>MJHO01000010.1:0-119018 GCA_002076135.1 Xerophyta viscosa
AACGCCTTTCATGTGCATCCGTCCACACGAACTTTGCGCTTCCGCCTTGGTCAATCCATGCAATGGGGCCGCCACTTGTGAGAAGTGCCTAATGAAGCTGCGGACGTATTGGCACGCCCCACGAAGCTCCGCACCTCCGTCACGTTCCGAGGGCTTGGCCACTCCAATATAGACCCGCACCTTGCTCGGTCTATCTTGAGTTCGCCATTCCCCACCACAAAGCCCAAGTAGACGAGGTTGAGTCTCCCCACCTCGCACTTCTTCAGATTCAACTTGAGGCCGTGCTCCTCAAGTATGGCAAACACCTTGCCAAGGTGCTCCATATGACTAGTCCATTCCTGGCTAAAAACAAGGATTGTCCTAGATACACAATCACAAATCATCAATAAAAGGCCTAAGAAACATCGTTCATTAAACCATGAACGTGGCCGGGGCATTACACAACCCAAAGGGCATCACCATCCACTCAAAGGCCCTGCTTGGTCTTGAACGCCGTCTTCCACGTATCCTCTCGGTCACCCTTACTTGATGATACCCAGACTTGAGGTCCAGCTTGGTGAAGAACTTGGCGGATTGGAGTTGATCGATCAAATCTTCTATCCTCGGCAATGGGTACCTATTCTTCACCGTGATCTTGTTCAAGGCTCGGTTAGTCCCACGCACATTCTCCATCCCCCGTCCTTCTTTGGCACCATGACAAATAGGGGAGCCGCACGTGAGCTGCTCGGCTTGATCACCCCTTGCTCCATGAGCTCTTGTACTTGGCGCTTGATTTCCTCACTCTCCAACAACGAGTGGCGGTATAGGCACGCGTTGGGTAATGGCGCGCCTTCCACCAATGTGATGCCATGCTCCACGTCTCGGCGCGGGGGTAGGCCCGCGCGGCTCCTGGAACAGCACTCCATAACTTCGGATGAGCGCCACCGCCTCTTGCCTTTGCTCCTTGCTAGGTGTCCCGAGATCAACCTCTTCCAAGGCCTGCCCTGGCCGGGCTCCCGAACCATCAGCATCCATGCGCGCCCGCCCGCATTTCACCATGCGCTTGGCTTGCGCGACCGTGGCAAGTCGTGTCGCCTCGGCGCCCGAGGTCCCCTCTAGCACGTACCTCTCATTATCCTTCATGAGCACGTACTGTTGTGCCCTCCTGTAGTAAACAGCATCCCTATCCCAAAGATTAGGGGTTACCCAAATAACTTGGCAAATGTCCAAGGGTACTACCTCACATAATACCTCGTCGATGAACTTCGCCGTCACCGCAAATTTGAACTTGCACTGCTTGGTGATTTTCAGCTCCGTTCCTTCTTGAGCCACCCAAGGCATAAGGCCTAGGGTGCGGGGTAGTCACCAACCCCAACTTCTGCATAGGCTCTCGGAAATCAGGTTCTTCTGGCTCCCGGGATCAATGATGGCCTCCACTAGGCTCTTTGCTTCACTTGGATCCGAAGTTGGAAGAGCTCCTCCGTTCCCTTGCACCTATGCACGGCTCGCCTGCACCGCCTTGCCCTTGCTGTCCACGGCCTCCTTGCTGGCTCCTTGGCGCGCACCATCAATGACAATGTCGGGTCCGCCTCGTGCATGGCCAGTGGCGCGCCCTCCGCGCCGCGTCCGCGGTCGCTACCAACGTCGCCTTGCCCTTCTCAGCACCTTTCTTCTTAGGGGCCAGCTCGGGATGTAGCTTCCAGCAACTCTTCTTGATGTGGCCTTCTTCTTGCAATGGTCACATATCGTGTCCTTGTGCTTGGCCGCATCTGCAGCCCCCTCTTGGGCCGCGCCCTGCTTGCTTTGCCCTTGCCCTTGCCCTTGACCGCGCCCGCGCTTGCTTGCCCTTGCCTCGCCCGCGCGTACGGTTGAGCTTTTCGAACACCATGGCCTTCTTGCAAGCATCCCCTACATCAACTATAGGGTATAGATCCACCTCCGCCGGAGGTCTTCATGCAACCCCGCGAGGTCTTGCGTAGCACCTCACGGTCTCTAAATCAACGCGAGGGCCAAAGCACGCCTTCGGAACTCCGTGGTATACTCCTGTACACCTTGCTCGTTGCCTTGGCGCAAGTACGCACTTCCTCATCGCTCCTCGTCATATCCCTACCGGGTAGAATTGCTCCCTCAAGAGCGTCTTGAACGTGGCCCAAGTGACTCCCGCGGCGCCTCTCGTGCGTAGGTGTGAATTCCACCACACAATGCGTGGGGAGCAAGCTTAAGCCTTGCAAACCCTATGCGCTGAGCATCATCATGCCCATATAGAGAGAAATAGGACTCCAACTGATCTATCCAGCCGTCCAGCTTCTCCCCATCGACCTCGCCTTCGAGACCGGAAGCTCCAACTTCGCATCAACCCGAATAGGGGCTAGGCCAACCGCCACCCTTGTTCCGACCGTGCGCCTACGGATACCTCTGGCTCCTCCCGGGCCGCCTCCCGTCTCAAGACTTGGCTTTCAACTTGTACGTGTCGATGAGAGGGTTCGGCATGCTCCCTCACGGCCTCCATGACCGTTGCCCCCGCGCGCGCCATGGGCGCCGTGGTAGGCTGAGGTTGCACGCTCGCTCCTTGGATCTGTCCGCCAGCATCCGCTCCACCAGTCCCCTCAACTGAGCTAGGCCCTCTCCTAGAAGCCTTATCTGCTCTCCCTGGGTCCCCTCTTGGCCGGACTGCTCTTGCATGGACGGCGATCCCTCCGAGCGCCGAGTCTCCTCTTCATCTTCTTGCGGTGCCGTGACAGTCCCTTGCCGTGTCACCGCCATCCCTTGCTCTCAACCCGTTCAAAGCTCTGATACCAACTTGATCCGCACGCCTACAAGCCTCACAACCAGGCTATGCAATGCTCGGATGATTATATTACGATCTAGGAAGAGAGCAAGCCAAAAAGATCAACAAGTGTTTAGTGGAAAGGGATGTTCGGCCAGCAAGCCCTCACACCCGTGCCTTTCTTCCAAAAAAACCACTACACAATCCTTAGTGCCTCACACAAGCCGTGGGCTCCTAAGTACAATCGCTTGGACAGCCCCAAGCCCCCTTGCCTACCCGGTCAAAGGAGTTACAAGCATTGATACATAGTAAAGAGAGAATTAAAGACAACAATAACTAGATGAAACCGACGCCTCTTGGACTATCCCACTACCGTGCCTCTTGGCCTAGCCACGGTCCCTTGGTCTAGCCACGCCCCTCTTGGCCTGGACGCGCCCTTTCATCTGGCCTGCCTCGCGCCCGCGCGCCCTTTCGCCTGGCCTGCCTCGCGCCCGCGCCCGAAGCCTTGCGCCCGCGCCCGCAGCCTTGCGCTCGCGCCCGCAGCCTTGCACTCGCGCCCGCAGCCTTGCCTTCTGGCCACCCGCGCCCCACACGCGGCCTGCACCACTTAGCCTTCCGCGCGCACATCCGCGCGCCCGCACTGGTCAGGTCCACCCATGCCCGTGCTTGGCCAAGTCATGCCATCATCTTTGTTGTCTTTGCCTTGACCCAAGAGCCTCCTGGATCACATATACAAGATCGAACCCAATGAATGAATTTTGGATGAAATTTCATGCTTTCCAATACTGCAATAATGAAGTCCCATTCTACCATGTCATAGGCTTTGGCAATATCAATCTTTAGGGCACACCGACCCGGTAGAGATTTTTGATTATAGCCATGACATAATTCTTGCGCAAGAAGGATATTATCACTTATTCGCCTACCGGAAATAAATGCTGTTTGTGAGCAGTGTACTAAATCCGTAAGGGAAGCCTTCATTCGGTTCGTAATGATTTTAGAAATAATCTTGTAAAGCACATTACAACACGAAATAGGTCGGAAATCAGTTGCTTTTCGTGGCGAAGTTACCTTGGGAATTAAGGTTATAAGGGTGGAATTGATCTCCTTGAGCAACTTGCCGGTTTCAAAAAAAAATTTGAATAGCCGCCGTAATCTGATCACCCACTATATTCCACGCAGCCTTAAAGAATGCAGAAGTAAAGCCATCCGGTCCAGGTGCTTTATCATTCGGAATAGACAATAATGCCGCATAAATCTCCTCTTTAGAAACCCAATTAATCATTGCATGTGCTTGTTCTTGAGAGAGTGAGCATCGAACAAAGCCTTGAATACGATTAGCATGAAGCATATTAGTATGTGAAGATTTCCCCAATAAATCTGAATAGAACCGAACCAGTTCATCTCGGATTGCATCCGATTCCAGAATCTCCACCCCATGCAAATCTTCAATCGAAACAATGCGATTTTGCACTCGTTGCATAGCCACTTTCTTGAAGAAGAAACTTGTGCATTGGTCTCCATCTTTAAGCCAATTCAGCTTAGCTCGTTGAGCAATAGCCGTTTGCTCCATCCTGGCAGCCTTGTAATATAGATGACGACAATATCTCTCAAGCCGTAGCAATAAATCATCATTATAATACTTAGTAAGAAGCTCCTGACAGATAGAAAGGAAATGGTTAGCTTGCAAAACATTTTGACTCAGATTACCTTTCTTCTTCCTCATACTCCGGAAGTGTGGCTTTAGAGCTTTAAGCTTCTTGACAACTGAATACATTGCTGTACCAACAATGTGATGCTTCCACACCGAATCAACGATCTCCAGGAAACCTAGCTCATTTGCCAAAAAATTGTCAAACCTAAAGGTTTTCCTTTTAATATTCGGAGACATCCCGAAATCCACAATGAGCGGTGAGTGATCAGAGGTAAATGGATTATCACTCTTATAATAAAGAGAAGGATAGTTGAGTAGCCAACTTGGATTTGCAAGAATCCGGTCTAGCCTCTTCCAAATAGCCCTATTCCCCGGTTGACGGTTGTACCATGTGAAAAAATGACCCGTCATTGGTAGAGTAGTAAGATCCGCCGCCACCACACAAGCATTGAAATCCACAAGATCATCATCCTCTACAAGTCCTCCTCTCACTTCATTTTCGTGTAGCACAGTATTAAAGTCTCCCATCACAATCCAAGACTGATTATTAGAAGATGTGGCCTTTAATAGAAGTTGATCCCAAAGGTGCCGTCTCTCTTGGATAGTGTGCAAGCCATAGACCACCGAGACTGTAATTGTATCCCTCTCACCAAGAGACACTAATTTGCAATGTACCACCTGTGTACAAGAATCTTCAACATCAACGGATACAAACCCTGGATCCCAGCCGAGCCAAATTCGGTTCCCCGGTCCATCCACATAATCATAATACCATGTCCAATTCTCACAGATCCGAGAACTTATGATTTGCGCTTTACCAGCCGCCACCCTCGTCTCAACAAGCCCCACAAACTTTAAACCGTACTTCGATATCAACTGCCGTACCGAAGTAGTGTGACCTAAAGTGTTTAGGCCACGAACATTCCAACATAAGATAGGAATCATGGGACAACCTCTTCAAGGGCTTCAAAGCTTTTTAGGGCCCTCAGAAGTAACAGCAGGATTAGAAATAACTTCCTCACCCACATTCAGATCATCCCCAAGTACATCAAACGGATTGGACACTATAATAGATGGAGTAGTAGTAGCTACAGATGAAGAGGTACCTTTAACATCATTCGTAATAATAGCAGCTCTAATATGTACCACTTCTTCTTGAATTCCCGGTTCAATAGCATCATCAACCCCCGCAACACCACTCGAACCAGCAACATCAGCAACCTTCACTCTAGCACCCGAGTCAGCAACAGCAACCCTCTCAACAGCACCCGAACCAGCAACAGCCCTACGCCTCACACCAACACTCGAACTAGCTACATCAGCGGCCTTCACACCAGTATTTTCATTATCACCCGAGACATGAATCACACTAGATGTCATTGGATCAGCTATAGTGCGACCCTTGGACACCCTCCGCCACTCCGTGCGGGCCTTTGGTGGTTCACGGTCTACCTTTGGTGGTGTTGGATGTTTAGGACAAGTGGAAGTAGCATGACCAAACACTTTGCAATTAGAGCACCTGTGGGGTCTCCATTCATACTCAACAGCAACAAGACAGGTTCCCGAAATCTCATCAGGCATTATCACCTCAAAAGAATCAATGGGATCAACCTCCGCATTAATAAGTATACATACTCGCAAAGTCAATACGTTCCTGTTTTGCTGTAACCATATCAGGAAAGAGCGGTTTCCCCACCGCACTAGCAACAACACTAAGTCCCTCGTTGGTCCACAATTCCGTAGGCAAATTTCGAAGTTTGACCCACACAGGTACTTCATTATGTATATGTTTCACTAGAGACATACCAGGTTTCCAGGTGTCAAGAAACAATGGCTGCCCATCAACCATCCACGGACCACCTTCCAATATGTTCATCATTTCATCCTCCGATGAGAACCGAAAAAACACGAACCCATTTGCAGTAGCTTTCATCTCCACTAAGTTCTTCCACATTGATCGAACAAACTTCTCCAAGAAAGGAAATAAGGCTTTCTTCCAATGAAGTACCCAACAAGAGTATGCTTCCAACGCTCCATTCCGTGTAGTACTTGTTGATATGTTGGCTTCACCTAAACCCTACCTTCAATTTTTTGTGGTGGTACATACTGTAAGGATGTTCTTTTAGAATAGTTGAAGGAAGATTTCCCCGAAATTGGTGCAGCAAAAGAGCCAAATGTCAAAGGTGGCGTATTAGAGGAGGAAGAAACACCATTACGCCGAATGGTTTCAGCAGCAGAGGCAACATTAACAGCAGCAGGAGGTGATATTGCCTGCAGACCAGCAATTAAAGAAGGGTTGATCGGTGCACTAGTGGTTGGGCTCGCGGCTGCAAGAGGACTGGCATGCATGGCCGAATTATGAACAGCCGCACGTGGTACAGTAGCATGCACTGTCTCACGAGGAATCCATGGAATAGAATCAATCGATGAAGTACCCATGGTAGCACTAGTATTACTTGAAAAGCCAGCAGCAATAGAATTCAAGGTGAGAGAACCTGTGGATGCATTAGGGTTTACTACACTAGAGCCAGACATCATCGAAACGGCGCTCATATTCATAGCACCTCCATCAACGGCAACACGGAGTGGCCGTGGTGATACCATATTCAGGAACCGAGGAGCGATAGGTGGTGATGGCGACGACGACGCATCCGATACAGCAACATTAGATGAAGATAGGACTGGCGACAACAACCCTTCTACCCGATCTCGAAGTTTATTGAATTCCTGAATATCAAACCTTTGAGAAAATTCAGGGATCCGATCCGTGATCGTGCCAAAATCAGTAAAGCATTGGGTCACCGAAGAGGCAGCTGTGGAGGCGGAGATAACCGATGCAATCACTGGATTTTCAATGGAGGAAGTCGAAGAGGCATATGATGATGCATTAAGAGGAGCCACCGAAGAAGAACTCGATCCGCACGAGGCTGAGAGCAATGAAGAGGACGTCATAAGAGCCGAGGCCGGAGGTCCCGACGGCAGCGGCCGGGCGGCGTGCGCGAGAGAATTCGAAGAGACGGCGGAGGAAGTCGAAGAGACGCATGAAGAAGCCGAAGAGGCGCATGAGGAAAAGGCCGATGATGAAGCAACCATTCCGTACGAAGTTGAGAACGATGATGAGGACGTCATCAGGACCGAGTCCGGAGGTCCCGAGGGGGGCGGCCGGGCAGCGCACTCACGAGAAGTCGAAGAGACGGCGGAAGAAGTCGAAGAGACATGTGAGGACATAGCCGCCGAGGAGGCATCCGATCTACATGAGTATGAGGACGTCATCGGAGCAACGTCCGGGGGGCCCGCCGGTGGCAGCCGGCCGGCGCGAGCGCCGCCGGAGGCGCTGTTATAGGAGGCGCGGTGAGGGAGCCTTTTTTTCTCCAGAGCTTGCCCTTGGAAGCCCTCCTTAGATCCAACACAATGGCTTTTACACCCTGCGCTAGTAATACTGCAGTAGAGGTGTTAATACACTAGACTTGTGTTGTACAGCTTGCGATAGTATGCTTGTATAGATTTCACGTGGGTTTTGAGACAGTTATTTATGTGATTTACTAGCTTGATTACATATATAACATGTTAGGTGTACATGTGGTGATATATGTGCTTGTAAATCTTGATTGAATGTCTCGTTATATTCCATGTGGTTCGATTAGCATGCTAGGTATTTGTTAGCCGTCGGGTTGAGCATTAGGGCTTTATCCTAGATTATGCTTTTGACAGTGGTTACGAATGCTATTTTATACATGGTTTTGACGTTGCCTAGTCATGCTTGTGAACGGGTGTTCTGGGTATGCATGTAATAGGAATGTCAGGAATGTTATATTGAATTTGTTGCATGGACTGCATGTTATAGATGTGTTTGCCTGCATGAATGATTATCGAGGTGTGTGACCCGAATGATATCATTTGCAGGCGTGCTTGTATGATAACATGTTTATGCATGATCTGCCTTGCGATGTATTTGAGTTGATTGCTCTAGATATACATGTGGTGGATGTATGGTATGTGTTATATGATAACACATGGATAAATTACTCTACAATACTATATATAGTAGGGGTAATGTGGTATGGCCATGATTAGGCTTGTATATCCCGTGTTCTGGTGGGTAGGTAAACGTGTGACTATTTTTACCCTAAGTATAGAACGGGTTGGGATGAGCGCATGTTAATTTTATCTGGGTGAGTATGTGGATGGTTTCCCTGGTTATACTCGTGATAGACTAACTTGTGAGTATGTGAGCGGAGTTTTGCTCGGTACGTTTTAGCATTGGATTTATGCTTTACTTGTGTTGACATGCTTGTAATGTGGTTGTGGCATGTGTAAATGAGTATAATCATGTTAGGTTTTTAACATGGATTTGTGATGCTCATGGATTACATTGTTATATGCCGTTACATGGTTTAAAAGCATGGTTTATGTGGATTAGCATGTGGATGTGATGTATTTCTACTATGAATAGTGTTTGAGTATGTTGACTTGGTAAACACTTTAGTAGAATGTAGTTCACTTGTATAACATACTTGACTTGTATGGTTTATAATACATGTGGTAGGACGAGGTTATTTTATGATTGACATAGCGGATAGCTATGTGGTTTGTTTACTAGGATAAGTGCGTGTGCGGACTTGCTCTAGCGGCGCTTTAGTAAACAGGGTTGTGACATACGCTTGTGTGCCTAACCGGACTTAGTCTACCTGATTGAGTAGGTGAGCGGACTTGCTCTAGAGTTATGATGGAAATTAACCTATGGAAGAGCTTATATAATGCTCTCGTAATCTGAAGACAATTAAGGAAAAGCACAAGTTCCTAACATAGAAAAAGAAAAAATATTAATAAGTCATTTAACACTTGGTTGGAATTTAGCAATCCATTAATGCTTGGTTGGAATTCGGCAATCCATTAATGCTTTGTTGGAATTCGACAATCCATTAATACTTGCTTGGAATTCGGCCAAAAGTCGGTGGAAATCTAGGCCACTAGGGTCGAGGGCCTGCCACTAGATTGCCCAGGCAACTGCTTCTAGATTGCCCGGGCAACTGCCTCATTCGCCCATGCCAAGGGACTAGCCACGGCGATTACCAGGGCAAACGCCCCCTTCGTCCCTGCCAAGGGCATGCCACCTGGAGAATTCCCAGGCAAGCGCCTGGCCGAGGCGATTGCCCGGGCAAATGCCGCATTCGCTTGCTGCAAGGGACTGGTCAAGGCGATTGCCCGGGAAAATGACCCGTTCGTCGGTGCCAACGGCCTGCCGCCACGAGATTGCATGGGCAAATGCCCCATTCGCCCGTACCAAGGGCCTGGCCGAGGATATTGCCCGGCAAAATGCCCCTTTCGCCCGTGTCATGGGCCAGGCCGAGGCGATTGCCCGGGCAAATGCCCCATTCCCCCGTTCCAACGGCCTGCCGCCATGAGATTGCCTAGGCAAAGGCACCATTCGCCCGTGACAAGGGCCTGGCCAAGCGAATGCCAGGGCGAATGCCCCATTCGCCCATGCCAAGGGCCTGCTGCCACGAGATTGCAAGGGCAAATGCCCCATTCTCCCGTGCCAAGGGCCTGCCGCAAGGAGAATTCCCGGGCAAATGCCTGCCGCCACGAGATTGCAAGGGCAAATGCCCCATTCGACCGTGCCAAGGGCCTGCTGCCAGGAGAATTCCCGGGCAAATGCCTGCCACCACGAAATTGTCCGGACAAATGCCCCATTCACCCGTCCCAAGGGCCTGGCCGAGGCGATTGCCCTTGCAAATGCCCCTTTCGCCCGTGGCAACGGCACGGCCGAGGCGATTGCCAGGGCAAATGGCCGAGTGCTCGGGTCGAGGGCTTGCCGCGAGATTGCCCGGGCAACTGCATCATTCGCCCATGCCAAGGGACTAGCCACGGCGATTACCAGGGCAAACGCCACCTTCATCCGTGCCAAGGGCATGCCGCCTGGAGAATTCCTAGGCAAGCGCCCGGCCGAGGCGATTGCCCGGCCAAATGCCCCATCCGCCCGTGCCGAGGGCCTACCGCCAAGAGAATTCCCGGGCAGAGGCCTCATTCACCCGTGCCATGGGCTTGGCAGAGGCGATTGCCCGGACAAATACCCCTTTCGCCCGTGCCAAGGGCCTAACCGAGGGATTGCCTAGGCAAATGGCCAAGGGCTCGTGCCGAGATCCTGCCGCCAATAGATTGCCCGGGCAACTGCCTCATTCACCAATGCCAAGAGCATAGCCGAGGCGATTGCCAGGGCAATTGCTCCCTTTGCCCGTGCCAAGGGCATGCCGCCACGAGAATTCCCTTGAAAATGCCTGCCGGCCACGAGATTGCCCGGGCGAATGGCCCATTCGCCCATGCTAAGGGCCTAACCGAGGCGATTGTGTCCTATTCGCCCGTGCCAACGGCCTTTCGCAAAGAGATTGCATGGGCAAATGCCCCATTCGTCCGTGCCAAGGGCCTGGCCGAGGCGATTGCCCGGGCAAATGCCCCATTCGCCCGTGCCGAGTGCCTGCCGCCACGAGATTGCCCGGGCGAATGCCCATTCGCCCATGCCACGGGCCTGGCCGAGGTGATTGTGTCCTATTCGCCCGTGCCAACGGCCTGTCGCCACGAGATTGCATAGGCAAATGCCCCATTCATCCGTGCCAAGGGCCAGGCCGAGGCGATTGCCCGGGTAAGTGACCCGTTTGCCCGTGCCAACGGCCTGCCGCCACGAGATTACATGGGCAAATGCCCCATTCGCCCGTGCCAACGGACTGGCCGAGGCGATTGCCCATGCAAATGCCCCATTCGCCCGTGCCAAGGGCCTGTCGCCATGAGATTGCAAGGGGAAATGCCCCATTCGCCTGTGCCAAGGGCCTGGCCAAGGCGATTGCCCGGGCAAATGCCCCATTTGCTCGTGCCATGTGCCTGGCCGAGGCAATTGCCCTGGCAAATGCTCCATTCGCTCGTACCAGGGGTTTGGACGAGACGATTGCCCTGGCAAATGCCCCGTTCGCCCGTGCCAAGGGCCTGTCGCCGTGAGATTGCAAGGGAAAATGCCCCATTCGCCTGTTCCAAGCGCCTGGCCGAGGCGATTGTCCAGGCAAATGCCCCATTCCCCTGTTCCAACGGCCTGCCGCCGCGAGATTGCGCAGGCAAGAGCCCCATTCGCCCGCGACAAGGGCCTGGCCGAGGCAAATGCCCCATTCGCCCATGCCAAGGGTCTGCCGCCACGAGATTGCAAGCGTAAATTCCCCATTCCCGTGCTAAGGGTCTGCCGCCAAGAGAATTCCCGGGCAAATGCCTGCCGCCACGAGATTGCAAGGGCAAATATTGCAAGGGCAAATGCACCATTCGCCCGTGCCAAGGGCCTACTGCCTGGAGAATTCCCGTGAAAATGCCTGCCGCCACGAGATTGCCCGGGCGAATGGCCCATTCGCCCATGCCACGGGCCTGGCCGAGGTGATTGTGTCCTATTCGCCCGTGCCAACGGCCTGTCGCAACGAGATTGCATAGGCAAATGCCCCATTCATCCGTGCCAAGGGCCAGGCCGAGGCGATTGCCCGGGTAAGTGACCCGTTTGCCTGTGCCAACGGCCTGCCGCCACGAGATTACATGGGCAAATGCACCATTGCCCGGCAAATGCCCCATTCCCCCGTTCCAACGGCCTACTGCCACGAGATTGCCAAGGCAAAGGCACCATTCGCCCGCGACAAGGGCCTGGCCGAGGCGATTGCCCTGGCGAATGCCTCATTCGCCCATGCCAAGGGCCTGCCACCACGAGATTGCAAGGGCAAATGCCCCATTCTCCCGTGCCAAGGGGATGTCGCAAGGAGAATTCCCAGGCAAATGCCTGCCGCCACGAGATTGCAAGGGCAAATGCCCCATTCAACCGTGCCAAGGGCCTGCTGCCAGGAGAATTCCAGGGCAAATGCCTGCCTCCACGAGATTGTCCGGACAAATGCCCCATTCACCCGTGCCAAGGGCCTGGCCGAGGCGATTGCCGTGGCAAATGCCCCATTCGCCCGTGCCAAGGGCCTGGCCGAGGCGATTGCCCAGGTAAATGCCCCATTCGCCCGTGCCAAGGGCCTGTCGCCGTGAGATTGCAAGGGGAAATGCCCCATTCACCTGTGTCAAGTGCCTGGCCGAGGTGATTACCCGGAAAAATGCCCCATTTGCCCGTGCCAAGTGCCTGGCCGAGGCAATTGCCCCGGCAAATGCCCAATTCGCCCATGCCAAGGCAACAGGAGAATGCGGCTTTTGCCCGGGCAATCGCCTCGGTCTGGCCCTTGCCTGGGAATTTTACTGGCAGCTTGCCCTTGACACGGGGGAAGGAGGCGTTTGCCTGGACAATCGCCTCGGCCAGGCTCTTGGCAAAGTTGAATGGGGCATTTGCCCGGGCAATCACCTCGGCCTGGCCCTTGGCGCAGGTGAATGGGGCATTTGCCGGGCAATCGCCTCGGCCATGCCCTTGGCACAGGCGAATGAGGTAGTTGCCTAGGCAATCTCCTGGCGGCAGGCCCTCGGCACGGGCACTCGGCCATTTGCCCGGGCAATCGCCTCGGCCATGCTCTTGGCACGGGCGAACGGGGAATTTGCCCAGGCATTCTCGTGGCGGTAGGCCCTTGGCACTTGCGAATGGGCCATTTGCCCGGGCAATCTCGTGGCGGCAGGCATTTGCACGGGAATTCTACTGACGGCAGGCCCTTGGCACGGGCGAAGGGGGCATTTGCCCGGGCAATCGCCTCGGCTAGGCCTTTGGCACGGGCGAATGAGCCAGTTGCCCGGGCGAATTCTACTAACGGCAGGCCCTCAGCATGGGCATTCGGCTCTTTTGCTGGGCAAATCGCCTCGGCCATGCCCTTGGCCTAGGCGAATGGATCATTTGCCCAGGCAATCTCATTGCGGCAGGCCCTTGGCACGGGAGAATGGGGCATTTTCCCGGGCAATCTCGTGGGGCAGGCCCTTGGCACGGGCGAATGGGGCATTTTTCCGGGCAATCTCATGGCGGCAGGCCCTTGGCACGGCCGAATGGGGCATTTGCCCGGGCAATCGCCTCGGCCAGGCCCTTGGCACGGACGAATGTGGCATTTGCCAGGGCAATCTCGTGGGGGCAGGCCCTTGGCACAGGCGAATGGGGCATTTTTCCGGGCAATCTCGTGGCGGCAGGCCCTTGGCACGGCCGAATGGGGCATTTGCCCGGGCAATCGCCTCGGCCAGGCCCTTGGCACGGACGAATGTGGCATTTGCCAGGGCAATCTCGTGGCGGCAGGCATTTACCTTGGAATTCTCATGGTGGTAGGCCGTTGACACGGGCGAAGGGAGCATTTGCCCGGGCAATCGCCTTGGCTAGATCTTTGGAATGGGCGAATGATGTAGTTGCCCGGGCAATATCCTGGCGGTAGGCCCTCGGCACGAGCGCTCGGCCATTTACCCCGGCAATCGCATCGTCCAGTCCCTTGGCACGAGCGAATGGGGCATTTGCCCATGCAATCTCGTGGCGGCAGGCCATTGGCACGGGCGAATGGGACATTTGCACGGGCAATCGCCTCGACCAGGCCCATGGCATGGGCGAATGAGGCCTCTGCCCGGGAATTCTCCTGGCGGCAGGCGGACGGCAAGGGCGAATGCGGCATTTGCCTGGGCAATCTCGTGGCGGCAGGCCCTTGGCACAGGCGAATGAGGCATTTGACCGAGCAATCGCCTCGGCCAGGCCCTTGGCACGGGCGAATGGGGCATTTGCCCATGCAATCTCATGGCGGCATGCTGTTGGCACGGGCGAATGGGACAGTTGCGTGGACAATCTCCCCGGCCAGGCCCTTGCAACAGGCGAATGCGGCTTTTGCCTGGGCAATCGCCTCGGTCTGGCCCTTTCCTGGGAATTCTACTGGCGGCTTGCCCTTGGCACGTGGGAAGGGGGCATTTGCCCGGGCAATCGCCTCGACTAGGCCCTTGCCATGGGCGAATGACGCAGCTGCCCGAGAAATCGCCTCGGCCAGGCACTTGGCACAGGTGAATGGGGCATTTGCCCGGGCAATCGCCTCGGCCATGCCATTGGCACGGGCGAACGGAGAATTTGCTCGGGCAATTTCGTGGCGCTAGGCCCTTGGCACTTGTGAATGGGGCATTTGCCGGGCAATCTCGTGGCGGCAGGCAATTGCATGGGAATTCTACTGGCCTGCGCCTTTGGCACGGGCGAAGGGGGTATTTCCCCGGGCAAGCGCCTCAGCTAGGCCTTTGGCACGGGCGAATGAGCCAGTTGCCCGGGCAATCTCCTAGGTGCAGGCCCTCGGCATGGGCATTCGGCTAATTTCCTTGGAAAATCGCCTCAGCCATTCCCTTTGCCCAGCGATTCTCCTAGCGGCAGGCCCTTGGAACGGGCATAGGTGGCATTTGCCCAAGAAATCGCCTCGGCTAGGCCATTGGCACGGGCGAATGAGACAGTTCCTCGGTCAATCTCCTGGCGGCACGTCCTCGGCACGGGCACTCGGCCATTTGCCCGGGCAATCGCCTCGGCCATTTGCCCGGGCAATCGCCTCGGTCATGCCCTTGGCACGGGCGAACGGGAAATTTACCCAGGCAATCTCGTGGCGGTAGGCCCTCGGCACTTGCGAATGGGGGATTTGCCAGGGTAATCACCTCGGCCAGGCCCTTGGCATGGGCAAAAGGGCCATTTGCCCGGGCAATCTCGAGGCGGCAGGCATTTGCACCGGAATTCTACTGGTGGTAGGCGCTTGGAATGGGCGAAGGGGGTAATAGCCCTGGCAATCGCCTCGGCTAGGCCCTTAGCACCGGCGAATGAGGCCGTTCCTCCGGCAATCTCCTAGAGGCACGTCCTCGGCACGGGCACTCGGCCATTTGCCCGGGCAATCGCCCCGTCCATGCCCTTGGCACGGGCGAACAGGAAATTTGCCCAGGCAATCTCGTGGCGGTAGGCCCTCGGCACTTGTGAAGGGGGGATTTGCCTGGGTAATCGCCTCGGCCAGGCCCTTGGCATGGGCGAATGGGCCATTTGCACGGGCAATCTCGTTGCGGCAAGCCCTTGGCATGGGCAAAAGGGCCATTTGCCCGGGCAATCTTGAGGCGGCAGGCATTTGCACCGGAATTCTACTGGTGGTAGGCGCTTGGCAAGGGCGAAGGGGGCAATAGCTCTTGCAATCGCCTCGGCTAGGCCCTTGGCACCGGCGAATGAGCCAGTTCCTGTGCAAATCGTCTCGGCCATGCCCTTGGCTCGGGCGAATGGAGCATTTGCCCAGGCAATCTCGTTGCGGCAGGCCCTTGGTACGGGCGAAATGGGCATATGCTCGGGCAATCGTCTCGGCCAGGCCCTTGGCACGGGCAAATGTGGCATTTGCTCGGGCAATCTCGTGACGACAGGCATTTGCCTTGGTATTCTCATGGCGGCAGGCCCTTGACATGGGTGAAGGCGGCATTTGCCCGGGCAATCGCCTTGGCCAGGCCCTTGGCACGGGCGAATGGGGCATTTGCCAGGGCAATCGCCTCGGCCAGAACCTTGGCACGGGTGAATGGGGCATTTGACCGGGCAATCTCGTGCAGTAGGCATTTGCCTAGGAATTCTCCTAGCGGCAGGCCGTCGGCACGGGCGAATGGGGCATTTGCCCGGGCAATCTCGTGGCGGCAGGCCCTTGGCACGGGAGAATGGTGCATTTGTACTGGCAATCACCTCGGGCATGCCCTTGGCACGAGCAAATGGGGCATTTGCCGTAGCAATCTTGTGGCGGCAGGCCCTTGGCATTGGCGAATGGGGTATTCGCCCTAGCAATCGCCTCTGCCAGGCCCTTGGCGTAGGCGAATGACACCTTTGCCCGGGCAATCTCGTGGCGGTAAGCCGCTGGCACGGGGCAATGTTGCATTTGCCCGGGCAATCGCCTCGACCAAGCCCATGGCACGGGCGAATGGGGCCTCTGCAGGGGAAATCTCCTTGCGGCAGGATGTCGGCACAGGTAAATGTGGCATTTGCCCAAGCAATCTCGTGGCGGCAGGCCTTAGCTCGGGCGAATGGGGCATTTTGCCAGGCAATCGCCTCGGCCAGGCCCTTGGCATGGACGAATGGGCAATTTGCACGGGCAATCTCGAGTCGGAAGGCATTTTCACCACAATTCTACTGGTGGTAGGCGCTTGGCACGGGCGAAGGGGGCAATAGCCCTGGCAATCGCCTCGGCTAGGCCCTTGGCACGGGCGAATGAGCCAGTTGCTTGGGCAATCTCCTGGCGGCAGGCCCTCGGCACGGGCATTCGGATATTTTCCTGGGCAAATCGCCTCGGCCATGCCCTCGGCACGGGCGAATGGAACATTTGCCAAGGCAAACTCGTTGCGGCTGGCCTTGGCACGAGAAAAAGGAGCATTTTCCCGAGCAATCTCGTGGCGGCAGGTTCTTGGCTTGTGCGAATGGGGCACTTGCCCTGGCAATCGCCTCGGCCAGGCCCATGGCACGAGCGAATGAGGCCTCTGCTCGGGAATTCTCCTGGCGGCAGGCCGTCGACACGAGCGAAAGGGGCATTTCACCGAACAATCTCGTGGCGGCAGGCCCTTGGCACGGGCGAACGTGGCATTTGCCCAGGCAATCGCCTCGGCCAGGCCCTTGGCACGGGCGAATGGGGCATTTGCTCTTGCAATCTCGTAGCGGCAGGCCCTTGGCATGGGCGAATGAAGATTTGAAATGAAATCGCCTTGGCCAGGCCCTTGGCATGGGCGAACGGGCCTTTGCACTCGCAATCTCGTCGCGGCAGGCCGTTGGCACGGGCGAATGGGGCATTTGCCCCGGCAATCGCCTCGGCCAGGCCCATGGCACGGGCGAATGAGGCCTCTGCTCGGGAATTCTCCTGGCGGCAGGCCGTCAGCACGGGCGAATGGGGCATTTGCCCCGGTAATCTCGTGGCGGCAGGACCTTGCCACGGGGGAATGGGGCATTTTGCCGGGCAACCACCTCGGCCAGATCCTTGGCACGGGCGAATGTGGCATTTGCCCATGCAATCTCGTGGCGGCAGGCCGTTGGCAAGGGCGAATGGACCATTTGCACAGACAATCACCTCAGCCAGGTACTTGCAACGAGTGAATGCTGCATTTGCCCGGGCAATCGCCTCGGTCAGGCCCTTATCTGGGAATTCTCCTGGCGGCATGCCCTTGGCACGGGCGAAGGGGGCATTTGCTCTGTCAATCGTCTTGGCTAGGCCCATGGCATAAGCGAATGAGGGAGTTGCCCGAGCAATCTCCTGGCGGCAAGCCCTCGGCACGAGCACTCAGCCATTTGCCCGGGTAATCGCCTTGGCCATGCCGTTGCCACGGGCGAAACGGGTATTTGTCTTGGTAATCTCGTGGCAGCAGGTCCTTAGCACGGGTGAACGGGGCATTTGCCCGGGCAATTGTCTCGCCCAGGACACTGGCACGGGTGAACGGGGCATTTGCCCGGGCAATTGTCTCGGGCAGGACCCTGGCACGGCCAAATGGGGCATTTACCCTTGCAATCTCGTGGCTACAGACCCTTGCCATGGGCGAATGGGGCATTTGCCCTAGCAATCGACTCGGCCAGGCCCTTGGCACGGGCGAAGGGGGCATTTGCACTGGCAACGCTTCGGCCAGGCCCGTGGCACTGGCGATCGGGGCATTTGCCCGGGCAATCGGCTCGGCCAGAACTTTGGCACGGGCAAACGGGGCCTTTGCCCGGGCAATTACCTCGGCCAGGCCCATGGCACGGGCATATGAGGCCTCTACCCGGGAATTCACCTGGCGGTAGGCCGTCGGCACGGGCGGATGGTGCATTTGCCCGGGCAATCTCGTGGCGGCAGGCCCAGCGCACGGGGAATGGGGCATTTGGCCGAGCAATCGCCTAAGCTAGGCCCTTGGCACGGGCGAAAGTGGCATTTGCCCTTGCAATCTCGTGGTTGCAGGTCCTTGGATTAGACGAATGGGGCATTCGCCTTGGCCAGGCCCTTGGCGCGGGCGAATGGGCCCTTTGCCCGGGCAATCTCATGGCGGCAGGGCGTTGGGACGGGCGAATGGGGCATTTGCCCTGTCAATCTCCTAGCGGCAGGCCCTCGCCACGAGTGCTTTGCCATTACCAAGGCAATCGCCTCAACCATACCGTTGCCAAGAGCGAAAGGGGCATTTGCCCCCGCAATCTCGTGGCGGCAGGCCCTTCGCATGGGTGAATGGGTCATTTGCCCTGGCAAACACCTCGGCCAAGCACTTTGCTCGGGCGAACGGGCCCTTTGCCCTGGCAATCTCGTGGCGGTAGGCCCTTGGCACTTGCGAATGGGCCATTTGCCTGAGCAATCTCCTAGCGGCAGGCCCTCAGCATGGGCATTCGGCTATTTTCCTGGGCAAATCGCCTCGGCCATGCCCTTGGCACCGGTGAATCTCGGGCAATCTCGTGGCGGCAGGCCCTTCGCACGGGCGAATGGGGCATTTGCCCGAGCAATCGCCTCGGCTAGGTCCTTGGAATGGACGAATGAGGCAGTCGCCCGGGCAATATCCTGGCGGCAGGCCATCAGCACGAGCGCTCGGCCATTTACCCCGGCAATCGCATCGTCCAGTCCCTTGGCATGAGCGAATGGGGCATTTGCCCATGCAATATCGGGCTAATGAGGCCTCTGCCCGAGAATTCTCCTGGCAGCAGGCCGACTGCACGGGCGAATATGGCATTTGCCCGGGCAATCTCGTGGCGGCAGGACCTTAGCATAGGCGAATGAGGCATTTGACCTGGCAATCGCCTCGGCCAGGCCCTTGGCACGGGCGAATGGGGCATTTGCCCATGCAATCTCGTGGCGGCAAACTGTTGGCACGGGGGAATAGGCCAGGCCCTTGCAACTGGAGAATGCGGCTTTTGCCCGGGCAATCGCCTCGGTCTGGCCCTTGCCTTGGAATTCTAATGGCGGCTTGCGCTTGGCACGGGGGAAGGAGGCATTTGCCCGGGCAATCGCCTCGGCCAGGCCCTTGGCACGGGCGAGTGGGGCATTTGCCCGGACAATCGCCTCGGCCAGGCACTTGGCAAAGTTGGATGGGGCATTTGCCCGGGCAATCACATCGGCATGGCCCTTGGCGCAGGTGAACGGGGCATTTGCCCGGGTAATCGCCTCCGCCATGCCCTTGGCACAGGCGAATGAGGTAGTTGCCCGGGCAATCGCCTCGGCCAGGCACTTGGCAAAGTTGGATGGGGCATTTGCCCGGGCAATCACATCGGCATGGCCCTTGGCGCAGGTGAACGGGCATTTGCCCGGGTAATCGCCTCCGCCATGCCCTTGGCACAGGCGAATGAGGTAGTTGCCCGGGCAATCTCCTGGCGGCAGGCCCTCTGCACGGGCACTCGGCCATTTGCCCGGGTAATCGCGTCGGCTTGGCACGGGCGAACGGGGAATTTGCCCGGGCATTCTCGTGGCGGTAGGCCCTTGGCACTTGCGAATGGGCTATTTGCCAATGCAATCTCGTGGCGGCAGGCATTTGCACGGTAATTCTACTGACGGCAGGCCCTTGGCACGGGCGAAGGGGGCATTTGCCCGGGCAATCGCCTCGGCTTGGCCTTTGGCACGGGCGAATGAGCCAGTTGCCCGGGCAATCTCCTAACGGCAGGCCCTCAGCATGGGTATTCGGCTCTTTTCCTGGGCAAATCGCCTCGGCCATGCCCTTGGCCTGGGCGAATGGACCATTTGCCCAGGCAATCTCATTGCAGCTGGCCCTTGGCACGGGAGAATGGGGCATTTTCCTGGGCAATCTCGTGGCGGCAGGCCCTTGGCACGGGCGAATGGTGCATTTTCCCGGGCAATCTCATGGCGGAAGGCCCTTGGCACGGCCGAATGGGGCATTTGCCGGACAATCTCGTGAGGCAGGCATTTGCCGGACAATCTCATGGCATTTGCCGGACAATCTCGTGGAGGCAGGCATTTGCCGGACAATCTCATGGCATTTGTCCGGACAATCTCGTGGAGGCAGGCATTTGCCCTGGAATTCTCCTGGCAGCAGGCCTTTGGCACGGTTGAATGGGGCATTTGCCCTTGCAATCTCGTGGCGGTAAGCCCTTGGCACTGGCAAATGGGGCATTTGCCGGGGCAATCACCTCGGCCAGGCCCTTGGCACGGGCGAATGTGGCATTTACCTTGCAATCTCGTGGCGGCAGGCCCTTGGCATGGGCGAATGGGGCATTTGCCCTGGAAATCGCCTCGGCCATGCCCTTTGCTCGGACGAACAGGGCCTTTGCCCAGGCAATCTCGTGGCGGCTACCTCATTCACCCGTGCCAAGGGCCTGGCCGAGGCGATTGCCCAGGGAAATGTCCCATTCACCCGTGCCAACGGCTTGCCGCCACAAGATTGCATGGGAAAATGCCCCATTTGCCAGTACCAAGGGCCTGGCCGAGGCGATTGCCCGAGCAAAGGCGCCGTTTGCCCGTGCCGAGGACCTGCCGCCAAGAGATTGCCCGGGCAACTGCCTCATTCGCCCATGCCAAGGGCCTAGCCGAGGCGATTGTCAGGGCAAATTCCCCCTTCGCCCATGCCAAGGGCATGCCGCTGGGAGAATTCCCAGGAAAGGGCCTGGCCGAGGCGATTGCCCGGGCAAATGCCACATTTGCCCGTTGCAAGGCCCTTGCCGAGGAGATTGCCGGCAGAGCGCTGCACGTCACGCGATGTCAGGCGCACCCCCGACGACCCATGAAAATTCGGAGGACTGAGTGCCGCCCATGCCCAGTCGTACTCATTACCGCATCAGGTCTCCAAAGTGAACAGCCTCTGGCCAATGGAACAATGTAGGGAGGAGAAGTCGGCAAAATGGATCAATAACTTCGGAAAAGGATTCGCTCTGAGGGTTGGGCACGGCGGTCCCGGTCCCGAACACGTCGACTGTCGGCGGACAGCTCGAGCTGCTACCGCGGCGAGAGGGGGTCGCCGCGTGCCAGCCAGTGGACGGGCCGGGAACAGGCCCCCCCCCCGGGGGGTGCCTTCTCTGGGCGTCGAACAGCCGGCTTAGAACTGTCCGGACATGGGGATCCGAATGTTAATTAAAACAAAGGATTGCGATGGTCCCCGCGGATGCTAACGCAATGTGATTTTTGCCCAGTGTAATGAATGTCAAAGTGAAGAAATTCAACCAAGCGCGGGTAAACGGCGGGAGTAAATATGACTCTCTTAAGGTAACCAAATGCCTCGTCATCTAATTAGTGACGCGCATGAATGGATTAACGAGATTCCAACTGTCCCTGTCTACTATCCAGCGAAACCACAGCCAAGGAAATGGGCTTAGCAGAATCAGTGGGGAAAGAAGACCCTATTGAGTTTGACTCCAGTCCGACTTTGTGAAATGGCTTGAGAGGTGTAGGATAAGTGGGAGCCCTCGGAGCCCTCACGACCTTGCGCTTGATTGAAAGAGTTTCCTTGCTCCCTCACAGTTACTCCGACAGCCGCCTCCGTTCGCGCTATAGACGCTATGGTAGGTCGAGGTTGCATAGGCATGCCTTGGACTTGCACCACGAGCATCCTCTCCACGAGTCTCTCTATCCGGTCCAAACGCTCATCTAAGCGCCTCCTCCGATCTTCTTGAAACTCCTCCCGGCTGGACTGCTCTAACATATGCACCATCTTCTCCAAGCGTTGCATTTTCTCTCCATCTTCTTGCGACGCCGTGAATGTTCCAAATCTTGTAACAACCATCCTCATCTTCCCCTCTCCTATGCTCTGATACAACTTGATCCGTACTTGCTCTCGAGGCTAATTTTGCTCGGAGAACAAGTAGGTTAATTTTGAAGGATCTAGGGAAGATGAGAAACAACAAGACAACTTGAAACAAAATGTTAGTGGTAAAGTGTAACTCGTATTCTTTTGATTACAAGAATTACAATATACAAAAACCACTAAACTATTGATTCTAGCCACAACCGGCCAAGCAAAACAACTAAGCTTGAACAACCTCAAGCACTTCAGTTCTCTTCCTAGATTGATCAACCGCCCTTGGCATTACATGATCCAACCCAACATAGAACTTTACCCACGAGACTCTAACCCGTGGAAACAAACTCGGGAACTCCTCCCTCCTTGGGACAGATGCCCCTTCTCTCGGATCTACGCCCCTTCCTTGGTTCCTCTTCTCAGGTCTCCTCTCCCGGGTCCCCTCTCAAGAACTCCCTCCTTGAGAACTCCTCCCGGCCGAAACCCTTAGAACCTCCCCTCTCGGGCCTCCCTCTCTCGGATCTCCTCCTCTTGAGAGAGTTAGGAACCGCACCCTATTGGAAACTTCCTTTCCCCGGGATCTCCTCCCTTGAGAGTTGGCAGCCAACATTGGCACCCGTGCGGAACCTCTCCAGGACCCTCTTCTCGGTCACAACCCGTGACCTTTATGCTTGGCGTCCTCCCAAGCACCCCCTTCAATCACTTCATTAACGGAAAGTTAATACAATGCATTAATACAAAGTAATTAGAGTAAAAGGACTCTTTGACTTCCTCGGAACTCAGTCTTCCCGAGCCTTGGTGACTCTTCAGCTTCCTCCTTGCTCGGCAATCCCAGCTCCCGCACACCCTTTGGGCTTCCCAGCGCCTAACCTGGGTCAACTCTACGCACACCTCTTGAGCTTCCCCGCGTCCGAGTCATTCCGCACCCGAGTGCTTTCCTCGCCGAGCTCTTGCCTTGCTCGGCCACTTCATGCATGCCTTTTAGGCTTCCTCACGCCCTACCTTGGTCATTGCACATTCCATGTCAGCGCCCTTTCGGCTTCCGCGCTCGGCCACTCCCAAGCCTAGCACCTGCCTTCTGCACGCTGGCCTCCACGCATATACAACTGTCATGCACACGCGCCTCTTCGGCTTCCTTGCTCGTGCAGCTGTCCCGCACTGCCCGCGCCACTTCTGATCATGCCCTTGCGTCCGCGTCCCTTCAGCTGTCGCGCCTACGCGCCTGCGTCCCTTCAGCTTCCACGCGCGCGCGCCCGCGTCCCTTCAGCTTCCGCACCCACGTTGCCGGCCGCGCCTATGCTATGCCGCGCCCATGCTGCTGGCCACGCCCATTCCGCGCCAGCTCCGCCAATGCCGCGCCCTTGCCGCGCCAATGCTGTGCCTAGCCGCGCCCATGGCACGCCTTGCCGCGCCAATGCTGCGCCTAGCCGCGCCCAGCCGCGCCTATGGCACGCCTTGCTGCGCCCATACCGCGCCAATGCTAAGCTTAGCCGCGCCCATGCCGCGCCAATGCTGCGTTGATCCTGGTGGATCTCGGTACAAGAAGGACCGACCGAGGTCGGCAGGACCAATACCGAGGTCGGCAGAGCCAAGACCAAGGCTGGCGTGAACGAGATCGACATCGGCAGAGGCGTGACCAAGTCCGAGGCTGGCGTGACCGAGACCGACATCGGCAGAGGCATGACCCAGTCCGAGGTGGGCAAGGCCGAAACTGTGGTAGGCATAGCCGAGACCGAGGTAGGCATGGCCGAGGCCGACGTGAGCAATGCCGAGACCGACCCAGTTCGTAGGCGCACAGAAGACAAAAGGTCAGGCACGGAAGACGAAAGGTCGGGCGTGGAGGACCAAGAGTCAAGCGCAGAAGACGAACAGTCGGTTCAATGAACCTGGACAAAGAGCCCATTGGAACCCTCACCGGGAATTCAATGCATCATTAATTTTAAATTAGTTAATTAGCAATAGTTAATGTACTACAGTAAATGTATTTCGATTTGTCAATAAATACAAATGAGAAAAATCAGGGAAAAAAATTCCCTTTTCACCAAAAATACTTTGTCTCTCGCGTTTCTCCTAAATCTGTAGTTGCATGGAACACGGCCAGGAGCCATAGCCATGGCCAGTACGTATATCGACCTAAAAACCAATACTATAAAACGTGAAAAGTAGATAATATTGACCCCGTAACTATAAAGAGCTAGAAACCAATATTATAAGAAGTATAAGAACTTCAAATAATCGACTTGCAACCCTTGAAGTATAAGTTCGACAAGAACAAATAGGAGAAAATCTCTCACAGAAGTTTTGATATTTACTGAATTTGGCAAGTAAGGAAAAGCACAAGTTCCTAACATAGAAAAAGAAAAAATATTAATAAGTCATTTAACACTTGGTTGGAATTTAGCAATCCATTAATGCTTGGTTGGAATTTGGCAATCAATTAATGCTTGGTTGGAATTCGGCGAAAAGTTGGTGGGAATCTTCTAGAAGGCATTCCAACTAGATTTGAAGTAATTGAAGTATTCTTTAATGCCCCGATGTGAACTGATGAGGTCCAGCACTTTTGATGACCAAAATCATCCCTGAGTCGACTTGTTCGTCTCTCAAACTACATGCTTCTTGCCGAATATGAGTCCATAAGTTTTGTAAGGCTTTCTCTAATCTCTTGGCACGTGCTTTGGTGACCTGTCCGGTAGAAATAAGCAACTTGTCCTCGTGCTCGGAGTCTGGCTCAAACTTGGAGTTTGTCTCCACTGGATGGTCCCTATCTTTCCCCCCTTCTTCAAAAGGATTCGTCCTCAAATCTGCACCCACATCAAAGGGAGAAAGCTCTGAAACATTGAATGTAGAACTCACTTGATACTCACCCGGCAAATCGAGCTTGTATATGCATTGTCATTAATCTTTTCTAATACTTGGAATGGTCCATCTCCTCGCGGATTTAACTTTGACTTTCTTTGGGTTGGAAACCTCTCCTTCCTGATATGAACCTAAACCCAATCTTCTGGTTTGAAGACGACATGCTTTCTTCCCTGATGGCTTGAGTGGCAGCTTGCTCGTTCTTCTGCAAGATGCGTTCTCTTGCTTCCGCATGGATCGCGTTCACCAATTCTGACTTACGCTTTCCATCAAGGCTAACAATCTCACCAATAGGCAATGGAGTTAAATCCAATGGGGTTAGTGGATTAAAGCCATAAACAATCTCAAAGGGAGAAAATTTAGTAGAAGAATGCATGACTCGATATTTGCAAACTCAATGAATGGAATGCAATCTTCCCAAGTTTTCAAGTTCCTTTTAATAACAGTTCGCAACAAAGTTCCTATAGTTCGATTCACAACAACCTCTGTTTGCCCATCAGTTTGTTGGTGGCAAGTGGTAGAAAACAATAGCTTTGTTCCCAATTTTCCACACAAAACACGCCAAAAGTGACTTAGGAACTTAACATCACGATCACTTACAATGGTTCTAGGAATGCCATGCAAACGCACTACTTCCCCAAAGAAAAGATCCGCGACGTGAGTAGCATCATCCGTCATCTTACAAGGAATAAAATTAGCCATCTTTGAAAAACGATCCACTACTAGAAAGATAGAATCATTGCCATTCTTAGTCCTTGGCAAACCCAAAACAAAATCCATTGATACATCAGTCCATGGATGACCAGGAACGGGCAAGGCATGTAAAGTCCATGAGGTTGAATCTTAGACTTAGCTATCTTACATGTTACACACCTAAGACAGATCCTCTCAACATCTCGCTTCATACGTGGCCAAAAGAAATGCTCTCTCAAAACATCTAAGGTCTTTGACATACCAAAGTGCCCCATTAATCATCTCCCATGGGCTTCCCTAACAAGCAACTCTCGTATGGAAGTTTGTGGAATACGCAGCTTATTCTCACGAAACAAATACCCTTATGCTTATAAAACTTGTCAAATGCCCCTTTTCACATTCAGAAAAAACTTCCTTAAAATCATGATCATGCAAGTATAACTCTTTGATTTGTTCAAATCCCAAAAGTTTGGCATCAAGAGTTGAGATAAGTGTATACCTGCGGGATAGGGCATCGGCCACAACATTTTCCTTACCTTTCTTGTATTGGATCACATAGGGAAACATCTCGATGAACTCGATCCAACGTGTATGCCTTCGGTTCAGCTTGCTTTGACCCTTAAAATGCTTCAAAGACTCATGATCGGTGTGAATGATGAACTCCTTCGACCACAAGTAATGCTGCCATGTCTCCAAAGCCCTCATCAAAGCATAGAGCTCCTTGTCATATGTGGAGTAGTTCAACGCAGCCCCATTGAGCTTGTCACTGAAGTAAGCAATGGGCCTCTTCTCTTGCATAAGCACAGCACCTATACCAATACCGGAAGATCACATTCGATTTCAGAAGGTTTAGAAAAGTCAGGTAAAATTAGTAAAGGAGTTGAACTTAGCTTTTCTTTCAAGGTATTGAATGCCTTCTCTTGCTCCTTGGCCCATCTAAAGCCAACTTCCTTCTTGATGATCTCGGTCAAAGGAGCAGCTATGGTGTTGAAATTGCGCACAAATCTTTTATAGAATCCAGCAAGACCATGGAAACTTTGGACCTCAGCAATGGTAGTGGGTGTAAGCCATTCCCGCATTGCTTTCACCTTCTCTTCATCCACTTCCACACCCATGGAACTTACAACAAAACCAAGAAAAACAACTCTTTCCAAGAAAAATTCACACTTCTTAAGGCTAGCTTACAACTTCTCCTGCCTCAATACCTCAAGAACACACCTTAAATGATCCATATGATCATGCTCAGTCTTGCTATAAATCAGAATATCATCAAAGTAAACAACAACAAATTTTCCAATATAAGCACGCAAGACATGATTCATAAGGCGCATATACGTGCTGGGTGCATTAGTCAATCCAAATGGCATTACTAACTAACCACTCATACAATCCATTCTTGGTTTAAATGCTGTTTTCCACCCATCTCCTTCTTCATTGCGAATTTGGTGGTACCCGCTCGTCAAATAAATCTTAGAAAATATAATGGAACCATGCAATTCATCAAGCATATCATCCAATCTAGGAATAGGATAGCGATACTTTACCGTTATTTTATTCGCAGCTCGACAATCCACACACATCCTCCATGTGCCTTCTTTCTTGGGAACTAGCAACACGGGCACGGAACATGGACTCATACTCTCTCGAACATAGCCCTTGGTCATTAACTCATCGACTTGCTTTTGGAGTTCCTTCGCTTCTTCGGGATTACACCGATATTGGGGTCGGTTTGGAATGGGTGCCCCATTCGCCCGTGCCAAGGGCCTGTCGCCGTGAGATTGCAAGGGGAAATGCCCCATTCGCCTGTGCCAAGGGCCTGTCCAAGGCGATTGCCCGGGCAAATGCCCCATTTGCTCGTGCCATGTGCCTGGCCGAGGCAATTGCCCTAGCAAATGCTCCATTCGCTCGTACCAGGGGTTTGGACGAGACGATTGCCCTGGCAAATGCCCCGTTCGCCCGTGCCAAGGGCCTGTCGCCGTGAGATTGCAAGGGAAAATGCCCCATTCGCCTGTTCCAAGCGCCTGGCCGAGGCGATTGTCCAGGCAAATGCCCCATTCCCCCGTTCCAACGGCCTGCCGCCACGAGATTGCGCAGGCAAGAGCCCCATTCGCCCGCGACAAGGGCCTGGCCGAGGCGAATGCCCCATTCGCCCATGACAAGGGTCTGCCGCCACGAGATTGCAAGCGTAAATTCCCCATTCCCGTGCTAAGGGTCTACCGCCAGGAGAATTCCCGGGCAAATGCCTGCCGCCACGAGATTGCAAGGGCAAATGCACCATTCGCCCGTGCCAAGGGCCTACTGCTTGGAGAATTCCCGTGAAAATGCCTGCCGCCACGAGATTGCCGGGCGAATGGCCCATTCGCCCATGCCACGGGCCTGGCCGAGGTGATTGTGTCCTATTCGCCCGTGCCAACGGCCTGTCGCCACGAGATTGCATAGGCAAATGCCCCATTCATCCGTGCCAAGGGCCAGGCCGAGGCGATTGCCTGGGTAAGTGACCCGTTTGCCCGTGCCAACGGCCTACCGCCACGAGATTACATGGGCAAATGCCCCATTCGCCCGTACCAAGGTCCTGGCCGAGGAGATTGCCCGGCAAAATGCACCTTTCGCCCGTGCCAAGGGCCTACCGATAGGAGAATTCACGAGCAGAGGCCTCATTCGCCCGTGTCATGGGCCTGGCCGATGCGATTGCCCGGGCAAATGCCTCATTCCCCCGTTCCAACGGCCTACTGCCACGATTGCCCAGGCAAAGGCACCATTCGCCCGCGACAACGGCCTGGCCGAGGCGATTGCCCGGGCGAATGCCTCATTCGCCCATGCCAAGGGCCTGCCACCACGAGATTGCAAGGGCAAATGCCCCATTCTCCCGTGCCAAGGGGATGCCGCAAGGAGAATTCCCAGGCAAATGCCCCATTCGACCGTGCCAAGGGCCTGCTGCCAGGAGAATTCCAGGGCAAATGCCTGCCTCCACGAGATTGTCCGGACAAATGCCCCATTCACCCGTGCCAAGGGCCTGGCCGAGGCGATTGCCGTGGCAAATGCCCCATTCGCCCGTGCCAAGGGCCTGGCCGAGGCGATTGCCCAGGTAAATGCCCCATTCGCCCGTGCCAAGGGCCTGTCGCCGTGAGATTGCAAGGGGAAATGCCCCATTCGCCTGTGTCAAGTGCCTGGCCGAGGTGATTGCCCGGAAAAATGCCCCATTTGCCCGTGCCAAGTGCCCGGCCGAGGCAATTGCCCCGGCAAATGCCCAATTCGCCCATGCCAAGGCAACAGGAGAATGCGGCTTTTGCCCGGGCAATCGCCTCGGTCTGGCCCTTGCCTGGGAATTTTACTGGCAGCTTGCCCTTGACACGGGGGAAGGAGGCATTTGCCCGGACAATCGCCTCGGCCAGGCACTTGGCAAAGTTGAATGGGGCATTTGCCCGGGCAATCACCTCGGCCTGGCCCTTGGCGCAGGTGAATGGGGCATTTGCCGGGCAATCGCCTCGGCCATGCCCTTGGCACAGGCGAATGAGGTAGTTGCCTAGGCAATCTCCTGGCGGCAGGCCCTCGGCACGGGCACTCGGCCATTTGCCCGGGCAATCGCCTCGGCCATGCTCTTGGCACGGGCGAACGGGGAATTTGCCCAGGCATTCTCGTGGCGGTAGGCCCTTGGTACTTGCGAATGGGCCATTTGCCCGGGCAATCTCGTGGTGGCAGGCATTTGCACGGGAATTCTACTGACGGCAGGCCCTTGGCACGGGCGAAGGGGGCATTTGCCCGGGCAATCGCCTCGGCTAGGCCTTTGGCACGGGCGAATGAGCCAGTTGCTCGGGCAATCTCCTAATGGCTAGGCGAATGGATCATTTGCCCAGTAAATCTCATTGCGGCAGACCTTGGCACGGGAGAATGGGGCATTTTCCCGGGCAATCTCGTGGGGGCAGGCCCTTGGCACTGGCGAATGGGGCATTTTACCGGGCAATCTCGTGGCGGCAGGCCCTTGGCACGGCCGAATGGGGCATTTTTTCGGGCAATCCGTGGCGGCAGGCCCTTGGCACGGCCGAATGGGGCATTTGCCCGGGCAATCGCCTCGGCCAGGCCCTTGGCACGGACGAATGTGGCATTTGCCAAGGCAATCTCGTGGCGGCAGGCATTTACCATGGAATTCTCATGGTGGTAGGCCGTTGACACGGGCGAAGGGGCATTTGCCCGAGCAATCGCCTCGGCTAGTTCTTTGGAATGGGCGAATGATGTAGTTGCCCGGGCAATATCCTGGCGGCAGGCCCTCGGCATGAGCGCTCGGCCATTTACCCTGGCAATCGCATCGTCCAGTCCCTTGGCACGAGCGAATAGGGCATTTGCCCATGCAATCTCGTGGCGGCAGGCCATTGGCACGGGCGAATGGGACATTTGCACGGGCAATCACCTCGACCAGGCCCATGGCACGGGCGAATGAGGCCTCTGCCCGGGAATTCTCCTGGCGGCAGGCAGACGGCACGGGCGAATGCGGCATTTGCCTGGGCAATCTCGTGGCGGCAGGCCCTTGGCACAGGCGAATGAGGCATTTGACCGGGCAATCGCCTCGGCCAGGCCCTTGGCACGGGCGAATGGGGCATTTGCCCATGCAATCTTATGGCAGCATGCTGTTGGCATGGGCGAATGGGACATTTGCGCGGGCAATCTCCCCGGCCAGGCCCTTGCAACAGGCGAATGCGGCTTTTGCCTGGGCAATCGCCTCGGTCTGGCCCTTGCCTGGGAATTCTACTGGCGGCTTGCCCTTGGCACGGGGGAAGGGGGCATTTGCCCGGGCAATCGCCTCGACTAGGCCCTTGCCATGGGCGAATGACGCAGCTGCCCGGGCAATCGCCTCGGCCAGGCCCTTGGCAAGGGCGAGTGGGGCATTTGCCCGGGCAATCGCCTCGGCCAGGCACTTGGCACAGGTGAATGGGGCATTTGCCCGGGCAATCGCCTCGGCCATGCCCTTGGCACGGGCGAACGGAGAATTTGCTCGGGCAATCTCGTGGCGCTAGGCCCTTGGCACTTGTGAATGGGCCATTTGCCGGGCAATCTCGTGGCGGCAGGCATTTGCACGGGAATTCTACTGGCCTGCGCCTTTGGCACGGGCGAAGGGGGCATTTCCCCGGGCAAGCGCCTCAGCTAGGCCTTTGGCACGGGCGAATGAGCCAGTTGCCCGGGCAATCTCCTAGTTGCAGGCCCTCGGCATGGGCATTCGGCTAATTTCCTTGGAAAATCACCTCAGCCATTCCCTTGGCACGGGCGAATGGAGCATTTGCACAGGCAATCTCGTTGCGGCAGGCCCTTGGCACGGGCGAATAGGGCATTTTCCCTGGCAATCTCGTAGTGGCAGGACCTTGGCTCGAACAAGTGGGGCATTTGCCCCGGCAATCGCCTCGGCCAGGCCATTGGCACAAGCGAATGAGAGTGCATATTTTATTGCGGTGATGGCCGGACAAACTGGGGTGTCGACAGTTGCCCCTTTTTGTTTAATTCTTTGAAAAAGAATTAAGCAAAGATAAAAGAGATACCACATTTTGTCCGATGAGTTGAGGTGTGAAAGACGTGTCCGGATTTGGCGTCTGTGGGCCTGAGAAGGTACGACCCCATGGATCGTTCCCTAAGAGTTATAAAGCAATGGCTGCGTGCCCCAAATAGGATATGAGAAAGCAACGGTCTCATGTACCCTAAGGGTTATACGACAATGGCCCTCATGGACTATGCCGCGATATATCATGGAAAGGCATCGGTCACATTGACCGTGGCATGGAAGTTATAAAGCAATGGTCCATGGACCATGCTTGAAGGTTATTTAAGTTATGAATATCGTGGGGTCATATTCTTGAGATTACGAGGCATTGGTCGCCGTGGACCAGGTTTTGACATATGAGTAAAGGTCATGAATATCGTGAATTTGGGTTATGAAGCAAGGGTCATCGTGGACCCTGCCTTGACGTATGAGGTAAGGTCATGAACGCCGTAGATCATGACCCGAGATTATAAAGCAATGAATGAAATACGGTTATGAATGCCGTGGATCATGCCTTTGGGTTATAAAGCAATGGCCGCCTTGGGTCATGCCTGGTTATATGTGATAAGATCATGAACACCGTGGATCATGCCTTAGGGTTATGAAGCAATGGTCGTCGTGGACCATGCTCTGAAGTATGAGACAAGGCCATGAATACCGCGGATCATGCCTTGAGGTTATGAAGCAATGGTCGCCGTGGACCATGCTCTGACGTATGAGATAAGGTCTTGAACACCGTGGATCATACCTTTGGGTTATGAAGTAATGGTCGCCGTGGACCATGCTCTGAGATAAGGCCATGAACACTGTGGATCATGCCTTTGGGTTGTAAAGCAATGGCCGCCGTGGGCCATGCCTGGTTATATGAGATAAGATCATGAACACCGTGGATCATGCCTTAGGGTTATGAAGCAATGGTCGCCGTGGACCATGCCTGGTTATATGAGATAAGGTCATGAACGCCGTGGATCCTGACCCGAGGTTATAAAGCAATGGCCGCCATGGACCAGGATTTGATATATGAGTTAAGGTCATGAACACCGTGGATCATGCCTTGAGGTTATGAAGCGATGGACGCCGTGGACCATGCCTGGTCATGAACGCCGTGGATCCTGACCCGAGGTTATAAAGCAATGGCCGCCATGGACCATGATTTGATATATGAGTTAAGGTCATGAACACCGTGGATCATGCCTTGAGGTTATGAAGCGATGGACGCCGTGGACCATGCCTGGTTATGTCATGGAGAGGTATCGGTCCTATGGACTGTACCGGAGGTTATGAAGCAGTGGCCCCATGGACCATGCTTTGCAATATCGTGGAAGGGTTATGGCCCCGCGGACCTTATCTTAAAGTTATGATGCAGTGGTCCCATGGACCATCCTTGGTTATATTATGAAGAGGTAGTGACTGTAGGGGCCGTAACTTGAAATGTAAAGCGATGTCCCCATGGACCCCGCTTTTGACATATCGTGAGAAGGTAAAGGCCCCATGGGCCGTACAGAGGGTATTGTAGCGTTATCATTTATCATGGGAGCTTATGCAATTTGTAATGATATTGTATGACGGAATTATCTGGTATGGTTTGCTTGAAAGTGTGTTTGACCATGTATTATCTGAGCTTGTAATATGGTATTTGTACATTCGAGACTCAGGTAGTCCTTGTGGTGGAGGACTGGAGATATTTAAAAAAAAAAAAAAAAAAAAAAAAAAAAGCTATCTAAGAAGGACTTGAATTGTTGAGGGGCTATTCGAGAATATTGAGAGTTATGAGTAAAGATAAAGTTATTGATATTTCTGCCACGTACGTAGTTTAAAAATACTTTTCAATGAGTTTGGATATATCGTCTCGTATTTCTTTAGTATCACCTTCGTTGTTGATATATTGCCCATCGTATGCTCGTTGTTGACTGTCATGAGTAGCATGCCATTCCTTCGGATAGGAGACAATTGCCCCAGTTTGCTTAGCTAAATCTCCATTGTAATAGTTTGCCTCGGTGTGCTGTTTATGCATATTCGTCAAATTTTTCGCCAGAAAAATTTGCCCCGATCTATATTATATGTATTCGTATTCATACTGAGATTGAATAAAGTCGGCATCATCATCTTTCATATTGCCCCAGTTTGATCGTAAGATTTGTCTGCACATGCAACTTGGGAATAGAGTCAGTCATACTGATTCGCTTTAACTATCGTTCGAATTTCATGCATTCATAACAAAAGAATTCACATTTGTATCATGTCGTGAATATATTCACAATACTCTTTGCATCCCAGTTTGCGATTTGGGTAATATATTGGTCGATTTAGTAATTGTTGAGCTTTGGACCTATCGGTTTTATTTGGTAGTATAGAGCTTTGTTTGGAAGGTAGGTTATCGCAAAATTGTGATATTTTGTCTTTGGTTTATATCTGGGGGTGTATATATGTGGGGGTTATGGGTCGTTTGTTATACTTGGCTCTTTGGAGCTATGGGGATCTTTACGTATTGGCTTCAGTCGCTTCTTGTTTAAGAAAACAAATGTACATTTGGAAGAGATCGTGAATGTTATTTGTTTTGAATCTTGTCATGAATTGCCATATTTGCTATCTCATGAGTATATTGGTTATTGATGATATAGTGGATGAAGAGCACATTTGTAGCGTGGTTATTTCGTGTATTGAGTAAAAATTGGTATATGTACATGGGTGAGCAGCAGCATATTACAATTAAACATATATTTCAAATCTGAAAAAGCTTACGATTAAAGTGAAACTATTTTAGTCCAATGGATTTGCACGTCTCCGCAATTTGGTCTACATTGATGCATCATATTTTTTTTTTCTTCTTCTTGTAGGTGTTGTGCACTTCGCTTGGGTGCATGTGTGCCTGTCCTTTTGGTCGTCCAAAGAGGATTTATGAGGGCTGTTATCCATTCTCGGCGTCCTTTCATTTTGTTTTTTACTATTGTTCTTTTACTTTCTCTTTCTTCTTCTCTTCTTTTCTATTCTTTTTTTTCATTCTTTCATTCTTCCTCTTTTTTTTTTTTTTTTTTTTTTTTTTTTAAAGAACAGCCGAAGGATGGATTTACTGTGAATTTCTATCCTCTCATGTTTTTCTTGATATCTAAGAATAAATATCTGGACTAACATGAATGTATATGCACATCGCGATCTCCATGTGTTGTTACTATATCGCCGTTGCAAGTCCTTGCATAGCCTTCATGATATTTGTTATGATCGGGGTGATCTTGCAGACATGCAATAGTTTCACGTCAATCTTAGGCTATTTTCAATTTTGAAAAGTCATGTTTAATTGTGTTATGCTGCTGATGGGTTAGGAGTTATGCATGTTCATGTTGTTTTAGAATGAGTATATGAGTTGATAAAAGTTGGATTTGATAGCTTATGACAATTCATGATAGATTCAATTCCAAGCTTCATGCCAGATCTCTTTCGTATGTAAATTCGTTTACTTAAACATAAGCAACTGAAGCGAATAAGTGATCAGAAATATATGTGTAAGGATATTTGTGGTTTGGTAGTGGGGCTACATTATTTGCAATAAGTAATGAGAATGTATTCGAAACATAATATAAAGTGTGAACAATTTTGTTACATCGTAGCAATTCATTCGAAAGAGTCAAGCGGTAAAAGTACAATTGACTCTAAACGTCCCAAAATATGATCAGCTGGTGTTACAATCAAAGTGTGGTCTTGTTGGAGGTTCGTCTATAGTATCAATAGTCTCATTCTTGTTGCCCTTGGTCAATTGTTGAATTGTTGCTGTCACGGCTCTCCAAGATATCGTCTTTATTACACCCGTGCTTGCTATCCTCAAGCGCCTTCTCGACCCTTACGCCAATACGGACCAAATGGGCGAAATCAATTGCGTTGGCGCAACAGAGTTTATATTGCTGGTCTAAACATTCTACTTCAGTAAAGGTATCGACCAGTTCTTTCTCTGTCATTGGTGGCGCTATTTGTGCAGCTTGGTTCCTCCACCTCAGTGCGAACGAACGGAAGTCCTCGTTTGCATTTATAGTAAGCGTCTTTAATGATGATTTGTCTGGGGCGAAGTCAGCATTGTGCTTGTAGTGTTTAAGGAAGGCGCCGGCTAGATCGCCCCAAGTATGAACTTCCTTCTTATCAAGGTTGAGGTACCACCTAATCGCGGGGCTTTTAAGCTCTCCTGGAAGTAATACATCATCAGCTTTTCATTTTTCAAATAGGCGCCCATTTTGCTGCAATACATCTGTATGTGTATATGTGGATCTGTTGTCCCGTCGTACTTCTCGAACTTTGGAACTTCAAAATCTTTTGGAATTTCTATGTCTGTGACAATGCAGAATTGGGCGGGATCCTCAATTCCCTTATTTCCTTCAAGTATCTTAATTCTTTTGAGTATGTGCTCCATCTGGTTCAACGTCTGCTTGTCAGTTGCTTGAGTTGTTATTTTAGCTGTGGCAGTTGAGATTGTGACAGATGTGTCAGTCGCCTGTAAACCAAGCTCTTGCAGCTCTCGTGGGGGTTGTTGCTCCGATATATATGTTGAACCGGATCCCGGCTCACATGACGTCGGCGGTTGATATGGTAGCTGTAATAATAGCAATGCACGGAGTTGTTGTGATAGATCTTCATTTTGTCGTCTCAGCAACTGGATCTCTTCTTTTAAGGCTTGCTCATTGGGCTTGTTCTGTATGTCATTGGGGCTACTCATGACTTGAAGATATTGTCTCCTTGGGATCAGCTACGTTTTGGAGAGAGATGATATATCACAAACTCATAGAAAAGTATGTTATGAACTAGCGTAGGGCGAAATATGCAAAAACTTAATTTAGAAACAATGTATGCACAAGTTATGGAAGAGAGAGGATTTTGATCTGATTGTAGGATGTGTGTTATGTGCAGATGTATTTATTTGTGATATGTATGAATGTTGTAATATGGGCAGATGATAGCTGGGTTAAAAATATGTGGAATGATTTGGAAGAAAGAACGCATATATACAAGAGTAATTTTTATAGAATGATATTGTGGCTATGGATTGGATATGAGCGCAGACTTGAGATGCTAAGAAGAATGAAACAATTAAGGGCATATATATTATGTAAAGCTGCAAAATATCAGCTACTTACTTATACTTCTCATTTTTCTAATTATTTTTATTTTTGGGTCTGCATGCCGGTAGGGTGTAAATATGGGTACCTATAATGGCTGGGCTTACGGACTACCTACGCACATTGTACGTAAGTTCCGGTTATCCCAGTGGCTTATCTAGCAACCTGTCATTGCTGGGATTCATACCGACGACCAACGCACATAGTATGTTAGCTCGGTGTACTATCCAGATAACATATTGGTTGTGGTATAAAGGTGTCAGGCATTACGGGTTACCTACGTGCATTGCACGCAAGCTCCGATTGTCCTGATAAATGGGATGGGCATATGCCCTGGGTAATTGCATGCGATGCAGGATATGCAGTATGTACAATACCATCTGATATATAAAGAAGGAAATAAATAAATCCTAATAATTAATTAAAATATTTATGTCTATGATACGTGAAAATATGAACCCAATACTATTTGATCACCTAAAACGAGCCTGACGAGTCCCCAGCGGAGTCGCCATCTGTTGACGACCTTCCTCCGGGGAGGGAAAGGGTTGGAGTCGCCACCTAGATATTTTGCGGAAATCTAGGAAACCAGGATAAGGCACATAGAGATTCGTCAGGTTCGTTCGTCGTTTACGTATGGAGAAGACGGAACACCCCCACAGCGCCCCTCAGAGAGGGTACTCTATAGGTGATCAGAATAATTTTGGGTTTATATTTATCACATATTTATTATTATTATATATGCATATTTAATTATTTACCTAATATAAAGGAGAGAGATCGGTATCCGCCTTACTCTCTAAATCATATTAGGTAGACACATCCAAATGTGTAATATATATTTGTCGAGATAATATCCATTATCTCGTTTCTATATATCCTTTATTTGAATGGGATTTGATTTTTATAAGTATGACTAATCGTATTAGGAGAGTAATATCCATCACTTCTTATTACGATTATTCATATTTATTTACCCCAGTTACTTAGATTAGGATCCATCCAATTCCTAACCTTCGTATCTAGAGAAAATCAAATCTCTACTACTTATATGCATATATTTAATATATATAATTACAAAGCTATGATATTCACGTCTATGACATATGCATATAAATATATACTGCTACAAAATGTATAAATTGAAGTAAGAGAAAACGAATAAATATTATTTTATTTTTTGGGGACTCAGCGCCATGTCGTTTCCTCTTCATCGCCCTATTATCAGGGTAGAAATATCTATCTCAACCATAATAATATTTTATATGTTTATTTGTTAGTTATTAGTGGGAAAGAAATATCCATCTCATTCCCGTGTTTAGGATTATTCCAGTTATGCGTTTTATATGTAACAATGTTCGTGTTGCATTTTGTAATATTTACACGAGAGTGGGGATAAGCAATATCCATCGCTTTATCACTTAATTCTTTATTATTATTATGTGTTAATTTTGAGAGAAGTATCCATCTTCCTCGATTTTGATTTTTATAGATACATATACATGTGTTATATTATATGATGATTATTAGGCTAAACATTGATTATTTGATAAAAATATGGGTTAATATTATTATGTTGACAAGTTAAAAATTATTAATTTTGATTTTTTTTTTAAAAAAAAAAAAAAAAAAAAAAAAAAAAAAAAAAAAAAAAAAAAAAAAAAAAAAAAAAAAAAAAAAAAAAAAAAAAAAAAAAAAAAAAGAAATCGGACTGGGCCGCGCAGGCTGGGCCACACAGGCTGGGCCGCGCGGCCCAGTCGATAATAAATAACGCGCGCAGGCCGACGTTTCGGCCTGCGCGCGTCGGACGACGATCGGATGTCCTGTCCGATCGTCGTCCTCGACGATTTACGCAGCCGCGCGCGTACGCGCGCGGCTGCACCGCCGTCCGCCGGTCCGACGCCGCCGTTCACGCCCCAAAGGTCACCCCTAGGGTAATCGACCCTCCTGAGTTCATTGGTGGCCTCAGAAATCAGTTTTATCGACTATACACGCATGTTTTTGAGGGTGTAGTTTTCGGTTAGTTTTTTGTTTTCTTGTTTTTTGGCCGGCTCGGCTCGCCGCCGCCGTCTCGTTCGTTCTTACACCTTCTCGTACGTCCGTATAACTTACCTGGCCGTTAATGGCGGGACTTTTCGCGTTCGTTCGAGTTATGTACAAAGTTAGGGGCTTTTAAGTTATTTCGGCCGCCGCCGGCGACACCGGCGGTGAGACTCGTTCTTGGCCGGTTATATGAGTTATTTGAAGTGTGTAGTGTGCTTTAAGACTTGAAGAGGGTTTGGACGAGTTTACCTCGAGGTGGTGAGTTCGGCCGAATCCTTGACGAGCGGCGGCTCCGGCGACGGCGAAGGCCCGGCGCGGGGAAGGTGATGGAGAGCTTCAGAGGAAGGAGGAGATGTTGTCTAGGGGACAGCGGTCCTCCTTCTCTCCCGGATCCCCACCTCCTCTCCACTCCTCACTTTCTCTCTCTAAGATCTCTCTCTCTCTCTCTCTCTCTCTCTCTCTTTCTGATCCCCCCTCTCTCTCTGGAGTTTCTCCAGAGTTTTCTCCCCCCTCTTGGAATGAGGAAGTTGGGGGGTTTATATAGAGGCCTTGGGGGTAATTTGGTCATTTTATGTTTAGGGTTAGGGTTAGGGCTTTTGGGTATGGGTGAGAGAGAGAGTAAGGCGGTTGGGATGGGGGGTGGCTACTATGCAGCCACCCCCTTTCATTATAAATTTTTTTTTTTTTATTTTTATTTTATATATGTTGTGGGTGTATGTGTATATGTATACATATGGTTGTATATGCGTATATATGCTGTTCGTAAATATATGTGTGCATATGTATGTCTACCTGTGTGTGCGTATATGCATATATATATATCTATATCTATCACGAGGGTTATCGTGTGTATATGTGTGTTATCGTATGTGTATATATCATCATATGCATGCATATCGTGAAATGTACATAATTGGGCTTTAGTTAAGTCAAATGGCACAATTGGGATCTATCATCCATTTTCGGGCCTTAATTATGTCATTTGGCCCAATTGGGTCTTATTGGGCCTAAATGGACCGAATCGGGTCAATCGGGCCCAACATGGTCCAATCGGGTAAAATCACGCCTGTTTGGCATATTTTGACCTAATTGAGCTTGATGTGCTTAAATGTGCTTATCCAGGCTAATCAGGCTCGATCGGGCCTAATCGGGCCAGATCGGATTATTAAGTCAAATTTCGCTTTTGGGTCCCGATTGGTACATTTTGATAGTGCATGCATGGGGGCGTACATGTACGTGTTATCTATATATGTATATATGTGCATGTATGTATGTGTGTATATGTGCACGTGTTTGCGGTTATATATAAGTCCATGTATAAATATAATATATTTGTACATGTATAACATGTGTATATGCATATATAAATGTATGCATATGTATATGTGTATATATATAGTGATTATCATTATATGCATGCATGCCCGTATGTATATATGATATGTGGATGTGTACATGAGAGTGCATATGTTATTGCGGTGATGGCCGGACAAAATGGGGTGTCGACACACTTCGAATTCAAATTAGAGGATTCGAATCTGGATGATGATCGTCCCCCCTTCTTGAGCTGCCTCTCAACCTTCATAGCCATGTGTACCACTTTTTCAAGCTCCACATAATGGTGCAGCTCCACATCAATGGCAATCTCCCGATTAAGTCCACAAATGAACCGAGCCATGGGTAGTAATTTGCCCGTGCCAAGTGCCCCATTCGCCTGTGTCAAGTGCCTGGCCGAGGTGATTGCCCGGAAAAATGCCCCATTTGCCCGTGCCAAGTGCCCGGCCGAGGCAATTGCCCCGGCAAATGCCCAATTCGCCCATGCCAAGGCAACAGGAGAATGCGGCTTTTGCCCGGGCAATCGCCTCGGTCTGGCCCTTGCCTGGGAATTTTACTGGCAGCTTGCCCTTGACACGGGGGAAGGAGGCATTTGCCCGAACAATCGCCTCGGCCAGGCACTTGGCAAAGTTGAATGGGGCATTTGCCCGGGCAATCACCTCGGCCTGGCCCTTGGCGCAGGTGAATGGGACATTTGCCGGGCAATCGCCTCGGCCATGCCCTTGGCACAGGCGAAAGAGGTAGTTGCCTAGGCAATCTCCTGGCGGCAGGCCCTCGGCACGGGCACTCGGCCATTTGCCCGGGCAATCGCCTCGGCCATGCTCTTGGCACGGGCGAACGGGGAATTTGCCCAGGCATTCTCGTGGCGGTAGGCCCTTGGTACTTGCGAATGGGTCATTTGCCCGGGCAATCTCGTGGTGGCAGGCATTTGCACGGGAATTCTACTGATGGCAGGCCCTTGGCACGGGCGAAGGGGGCATTTGCCCGGGCAATCGCCTCGGCTAGGCCTTTGGCACGGGCGAATGAGCCAGTTGCTCGGGCAATCTCCTAACGGCAGGCCCTCAGCATGGGCATTCGGCTCTTTTGCTGGGCAAATCGCCTCGACCATGCCCTTGGCCTAGGCGAATGGATCATTTGCCCAGGCAATCTCATTGCGGCAGGCCTTGGCACGGGAGAATGGGGCATTTTCCCGGGCAATCTCGTGGGGGCAGGCCCTTGGCACTGGCGAATGGGGCATTTTTCCGGGCAATCTCGTGGCTGCAGGCCCTTGGCACGGCCGAATGGGGCATTTTTCCGGGCAATCTCGTGGCGGCAGGCCCTTGGCACGGCCGAATGGGGCATTTGCCCGGGCAATCGCCTCGGCCAGGCCCTTGGCACGGACGAATGTGGCATTTGCCAGGGCAATCTCGTGGCGGCAGGCATTTACCTTGGAATTCTCATGGTGGTAGGCCGTTGACACGGGCGAAGGGAGCATTTGCCCGAGCAATCGCCTCGGCTAGTTCTTTGGAATGGGCGAATGATGTAGTTGCCCGGGCAATATCCTGGCGGCAGGCCCTCGGCACGAGCGCTCGGCCATTTACCCCGGCAATCGCATCGTCCAGTCCCTTGGCACGAGCGAATAGGGCATTTGCCCATGCAATCTCGTGGCTGCAGGCCATTGGCACGGGCGAATGGGACATTTGCACGGGCAATCGCCTCGACTAGGCCCTTGCCATGGGCGAATGACGCAGCTGCCCGGGCAATCGCCTCGGCTAGGCCCTTGGCAAGGGCGAGTGGGGCATTTGCCCGGGAAATCGCCTCGGCCAGGCACTTGGCAAAGGTGAATGGGGCATTTGCCCGGGCAATCGCCTCGGCCATGCCCTTGGCACGGGCGAACGGAGAATTTGCTCGGGCAATCTCATGGCGCTAGGCCCTTGGCACTTGTGAATGGGCCATTTGCCGGGCAATCTCGTGGCGGCAGGCAATTGCATGGGAATTCTACTGGCCTGCGCCTTTGGCACGGGCGAAGGGGGCATTTCCCCGGGCAAGCGCCTCAGCTAGGCCTTTGGCACGGGCGAATGAGCCAGTTGCCCGGGCAATCTCCTAGTTGCAGGCCCTCGGCATGGGCATTCGGCTAATTTCCTTGGAAAATCACCTCAGCCATTCCCTTGGCACGGGCGAATGGAGCATTTGCACAGGCAATCTCGTTGCGGCAGGCCCTTGGCACGGGCGAATAGGGCATTTTCCCTGGCAATCTCGTGGTGGCAGGACCTTGGCTCGAACTAGTGGGGCATTTGCCTCGGCAATCGCCTCGGCCAGGCCATTGGCACAAGCGAATGAGGCAGTTGCGCGGCCAATATCCTGGCGGCAGGCCCTCGGTACGGGCACTCGGCCATTTGCCTGGGCAATCGCCTCGTCTATGCCATTGGCACGGGCGAACGGGAAATTTGCCCGGGCAATCTCATTGCGGTAGGAACTTGGCACTTGCGAATGGGCCATTTGCCCGGGCATTCTCGTGGCGGCAGGGATTTGCCCGGGCAATCGCCTCGGCTAGGCCCTTGCTAGGGAATTCGCCTGGCAGCATGCCCTTGGGACGGGCGAAGGGGGCATTTGCCCTGGCAATCGCATCGGCTAGGCCCTTGGCGTGGGCGAATGAGGTAGTTGCCCGGGCAATCTCCTGGTGGCAGGCCCTCGTTACGAGACTAGGCCATTTGCACGGGCAATCACCTCGGCCATACTGTTGCCACGAGCGGAAGGGGCACTTGCCCTGGCAATCGCCTCGCCCAGGCCCTTAGCACGGGCGAATGGGGCATTTGCCTAAGCAATTGCCTCGGCCGAGACCTTGGCACGGGCGAATGGGGCATTTGCCCAGGCAATCTCATGGTGGCAGGCACTTGCGTTGGAATTCTCCTGCCAATAGGCCCTTGGCGCGGGCGAAAGCGGCATTTGCCTGGGCAATCGCCTCGTCCAGGCCCTTGGCAGGGGTGAATGTGGCCTTTGCCCGGCCAATCTCGTGGCGGCAGACATTTGCCCAGCGATTCTCCTAGCGGCAGGCCCTTGGAACGGGCATAGGGGGCATTTGCCCAAGAAATCGCCTCGGCTAGGCCCTTGGCACGGGCGAATGAGGCAGTTCCTCGGGCAATCTCCTGGCGGCACGTCCTCGGCACGGGCACTCGGCCATTTGCCCGGGCAATCGCCGCGGCCATGCCCTTGGCACGGGCGAACGGGAAATTTACCCAGGCCCTCGGCACTTGCGAATGGGGGATTTGCCAGGGTAATCGCCTCGGCCAGGCCCTTGGCATGGGCAAAAGGGCCATTTGCCCGGGCAATCTCAAGGCGGCAGGCATTTGCACCGGAATTCTACTGGTGGTAGGCGCTTGGAATGGGCGGCGAATGAGCCAGTTCCTGTGCAAATCGCCTCGGCCATGCCATTGGCTCGGGCGAATGGAGCATTTGCCCAGGTAATCTCGTTGCGGAAGGCACTTGGTACGGGCGAAATGGGCATATGCTCGGGCAATCGTCTCGGCCAGGCCCTTGGCACGGGCAAATGTGGCATTTGCTCGGGCAATCTCGTGGCGACAGGCATTTGCCTTGGTATTCTAATGGCGGCAGGCCCTTGACACGGGTGAAGGCGGCATTTGCCCGGGCAATCGCCTCGGCCAGGCCCTTGGTACGGGCGAATGGGGCATTTGCCAGGGCAATCGCCTCGGCCAGAACCTTGGCACGGGTGAATGGGGCATTTGACCGGGCAATCTCGTGGCAGTAGGCATTTGCCTAGGAATTCTCCTAGCGGCAGGCCGTCGGCACGGGTGAGTGGGGCATTTGCCCGGGCAATCTCGTGGCGGCAGGCCCTTGGCACGGGAGAATGGTGCATTTCTACTGGCAATCACCTCGGGCATGCCCTTGGCACGAGCGAATGGGGCATTTACCGTAGCAATCTTGTGACGGCAGGCCCTTGGCATTGGCGAATGGGGTATTCGCCCTAGCAATCGCCTCCGCCAGGCCCTTGGCGTAGGCGAATGAGCCAGTTGCCCGGGCAATCTCGTGGCGGTAAGCCGCTGGCACGGGGCAATGTTGCATTTGCCCGGGCAATCGCCTCGGCCAGGCCTATGGCACGGGCGAATGGGGCTCTGCAGGGGAAATCTCCTTGCGGCAGGATGTCGGCACAGGTAAATGTGGCATTTGCCCAAGCAATCTCGTGGCGGCAGGCCTTAGCTCGGGCGAATGGGACATTTTGTCGGGCAATCGCCTCTGCCAGGCCCTTGGCATAGACGAATGGGCAATTTGCACGGGCAATCTCGAGTCGGAAGGCATTTTCACCGGAATTCTACTGGTGGTAGGCGCTTGGCATGGGCGAAGGGGGCAATAGCCCTGGCAATCGCCTCGGCTAGGCCTTTGGCACGGGCGAATAGCCAGTTGCATGGGCAATCTCCTAGCGGCAGGCCCTCGGCACGGGCATTCGGATATTTTCCTGGGCAAATCGCCTCGGCCATGCCCTCGGCACGGGGAAATGGATCATTTGCCAAGGCAAACTCGTTGCGGCAGGCCTTGGCACAAGAAAAAAGGAGCATTTTCCCGAGGAATCTCGTGGCGGCAAGTCCTTGGCTTGTGCGAATGGGGCACTTGCCCTGGCAATCTCCTCGGCCAGGCCCATGGCACGAGCGAATGAGGCCTCTGCTCGGGAATTCTCCTGGCGGCAGGCCGTCGACACGAGCGAAAGGGGCATTTCTTCGGACAATCTCGTGGCGGCAGGCCCTTGGCACGGGCGAACGTGGCATTTGCCCAGGCAATCGCCTTGGCCAGGCCCTTGGCACGGGCGAATGGGGCATTTGCTCTTGCAATCTCGTGGCGGCAGGCCCTTGGCATGGGCGAAAGAAGATTTGCAATGGCAATCGCCTTGGCCAGGCCCTTGGCTCGGGCAAACGGGGCCTTTGCACTCGCAATCTCGTCGCGGCAGGCCGTTGGCACGGACGAATGGGGCATTTGCCCGGCAATCGCCTCGGCCAGGCCCATGGCACGGGCGAATGAGGCCTCTGCTCGGGAATTCTCCTGGCGGCAGGTCGTCAGCACGGGCGAATGGGGCATTTGCCCGGGTAATCTCGTGGCGGCAGGACCTTTCCACGGGGGAATGGGGCATTTTGCCGGGCAACCGCCTCGGCCAGATCCTTGGGACGGGCGAATGAGGCATTTGCCCATGCAATCTCGTGGCGGTAGGCCGTTGGCAAGGGCGAATGGACCATTTGCACAGGCAATCACCTCAGCCAGGCACTTGCAACGGGTGAATACGGCATTTGCCCGGGCAATCGCCTCGATCAGGCCCTTATCTGGGAATTCTCCTGGCGGCTTGCCCTTGGCACGGGCGAAGGGGGCATTTGCCCTGTCAATCGTCTTGGCTAGGCCCATGGAATAAGCGAATGAGGCAGTTGCCCGGGCAATCTCCTGGCGGCAGGCCCTCGGCACGAGCACTCAGCCATTTACCCGAGCAATCGCCTTGGCCATGCCGTTGCCACGGGCGAAACGGGTATTTGTCTTGGTAATCTCGTGGCAGCAGGCCCTTGGCACGGGTGAACGGGGCATTTGCCCGGGCAATTGTCTCGGTCAGGACCCTGGCACGGGCAAATGGGGCATTTACCCTTGCAATCTCGTGGCGACAGACCTTTGCCATGGGCGAATGGGGCATTTGCCCTAGCAATCGACTCGGCCAGGCCTTTGGCACGGGCGAAGGGGGCATTTGCACTGGCAACGCTTCGGCCAGCCACGTGGCACTGGCGATCGGGGCATTTGCCCGGGCAATCGGCTCGGCCAGAACCTTGGCACGGGCAAACGGGGCCTTTGCCCGGGCAATTACCTCGGCCAGGCCCATGGCACGGGCATATGAGGCATTTACCCGGGAATTCACTTGGCGGTAGGCCGTCGGCATGGGCGGATGGTGCATTTGCCCGGGCAATCTCTTGGCGGCAGGCCCAGCGCACGGGCGAATGGGGCATTTGGCCGAGCAATCGCCTAAGCCAGGCCCTTGGCACGGGCGAAAGTGGCATTTGCCCTTGCAATCTCGTGGTGGCAGGTCCTTGGATTAGACAAATGGGGCATTCGCCTTGGCTAGGCCCTTTGCCCGGGCAATCTCATGGCGGCAGGGCGTTGGGACGGGCGAATGGGGCATTTGCCCTGGCAATCTCCTAGCGGCAGGCCCTCGGCACGAGTGCTTGGCCATTTACCAAGGCAATCGCCTCAGCCATGCCGTTGCCAAGAGCGAAAGGGGCATTTGCCCCGACAATCTCGTGGCGGCAGGCCCTTCGCATGGGTGAATGGGTCATTTGCCCTGGCAAACACCTCGGCCAAGCACTTTGCTTGGGCGAACGGGCCCTTTGCCCTGGCAATCTCGTGGCGGTAGGCCCTTGGCACTTGCGAATGGGCCATTTGCCCGAGCAATCTCCTAGCGGCAGGCCCTCAGCATGGGCATTCGGCTTTTTTCCTGGGCAAATCGCCTCGGCCATGCCCTTGGCACCGGCGAATCTCGGGGAATCTCGTGGCGGCAAGTCCTTCGCACGGGCGAATCGGGCATTTGCCCATGCAATCTTATGGCGGCATGCTGTTGGCATGGGCGAATGGGACATTTGCGCGGGCAATCTCCATGGCCAGGCCCTTGCAACAGGCGAATGCGGCTTTTGCCTGGGCAATCGCCTCGGTCTGGCCCTTGCCTGGGAATCCTACTGGCGGCTTGCCCTTGGCACGGGGGAAGGGGGCATTTGCCCGGGCAATCGCCTCGACTAGGCCCTTGCCATGGGTGATCCGTACACGCTCCCGAACACTAAGGACCGAGAGAATGTCTAAGGAACTGATTTAGGATCTAGGGAAACCGAGGGGAAGAAGAGAAATCTGTTTTGCATGCAATGGAGTCGGCCAATGTGCCTCTCCCTTGTGTATTCCAGCAACTATCTCGTTACAACATACACACATGCCACTAGCTAGCCACAAGCTGGCCAACTAGTATAAAAAAGCTCGGACACACCCGAGCACCCCTTGCCACAAACCGGTCAAGGGATCCGAACACAACAATGATTCATACATGGTGGGAAATGTAACCTAGACATGTCTACTTTCCAGCTCGCCTCCTTTGCTGGCCGCTCCTTGGTATGCCTTGCATCCCTGCTGCGCTGCCCCTTGGAGTGCCCCACGCTTGCTGGCCAGTCATGCGCCCACGCCTGCCTCTTGGCCTCCCTGCGCGCCTAACGCCCGCTGGCTCCTCGCGTTCCTACGCCTGCCGCGCACATAACGCCCGCTGACCTGCGGCCTTCCGCGTGCGCGCGCCCGCCTGCTCGTCTGCCTGCACGCCTGCCTGCACGCTTCACGTCCACTGACCCTCGGCCTTCCGCGCACACGTCCGCGCCCTGCCTTGCTAGCCTGCCGCGACCCTTGGCCTTCCGCGCGCACCCGCGCCCATGCCAATGTCCCGCCGTGACCGTGCCCGCGCCTGGTCCACGCCGATACCGGGTCCGAGCCTAAGTGCCATGTCAAGATCCACCTGGATCAAACCTCCCCACCATATGAACCATTGCTCCGAAATGGGTTAACTAGAACCCCAAGTGGGGGAAAGCCTTGCGACCTTCCTCCGATGTGTACCACTTAGCCTTTGAGGGCAAACTCCCCTTAAGACCAATCCGATACCGTTGTTGCTCCCCGCTCCTTGTCTTGATCACCTTCCGCTCCAACAAGCTATCCTCCGCCAGGGGTTCCTCCCGACCAAGGTCTAGTTCGTCCATGGATGGCAACACCATAGGGTGCTCATCATCAAGAAGTGAGGGTTCAAAAAGTTTTAACTTCTCCGCATTAACTACGGAGTACATGTTCATGTATGGTGGCAACTCCAATTGAAAAGCGTTGTCACCATGCTTCCTTAATATCTTGAAAGGTCCATAGCGCAAGGACTTGAGCTTCCGTCCTTCGCCCTTGAACCGCTCCTTGCCGAGGTGCAGCCATACTAACTCTCCGACTTGGAATGTACAAGGGACTCGAGTCCGATCATGTCTTGCCTTGTATTTTTCTTGTGTCCGCTTGAGCCGAGCCTCCACCTCTCCATGCACCTTCTGAATATGCTCCAAGAACCGTCGCGCCTTGCTAGACTCGCTGGCCTCCTTGGACGTAGTAGCTTCGGCATGATAGTGAACGCCAGATCAAAAGGGACCTTGCGGTGTATACCAAGGCAAACCTCAAAGGGAGTCCGCGCCGTTGAGCCATGCATGGCTCGGTTGAAAGCGAACTCGATATAAGTAGACTCTCATCCCACGTCTTCGGATGCTTGGCGTTGTAGCCCCTCAACAATGGACTAAGGTGCGATTAACCACCTCAGTTTGGTCATCGGTTTGTGATGAAACGCCGTGCTCCGGTTGAGTTTGGTATCCATCAAACTCCAAAGGGTCTTCCAGAACTTCCCAAGGAACCGACTATCCCTATCCGAAATGATGGATGAGGGTAACCGAAGTGTCGCCACACATGATCGAAGAATAGCCTTGCCGTCTCTTCTCCTGTGACTGTTTTCCTGCATGGCACTAAACAAATCATTTTGCTAAAACGATCCACAACTACAAAGATATAGTCATGACCGCGCCTTGTGCTCGGCAAGCCTCCAACGAAGTCCATGGAAATACTTTCCCAAGGTCGGCTCGGAACGGGTAATGGCATGTAGAGTCCCGTCTTCCGATTAGCCGGCTTGGATATGCAACAAAGGGTACACCCCCGGACAAACCTCTCAACGTCCGCACGCATGCGCGGCCAATAGAGGTATCGCTCCAGGTTCTTCAACGTCTTCTCCACGCCAAAGTGCTCCACATCCCGTCGCGGAGGAAGTCCGTGCGGCTCGGTGAAGAGCACCGCATGCTGCCGTATGAGAGCCACCACCCCTTGCCTTTGCTCCTTGGATAGATGACCCGAGATAATCTCTTGGACAGTAAGCTCTGGCCGAGCTTCCCTCACCATAAGCATCATCATCCGGCCTCCCGCATTAACCTTTCACGAGCACGTATCGTTGGGCTCTCCTGTAATACACAGCATCCCTATCCCAAAGGTAGGGGTTACCAAAAATTACTTGACAGATTTCAAGGGGCACTACCTCACATTCGACCTCGTCGATGAACTTGGCCGTGACCGCGAACTTGAATCTGCACTGCTTGGTAATCTTCAGCTCCGTGTCCTTCTTTAGCCATCCCAAGGCATACGGACTCGGATGAGGGGTGGTTGCCAACCCCAACTTGTTGACAAGGCTCTCGGAGATGAGGTTCTTTTGGCTTCCCGGATCCATGATAGCCTTGCCCTTGCTTCCCGTTGCCTCCTTGCTGTCCTCCTTTACCCGAACCATCAAGGATAGGGTCGGGTCCGCCTCGTGCATGGTCAAGGGTGTGCTGTCCGCGCCCGCCTCCGTGGTCGCCATCAACGTCTTCTTTCCCTTGTCCTTGCTTCCGGCCTTCTTCTTGGGAGCCAACTCCGGATGCAACTTCCAGCATTTCTTCTTGATGTGGCCTTTCTTCCCGCAGTGACCACACTCTATGTCCTTCTTCTTGGACTCCTCCGTGGCGCCATCCTTCGAGCTGCCCTCGGCCGAGACACCCTTGCCTTTGCCTTTGCTTGCGCTCCCGCCCACGGCTTGCTTGCCCTTGCCTCGTCCGCGCGCTCGGTTGAGCTTCTCGAACGCCATCGCCTTCTTGCAAGCATCCCTACATCAATAAGAGGGTAAGATCTACCTCCGCTCGAAGCTCTTCATGCAGCCCCGCGAGGTATTTGCGTAGAACCTCACGATCTTCCAATGGAACGCCTAGGGCCAGCGCGCGCCTCCGAAACTCGGTAGTATACTCCTGCACGCTCTGGTCATTGCTTTGCTTCAAGTAGAGCCACTTCCGCCATCGTTCTTCATCGTACCCCACCGGGTAGAATTGCTCCTTCAAAAGCACTTTGAAGACGGTCCATGTGACTCCAGCCGCTCCCCGCGTCCTTAGGTGTGAGTTCCACCAAATCAACGCATGCGACGCAAGTTTGAGTCTTGCGAAGCCAATGCGCTGCGCATCGTCATAGCCATACAAAGAGAAGTATGACTCTAACTGGTCAATCCAACCATCTAGCTTTTCTCCGTTGATTTCGCCGTCGTATACTGGGAGCTCCAACTTGGCATCGATTCGGATTGGTGCGAGGCCCTTCGCCCATCCTTGTTCACCCCGTGCCTCCATGGATGTCTCGGACTCATCCCGAGCTACCTCCCGTTCAGCCACTTGAACTTGTTCACGCCCGCGCGCTCGTTGTAGAGACTCCCCATGCTCCACGAAGGTCGCTCGCACCGCTGCCTCCGGCCTCATCATCGGCGCTACAGTCGGCCGAGCCTGCACAGTTGCTCCCTGGACTTGCGCTTCGAGCATCCTCTCCACGAGCCCCGCCAACCGGTCTAGACGCTCCTCCAAGCGTCCCATTCGATCTTCTCGCGACTCCTCTCTGCTGGTCTGCTCTTGCTCATGCGCCAACTCCTCCGAGCATTGTACGTCTCCATCTTCATCTCCATGCGGCGTTGTGACGGTTCCAAGTCTCGTGACGGCCATCCTCGCTTTCCTCGACTCCAAGCTCTGATACCACTTGATCCGTACACGCTCCCGAACACTAAGGACAGAGAGAATGTCTAAGGAACTGATTTAGGATCTAGGGAAACCGAGGGGAAGAAGAGAAATCTGTTTTGCATGCAATGGAGTCGGCCAATGTGCCTCTCCCTTGTGTATTCCAGCAACTATCTCGTTACAACATACACACATGCCACTAGCTAGCCACAAGCTGGCCAACTAGTATAAATAAGCTCGGACACACCCGAGCACCCCTTGCCACAAACCGGTCAAGGGATCCGAACACAACAATGATTCATACATGGTGGGAAATGTAACCTAGACATGTCTACTTTCCAGCTCGCCTCCTTTGCTGGCCGCTCCTTGGTATGCCTTGCATCCCTGCTGCGCTGCCCCTTGGAGTGCCCCACGCTTGCTGGCCAGTCATGCGCCCACGCCTGCCTCTTGGCCTCCCTGCGCGCCTAACGCCCGCTGGCTCCTTGCGTTCCCACGCCTGCCGCGCACATAACGCCCGCTGACCTGCGGCCTTCCGCGTGCGCGCGCCCGCCTGCTCGTCTGCCTGCACGCCTGCCTGCACGCCTGCCTGCACGCCTGCCTGCACGCCCCACGTCCACTGACCCTCGGCCTTCCGCGCACACGTCCGCGCGCCCTGCCTTGCTAGCCTGCCGCGACCCTTGGCCTTTCGCGAGCACCCGCGCCCATGCCAATGTCCCGCCGTGACCGTGCCCGCGCCTGGTCCGCGCCGATACCGGGTCCGAGCCTAAGTGCCATGTCAAGATCCACCTGGATCAATGGGCGAATGACGCAGCTGCCCGGGCAATCGCCTCGGCTAGACCCTTGGCAAGGGCGAGTGGGGCATTTGCCCGGGAAATCGCCTCGGCCAGGCACTTGGCAAAGGTGAATGGGGCATTTGCCCGGGCAATCGCCTCGGCCATGCCCTTGGCACGGGCGAACGGAGAATTTGCTCGGGCAATCTCATGGCGCTAGGCCCTTGGCACTTGTGAATGGGCCATTTGCCGGGCAATCTCGTGGCGGCAGGCAATTGCATGGGAATTCTACTGGCCTGCGCCTTTGGCACGGGCGAAGGGGGCATTTCCCCGGGCAAGCGCCTCAGCTAGGCCTTTGGCACAGGCGAATGAGCCAGTTGCCCGGGCAATCTCCTAGTTGCAGGCCCTCGGCATGGGCATTCGGCTAATTTCCTTGGAAAATCACCTCAGCCATTCCCTTGGCACGGGCGAATGGAGCATTTGCACAGGCAATCTCGTTGCGGCATGCCCTTGGCACGGGCGAATAGGGCATTTTCCCTGGCAATCTCGTGGTGGCAGGACCTTGGCTCGAACAAGTGGGGCATTTGCCCCGGCAATCGCCTCGGCCAGGCCATTGGCACAAGCGAATGAGGCAGTTGCGCGGCCAATATCCTGGCGGCACGCCCTCGGTGATCCCAACGCCCTCAAGGTCACCAAGAATGCGCCTTGAATGCTCGGGGTTAATGACTACGATCTAGGGAGAAAGAGCACAAGAAAAACTAGACAAGTTTTTAGTGGAAAGAGTGCACGGCCTCAACGCCTACACACCCGTGTATTAAGCAATCTCAAAACCACTACAAGTCACAAGAATGTCTAGTGTACCACACAACCCGTGGCCTACTAGTATTTATATGACTTGGACACACCCAAGTCCCCCCTTAGCCTAACCGGCCAAAGGCTATTACAAAGCAACAATACAAGTATAGGAACTAAAGACAACCTAACTATAAGTGCTGGCTACTCTTGGCTTGGTCACGGTCCTTGGTGGCGCGCGCCCACACTTGGGCCTGGTCACGCCCACGCCCTGCCATGCAACTCCCGCGCGCCCGCCTGGCTCCAGCGCTGGACCCGGTCCTGTCGCTGGGATCCCTCGCCACGTCCCGCGCACACGTTCCCGCGCGCGCGCCTCGCCTGGATCTCCCGCCATGCTTCCCGCGCTTGACTTGGTCATGCCTTAGGGATCGTGCGCCATGTCAGCCACGACCTCTTGCCCGCGCGCGCACCTTGGCCTGTCCGCCACTCCGCGCTTGACTCGGTCATGGCTCAAAGGATCTTGTGCCACTTGGCCCAAACACGTCCTCACGTCCGCGCCCCCTTGCCCAAGTCAAGATCCACTATGTGCGCGCCTTGGCCGGGCACGCCCCCATGTCCGCCTTTGACTTGGTCCTGGATCCGCAAAGTATGCACCGCGGCCTTGGCCTAGGCACATGCTTGTGTCCGCGCCCATGCGCCTAGCCGTGCCATCCTCGCCTGGTCCTCGCCTGCGCCCGCGCATGCACCCGCGCACACGCCTAGCCGCTTAGCTCCTCGCCCGCAGCCCGCGTCCAAGCTTGAACCCCATGCGCGCCCCACACGCGCTTGCACTCCCTAGCCTTCCACGCACCCATGCGTGCGCCCGCACTAGCCATGCTCACTCATGCCCATGCTTGGCCTAGTCATGCAACCATGTCTTGTTGTCTTGTACTCGACCCAAGAGCCTCCTGGATCACTCGGTACGGGCACTCGGCCATTTGCCCGGGCAATCGCCTCGTCTATGCCATTGGCACGGGCGAACGGGAAATTTGCCCGGGCAATCTCATTGCGGTAGGAACTTGGCACTTGCGAATGGGCCATTTGCCCGGGCATTCTCGTGGCGGTAGGGATTTGCACGGGAATTCTACTGGTACGGGCGAAGGGGGCATTTGCCCGGGCAATCGCCTCGGCTAGGCCTTTGGCACGGGTGAATGAGCCAGTTCCTGTGCAAATCGCCTCGGCCATGCCCTTGGCACGGGCGAATGGAGCATTTGCCCAGGCAATCTCATTGCGGCAAGCCCTTGGCACGGGCGAAATGGGCATATGCCCGGGCAATCGTCTCGGCCCAGCCCTTGGCACGGGCGAATGTGGCATTTGCTCGGGCAATCTCGTGGCGACAGGCATTTGCCCTGGTATTCTCATGGCGGCAGGCCCTTGACACGGTTGAAGGCGGCATTTGCCCGGGCAATCGCCTCGGCCAGGCCCTTGGCACGGGCGAATGGGGCATTTGCCAGGGCAATCGCCTCGGCCAGAACCTTGGCACGGGTGAATGGGGCATTTGACCGGGCAATCTTGTGGCGGTAGGCATTTGCCTAGGAATTCTCCTAGCGGCAGGCCGTCGACACGGGCGAATGGGGCATTTCCCAGGGCAATCTCATGGCGGCAGGCCCATGGCAAGGGCGAATGGGGCATTTGTGCTGGCAATCACCTCAGGCATGCCCTTGGCACGGGCGAATGGGGCATTTGCCATTGCAATGTTGTGGCGGCAGGCCATTGGCATTGGCGAATGGGGGATTCGCCCAAGCAATCGCCTCCGCCAGGCCCTTGGCGTAGGCGAATGGCACCTTTGCCTTGGCAATCTCGTGGAGGGAAGCCGTTGGCACGGGGCAATGTGGCATTTGCCCGGTCAATCGCCTCGGCCAGGCCTATGGCACGGGGGAATGAGGCCTATGCTAGGGAAATCTCCTTGCGGCAGGCCGTCGGCACAGGCAAATGTGGCATTTGCCCAAGCAATCTCGTGGCGGCAGGCCTTAGCACGGGCTAATGGGGCATTTTGCCGGGCAATCGGCTCGGCCAGGCCCTTGGCACTGACGAATGGGGCATTTTCAAGGGCAATCGCCTCGGCCAGGCCCTTGCAACGGGTTAATGTGGCATTTGCCCGGGCAATCGCCTCGGCTAGGCCCTTGCTAGGGAATTCGCCTGGCGGCATGCCCTTGGGACGGGCTAAGGGGGCATTTGCCCTGGCAATCGCATCGGCTAGGCCCTTGGCGTGGGCGAATGAGGTAGTTGCCCGGGCAATCTCCTGGTGGCAGGCCCTCGTTATGAGACTAGGCCATTTGCACGGGCAATCACCTCGGCCATGCCGTTGCCACGAGCGGAAGGGGCACATGCCCTGGCAATCGCCTCGCCCAGGCCCTTAGCACGGGCGAATGGGGCATTTGCCTAAGCAATTGCCTCGGCCGAGACCTTGGCACCGGCGAATGGGGCATTTGCCCAGGCAATCTCATGGTGGCAGGCACTTGCGTTGGAATTCTCCTACCAATAGGCTCTTGGCGCGGGCGAAAGCGGCATTTGCCTGGGCAATCGCCTCGTCCAGGCCCTTGGCAGGGGTGAATGTGGCCTTTGCCCGGCCAATCTCGTGGCGGCAGACATTTGCCCAGCGATTCTCCTAGCGGCAGGCCCTTGGAACGGGCATATGGGGCATTTGCCCAAGAAATCGCCTCGGCTAGGCCCTTGGCACGGGCGAATGAGGCAGTTCCTCGGGCAATCTCCTGGAGGCACGTCCTCGGCACGGGCACTCGGCCATTTGCCCGGGCAATCGCCTCGACCATTTGCCCGGGCAATCGCCGCGGCCATGCCCTTGGCACGGAGAACGTGAAATTTACCCAGGCCCTCGGCACTTGCGAATGGGGGATTTGCCAGGGTAATCGCCTCGGCCAGGCCCTTGGCATGGGCAAAAGGGCCATTTGCCCGGGCAATCTCGAGGCGGCAGGCATTTGCACCGGAATTCTACTGGTGGTAGGCGCTTGGAATGGGCGGCGAATGAGCCAGTTCCTGTGCAAATCGCCTCGGCCATGCCATTGGCTCGGCGAATGGAGCATTTGCCCAGGTAATCTCATTGCGGCAGGCACTTGGTACGGGCGAAATGGGCATATGCTCGGGCAATCGTCTCGGCCAGGCCCTTGGCACGGGCAAATGTGGCATTTGCTCGGGCAATCTCGTGGCGACAGGCATTTGCCTTGGTATTCTAATGGCGGCAGGCCCTTGACACGGGTGAAGGCGGCATTTGCCCGGGCAATCGCCTCGGCCAGGCCCTTGGTACGGGCGAATGGGGCATTTGCCAGGGCAATCGCCTCGGCCAGAACCTTGGCACGGGTGAATGGGGCATTTGACCGGGCAATCTCGTGGCAGTAGGCATTTGCCTAGGAAATCTACTAGCGGCAGGCCGTCGGCACGGGTGAGTGGGGCATTTGCCCTGGCAATCTCGTGGCGGCAGGCCCTTGGCACGGGAGAATGGTGCATTTCTACTGGCAATCACCTCGGGCATGCCCTTGGCACGAGCGAATGGGGCATTTGCCGTAGCAATCTTGTGGCGGCAAGCCATTGGCATTGGTGAATGGGGTATTCGCCCTAGCAATCGCCTCCGCCAGGCCCTTGGCGTAGGCGAATGGCACGTTTGCCCGGGCAATCTCGTGGCGGTAAGCCGCTGGCACGGGGCAATGTTGCATTTGCCCGGGCAATCGCCTCGGCCAGGCCTATGGCACGGGCGAATGGGGCTCTGCAGGGGAAATCTCCTTGCGGCAGGATGTCGGCACAGGTAAATGTGGCATTTGCCCAAGCAATCTCGTGGCGGCAGGCCTTAGCTCGAGCGAATGGGACATTTTGCCGGGCAATCGCCTCGGCCAGGCCCTTGGCATGGACGAATGGGCAATTTGCACGGGCAATCTCGAGTCGGAAGGCATTTTCACCGGAATTCTACTGGTGGTAGGCGCTTGGCATGGGTGAAGGGGGCAACAGCCCTGGCAATCGCCTCGGCTAGGCCTTTGGCACGGGCAAATAGCCAGTTGCAAGGGCAATCTCCTGGCGGCAGGCCCTCGGCACGGGCATTTGGATATTTTCCTGGGCAAATCGCCTCGGCCATGCCCTCGGCACGGGCAAATGGAACATTTGCCAAGGCAAACTCGTTGCGGCAGGCCTTGGCACGAGAAAAAAGGAGCATTTTCCCGAGGAATCTCGTGGCGGCAAGTCCTTGGCTTGTGCGAATGGGGCACTTGCCCTGGCAATCGCCTCGGCCAGGCCCATGGCACGAGCGAATGAGGCCTCTGCTCGGGAATTCTCCTGGCGGCAGGCCGTCGACACGAGCGAAAGGGGCATTTCCTCGGACAATCTCGTGGCGGCAGGCCCTTGGCACGGGCGAACGTGGCATTTGCCCAGGCAATCGCCTCGGCCAGGCCCTTGGCACGGGCGAATGGGGCATTTGCTCTTGCAATCTCGTGGCGGCAGGCCCTTGGCATGGGCAAAAGAAGATTTGCAATGGCAATCGCCTTGGCCAGGCCCTTGGCTCTGGCGAACGGGGCCTTTGCACTCGCAATCTCGTCGCGGCAAGCCGTTGGCACGGGCGAATGGGGCATTTGCCCCGGCAATCGCCTCGGCCAGGCCCATGGCACGGGCGAATGAGGCCTCTGCTCGGGAATTCGCCTGGCGGCAGGCCGTCAGAACGGGCGAATGGGGCATTTGCCCGGGTAATCTCGTGGCGGCAGGACCTTTCCACGGGGGAATGGGGCATTTTGCCGGGCAACCGCCTCGGCCAGATCCTTGGCACGGGCGAATGAGGCATTTGCCCATGCAATCTTGTGGCGGCAGGCCGTTGGCAAGGGCGAATGGACCATTTGCACAGGCAATCACCTCAGCCAGGCACTTGCAACGGGTGAATGCGGCATTTGCCCGGGCAATCGCCTCGGTCAGGCCCTTATCTGGGAATTCTCCTGGCGGCATGCCCTTGGCACGGGCGAAGGGGGCATTTGCCCTGTCAATCGTCTTGGCTAGGCCCATGGCATAAGCGAATGAGGCAGTTGCCCGGGCAATCTCCTGGCGGCAGGCCCTCGGCACGAGCACTCAGCCATTTACCCGGGCAATCGCCTTGGCCATGCCGTTGCCACGGGCGAAACGGGTATTTGTCTTGGTAATCTCGTGGCAGCAGGCCCTTGGCACGGGTGAACGGGGCATTTGCCCGGGCAATTGTCTCGGCCAGGACCCTGGCACGGGCAAATGGGGCATTTACCCTTGCAATCTCGTGGCGACAGACCCTTGCCATGGGCGAATGGGGCATTTGCCCTAGCAATCGACTCGGCCAGGCCCTTGGCGCGGGAAGGGGTTTGCACTGGCAACGCTTCGGCCAGGCCCGTGGCACTGGCGATCGGGGCATTTGCCCGGGCAATCGGCTCGGCCAGAACCTTGGCACGGGCAAACGGGGCCTTTGCCCGGGCAATTACCTCGGCCAGGTCCATGGCACGGGCATATGAGGCATTTACCCGGGAATTCACCTGGCGGTAGGCCGTCGGCATGGGCGGATGGTGCATTTGCCCGGGCAATCTCGTGGCGGCAGGCCCAGCGCACGGGCGAATGGGGCATTTGGCCGAGCAATCGCCTAAGCCAGGCCCTTGGCACGGGCGAAAGTGGCATTTGCCCTTGCAATCTCGTGGTGGCAGGTCCTTGGATTAGACAAATGGGGCATTCGCCTTGGCTAGGCCCTTTGCCCGGGCAATCTCATAGCGGCAGGGCGTTGGGACGGGCGAATGGGGCATTTGCCCTGGCAATCTCCTAGCGGCAGGCCCTCGACACGAGTGCTTGGCCATTTAACAAGGCAATCGCCTCAGCCATGCCGTTGCCAAGAGCGAAAGGGGCATTTGCCCCGGCAATCTCGTGGCGGCAGGCCCTTCGCATGGGTGAATGGGTCATTTGCCCTGGCAAACACCTCGGCCAAGCACTTTGCTTGGGCGAACGGGCCCTTTGCCCTGGCAATCTCGTGGCGGTAGGCCCTTGGCACTTGCGAATGGGCCATTTGCCCGAGCAATCTCCTAGCGGCAGGCCCTCAGCATGGGCATTCGGCTCTTTTCCTGGGCAAATCGCCTCGGCCATGCCCTTGGCACCGGCGAATCTCGGGCAATCTCGTGGCGGCAAGTCCTTCGCACGGGCGAATCGGGCATTTGCGCAGGCAATCGCCTAGGCCAGGCCCTTGGCACGGACGAGGGGGCATTTGCCCGGGCAATCGCCTCGGCTAGGTCCTTGGAACGGACGAATGAGGCAGTCGCCCGGGCAATATCCCGGCGGCAGGCCATCAGCACGAGCGCTCGGCCATTTACCTCGGCAATCGCATCGTCCAGTCCCTTGGCATGGGCGAATGTTGCATTTGCCCATGCAATATCGTGGCGGCAGACCGTCGACACGGGCTAATGAGGCCTCTGCCCGGGAATTCTTCTGGCGGCAGGCCGACTGCACGGGCGAATATGGCATTTGCCCGGGCAATCTTGTGGCGGCAGGACCTTAGCACAGGCGAATGAGGCATTTGACCTGGCAATCGCCTCGGCCAGGCCCTTGGCACGGGCGAATGGGGCACTTGCCCATGCAATCTCGTGGCGGCAAGCTGTTGGCACGGGGGAATGGGCCAGGCCCTTGCAACTGGAGAATGCAGCTTTTGACCGGGCAATTGCTTCGGTCTGGCCCTTGCAACTGGAGAATGGGGCATTTGCCCGGGCAATCACCTCGGCCTGGCCCTTGGCGCAGGTGAATGGGGCATTTGCCCGGGTAATCGCCTCCGCCATGCCCTTGGCACAGGCGAATGAGGTAGTTGCCCGGGCAATCTCCTGGCGGCAGGCCCTCGACACGGGCACTCGGCCATTTGCCCGGGTAATCGCGTCGGCTTGGCACGGGCGAACGGGTAATTTTCCCGGGCATTCTCGTGGTGGTAGGCCCTTTGCACTTGCGAATGGGCTATTTTCCCGGGCAATCTCGTGGCGGCAGGCATTTGCACGGTAATTCTACTGACGGCAGGCCCTTGGCACGGGCGAAGGGGGTATTTGCCCGGGCAATCGCCTCGGCTTGGCCTTTGGCACGGGCGAATGAGCCAGTTGCCTGGGCAATCTCCTAACGGCAGGCCCTCAGCATGGGTATTCGGCTCTTTTCCTGGGCAAATCGCCTCGGCCATGCCCTTGGCCTGGTCGAATGGAGCATTTGCCCAGGCAATCTCATTGTAGCTGGCCCTTGGCACGGGAGAATGGGGCATTTTCCCGGGCAATCTCGTGGCGGCAGGCCCTTGGCACGGGCGAATGGTGCATTTTCCCGGGCAATCTCATGGCGGCAGGCCCTTGGCACGGCCGAATGGGGCATTTGCCCGGGCAATCGCCTCGGCCAGGCCCTTGGCACGGACGAATGTGGCATTTACCAAGGCAATCTCGTGGCGGCAGGCATTTACCTTGGAATTCTCATGGTGGCAGGCCCTTGACACGGGCGAAGGGGGCATTTGCCCGGGCAATCGCCTGGAATGGGCGAATGATGCAATTGCACGGGCAATATCGTGGCGGCAGGCCCTCGGCATAAGCGCTCAGCCATTTATCCCAGCAATCGCATCGTCCAGTCCCTTGGCACGAGCGAATGGGGCATTTGTCCATGCAATCTCGTGGCGACAGGCCATTGGCTCGGGCGAATGGGACATTTGCACGGGCAATCGCCTCGACCTGGCCCATGGTACGGGCGAATGAGGCCTCTGCCCGGGAATTCTCCTAGCGGCAGGCATAGGGCACGGGCGAATGCAGCATCTATCTAGGCAATCTCGTGGCGGCAGGCCCTTGGCATGGGCGAATGGGACATTTGCGCGGGCAATCTCCTCGGCCAGGCCCTTGCAACAGGCGAATGCGGCTTTTGCCCGGGCAATCGCCTCGGTCTGGCCCTTGCCTGGGAATTCTGCTGGCGGCATGCCCTTGGCACGGGGGAAGGGGGCATTTGCCCGGGCAATCACCTCGTCTAGGCCCTTGCCATGGGCGAATGACGCAGCTGCCCGGGCAATCGCCTTGGCCAGGCCCTTGGCAAGGGAGAGTGGGGCAATTGCCCGGGCAATCGCCTCGGCCATGCACTTGGCACAGGTGAATGGGGCATTTGCCCGGGCAATCGCCTCGGCCATGCCCTTGGTACGGGCGAACGGAGAATTTGCTCGGGCAATCCCGTGGCGCTAAGCCCTTGGCACTTATGAATGGGTCATTTGCCGAGCAATCTCATGGCGGCAGGTAATTGCACGGGAATTCTTCTGGCCTACGCCTTCGGCACGGGCGAAGGTGGCATTTCCCCGGGCAAGCGCCTCGGCTAGGCCTTTTTCACGGGCGAATGAGCCAGTTGACCGGGCAATCTCTTAGCTGCAGGCCCTGGGCATGGGCATTCGGCTAATTTCCTTGGCAAATCGCCTCGGCCATTCCCTTGGCACGGGCGAATGGAGCATTTGCACAGGCAATCTCGTTGCGGCAGGCCCTTGGCACGGGAAAATGGTGCATTTTCCCTGGCAATCTCATCGTGGCAGTCCTTTGGCACGGGCGAATCGGGCATTTGCCCGGGCAATCGCCTTGGCCAGACTGTTGGAATGGGCGAATGAGACTGTTGCCCGGGCAATATCCTGGTGGCAGGCCCTTGCCACAAGAGCTCGGCCATTTACCCCGGCAATCGCATCGGCCATTCCGTTGGCGCGGGCGAATGGGTCTTTTGCTCGGGCAATCTCATGGCGGCAGGCCCTTGGCACGGGCGAACAGGGCATTTGCCCGGGCAATCTCGTGGCGTCAGGCCCTTGGCACGGGCGAACGGGGCATTTCCTCGGGCAATCTCCTGACGGCAGACCATCAGCACGGGCGAATGGGGCATGTTCCAGGGCAATCGCCTCGGCCAGGCCCTTGGCACGGGCGAATGGGACATTTGCCCGGGCAATCGCCTCGACTAGGACCTTGCCATGGGCGAATGACGCAGTTGCCCGGGCAAACTCCCGGCGGTAGGGCTTCGGCACGCGCACTTGGCCATTTGCCCGGGTAATCGCATTGTCCATGCCGTTGGCATGGGCAAAGGGGCATTTGCCCGGGCAATCTCGTGGTGGCAGGCCCTTGGCACGAGCGAACGGGGCACTTGCCCGGGCAACCGCCTCGGCCTGACCCTTGGCACGAACAAGTGGGGCATTTGCCCCGGCAATCGCCTCGGCCAGGCCCTTGGCACAGGCGAATGAGGCAGTTGCGCGGCCAATCTCCTGGCGGCAGGCCCTCGGCATGGGCACTCGGCCATTTGCCCGGGCAATCGCCTCGTCCATGCCATTGGCACGGGCGAACGGGAAATTTGCCCGGGCGATCTCATGGCGGTAGACACTTGGCACTTGCGAATGGGCCATTTGCCTGGGCAATCTCGTGGCGGCAGGCATTTGTACGGGAATTCTACTGGTGACAGGCCCTTGGCACGGGCGAAGGGGGCATTTGCACGGGCAATCGTCTCGGCTAGGCCTTTGGCACGGGCGAATGAGCCAGTTCCTGTGCATATCGCCTCGGCCATGCCCTTGGCACGGGAGAATGGAGCATTTGCACAGGCAATCTCGTTGCGGCAAACCCTTGGCACGGGCGAAATAGGCATATGCCCGGGCAATCGTCTCGGCCAGGAATTTGCCTTGGTATTCTCATGGTGACAGGAATCTCGTGGTGACAGGAATTTGCCTTGGTATTCTCATGGCGGCAGTCCCTTGACACGGGTGAAGGCGGCATTTGCCCGGGCAATCGCCTCGGCTAGGCCCTTGGCACGGGCGAATGGGGCATTCGCCCGGGCAATCTCGTGGCGGCAGGCACTTGCGCTGGAATTCTCCTGGCAATAGGCCCTTGGCGCGGGCGAAGGTGGCATTTGCCTGGGCAATCGCCTCGGCCAGGCCCCTGGCACGGGTGAATGTGGCCTTTCCACGGCCAATCTCGTGGCGGCAGACGCCCAGCGAATCTCCTAGCGGCAGGCCCTTGGAACGGGCATAGGGGGCATTTGCCCAGGAAATCGCCTCGGCTAGGCCCTTGGCATGGGCGAATGAGGCAGTTCCTCGGGCAATCTCCTGGCGGCACGTCCTCGGCACGGGCACTCGGCCATTTGCCTGGGCAATCGCCTCGGCCATGCCCTTGGCACAGGCGAACGGGAAATTTTCCCAAGCAATCTCGTGGCGGTAGGCCCTCGGCACTTGCGATTGGGGGATTTGCCAGGGTAATCGTCTCGGCCATGCCCTTGGCATGGGCAAATGGGCCATTTGCCCGGGCAATCTCGAGGCGGCAGGCATTTGCACCGGAATTCTACTGGTGGTAGGCGCTTGGCACGGGCGAAGGGGGCAATAGACCTGGCAATCGCCTCTGCTAGGCCCTTGGCACCGGCGAATGAGGCAGTTCCTCGGGCAATCTCCTAGCGGCACGTCCTCGGCACGGGCACTCGGCCATTTGCCCGGGCAATCGCCCCGGCCATGCCCTTGGCACCGGCAAATTTGCCCAGGAAATCTCGTGGCGGTAGCCCCTCGGCACTTGTGAAGGGGGGATTTGCCTGGGTAATCGCCTCGGCCAGGCCCTTGGCATGGGAGAATGGGCCATTTGCACGGGCAATCTCGAGTCGGCAGGCATTTGCACCGGAATTCTACTGGTGGTAGGCGCTTGGCACGGGCGAAGGGGGCAATAGCCCTTGGCTCCGGCGAATGAGCCAGTTGCACGGGCAATCTCTTGGCGGCAGGCCCTCGGCACGGGCATTCAGCTATTTTCCTGGGCAAATCGCCTCGGCCATGTCCTTGGCACGGGCGAATGGAACATTTGCCCAGGCAAACTCGTTGTGGCAGGCCTTGGCACGGGAAAAAGGAGCATTTTTCCGGGCAATCTCATGGCGGCAGGTCCTTGGCACGGGCGAATGGGGCATTTGCTCTTGTAATCTCGTGGCGGCAGGCCCTTGGCATGGGCGAATGAAGCATTTGCAATGGCAATCGCCTCGGCCAGGCCGTTGGAACGGGCGAATGGGGCATTTGCCCGGGCAATCGCCTCTGCCAGGCCCATGGCACGGGCGAATGAGGCCTCTGCTCGGGAAATTCTGCTGGCGGCAGGCCGTCAGCACGGGCGAATGGGGCATTTGCCCGGGCAATCTCGTAGCGGCAGGCCGTTGGCAAGGGCGAATGGACCATTTGCACAGGCAATCGCCTCAGCCAGGCACTTGCAACGGGTGAATGCGGCATTTGCCCGGGCAATCGCCTTGGCCAGGCCCTTATCTGGGAATTCTCCTGGCGGCATGCCCTTGGCACGGGTGAAGGGGGCATTTGCCCTGTCAATCGTCTCGGCTAGGCCCATGGCATAAGCGAATGAGGCAGTTGCCCGGGCAATCGCCTTGGCACGGGAGAACGGGGCATTTGCCTGGGCAATTGTCTCGGCCAGGCCCTCGGCACGGGCAAATGGGGCATTTACCCTTGCAATCTCGTGGTGGTAGGCCCTTGGCAGTGACGAATTGGGCATTTGCCCGGGCAATCGCCTCGGCCAAGGCCTTGGCACGGGCGAATTGAGCAATTGCCCTTGCAATCTCGTGGCGACAGTCCCTTGCCATGGGCGAATGTGGCATTTGCCCTAGCAATCGCCTCGGCCAGACCCTTGGCACGGGCGAAGGGGGCATTTGCACTGGCAATCGCCTCGGCAAAGCCCTTGGCACTGGTGAACGGGGCATTTGCCCTGGCAATCGCCTCGGCCAGGCCCATGGCACGGGCAAATGAGGCCTCTACCCAGGAATTCACCTGGCGGTAGGCTGTCGGCACGGGCGGATGGTGCATTTGCCCGGGCAATCTAGTGGCAGCAGGCCCAGCGCACGGGCGAATCGGGCATTTGGCCGACCAATCGCCTAAGCCAGGCCCTTGGCACGGGCGAAAGTGGCATTTGCCCTTGCAATCTCGTGGTGGCAGGTCCTTGGCTTAGACGAATGGGGCATTCGCCTTGGCCAGGCCCTTGGCGCGGGCGAATGGCGCCTTTGCCCGGGCAATCTCATGGCGGCAGGGCGTTGGGACGGGAGAATGGGGCATTTGCCCTGGCAATCTCCTAGCGGCAGGCCCTCGGCACGAGTACTTGGCCATTTGCCAAGGCAATTGCCTCGGCCATGCCGTTACCACGAGCGAAAAGGGCATTTGCCCCGGTAATCTCGTGGCGGCAGGCCCTTCGCATGGGCGAATGGGGCATTTGCCCAGGCAAACACCTAGGCCAAGCCCTTTGCTCGGGCGAACGGACCCTTTGCCCGGGCAATCTCGTGGCGGTAGGCCCTTGGCACTTGCGAATGGGCCATTTGCCCGGGCAATCTCCTAGCGGCAGGCCCTCAGCATGGGCATTCGGCTATTTTCCTGGGCAAATCGCCTCGGCCACGCCGTTGCCACGAGCGAAAAGGGCGTTTACCCCGGAAATCTCTTGGCGGCAGGCACTTGGCACGGGCGAATGGGGCATTTCCCCGGGCAATCGCCTCGGCCAGGCCCTTGGTACGGACGAGGGGGCATTTGCCCGGGCAATCGCCTCGGCTAGGTCCTTGGAATGGACGAATGAGGCAGTCGCCCAGGCAATATCCTGGCGGCAAGCCATCAGCACGAGCGCTCCGCCATTTACCCCGGCAATCGCATCGTCCAGTCCCTTGGCATGAGCGAATTGGGCATTTGCCCATGCAATCTCGTGGCGGCAGACCGTTGGCACGGGCTAATGATGCCTCTGCCCGGGAATTCTCCTGGCGGCAGGCCAACGGCACGGGCGAATATGGCATTTGCCCGGGCAATCTCGTGGCGGCAGGACCTTGGCACATGCGAATGAGGCATTTGACCTGGCAATCGCCTCGGCCAGGCCCTTGGCAAGGGCGAATGAGGCTTTTGACCGGGCAATCGCCTAGGCCAGGCCCTTGGCACGGGCGAATGAGGCATTTACCCAAGCAATCTCGTGGCGGCATGCAGTTGGCACGGGCGAATGGGACATTTGCGCGGGCAATCTCCTCGGCCAGGCCCTTGCAACAGGCGAATGGTGCATTTGTACTGGCAATCACCTCGGGCATGCCCTTGGCACGAGCGAATGGGGCATTTGCCGTAGCAATCTTGTGGAGGTAGGCCCTTGGCATTGGCGAATGGGGTATTCGCCCTAGCAATCGCCTCTCCCTTGGCCTTCTCCTCCTGCTTCGAACCAGCCCATTTGGATCCAGCCCCTTCAAACTTGGATGCCCACTTTGTTGACGACCTTCCTCCGGGGAGGGAAATGGTTGGAGTCGCCACCTAGATATTTTGCGGAAATCTAGGAAACCAGGATAAGGCACATAGAGATTCGTCAGGTTCGTTCGTCGTTTACGTATGGAGAAGACGGAACACCCCCACAGCGCCCCTTAGAGAGGGTACTCTATAGGTGATCAGAATAATTTTGGGTTTATATTTATCACATATTTATTATTATTATATATGCATATTTAATTATTTACCTAATATAAAGGAGAGACATCGGTATCCGCCTTACTCTCTAAATCATATTAGGTAGACACATCCAAATGTGTAATATATATTTGTCGAGATAATATCCATTATCTCGTTTCTATATATCCTTTATTTGAATGGGATTTGATTTTTATAAGTATGACTAATCGTATTAGGAGAGTAATATCCATCACTTCTTATTACGATTATTCATATTTATTTACCCCAGTTACTTAGATTAGGATCCATCCAATTCCTAACCTTCGTATCTAGAGAAAATCAAATCTCTACTACTTATATGCATATATTTAATATATATAATTACAAAGCTATGATATTCACGTCTATGACATATGCATATAAATATATACTGCTACAAAATGTATAAATTGAAGTAAGAGAAAACGAATAAATATTATTTTATTTTTTGGAGGCTCAGCGCCATGTCGTTTCCTCTTCATCGCCCCATTATCAGGGTAGAAATATCTATCTCAACCATAATAATATTTTATATGTTTATTTGTTAGTTATTGGTGGGAAAGAAATATCCATCTCATTCCCGTGTTTAGGATTATTCCAGTTATGCGTTTTATATGTAACAATGTTCGTGTTGCATTTTGTAATATTTACACGAGAGTATGGATAAGCAATATCCATCGCTTTATCACTTAATTCTTTATTATTATTATGTGTTAATTTTGAGAGAAATATCCATCTTCCTCGATTTTGATTTTTATAGATACATATACATGTGTTATATTATATGATGATTATTAGGCTAAACATTGATTATTTGATAAAAATATGGGTTAATACTTATTATGTGACAAAGTTAAAAATTATTAATTTGATTTTTTCTTAAAAAAAAAAGAAAATAAAGTAAAGTAAAAAAAAAAAAAATAAAAATAAAAAAAAAAAAAAAAAAAAGAAATCGGACTGGGCCGCGCAGGCTGGGCCACACAGGCTGGGCCGCGCGGCCCAGTCGATAATAAATAACGCGCGCAGGCCGAAACGTCGGCCTGCGCGCGTCGGACGACGATCGGATGTCCTGTCCGATCGTTGTCCTCGACGATTTACGCAGCCGCGCGCGTACGCGCGCGGCTGCACCGCCGTCCGCCGGTCCGACGCCGCCGTTCATGCCCCAAAGGTCACCCCTAGGGTAATCGACCCTCCTGAGTTCATTGGTGGCCTCAGAAATCAGTTTTATCGACTATACACGCATGTTTTTGAGGGTGTAGTTTTCGGTTAGTTTTTTGTTTTCTTGTTTTTCGGCCGGCTCGGCTCGCCGCCGGCCGTCTCGTTCGTTCTTACACCTTCTTGTACGTCCGTAGAACTTACCTGGCCGTTAATGGCGGGACTTTTCGCGTTCGTTCGAGTTATGTACAAAGTTAGGGGCTTTTAAGTTATTTCGGCCGCCGGCGACACCGGCGGTGAGACTCGTCTTGGCCGGTTATATGAGTTATTTGAAGTGTGTAGCGTGTGCTTTATGACTTGAAGAGGGTTTGGACGAGTTTACCTCGAGGTGGTGAGTTCGGCCGAATCCTTGACGAGCGGCGGCTCCGGCGACGGCGAAGGCCCGGCGCAGGGAAGGTGATGGAGAACTTCAGAGGAAGGAGGAGATGTTGTCTAGGGGGACAAGCGGTCCTCCTTCTCTCCCGGATCCCCACCTCCTCTCCACTCCTCACTTTCTCTCTTTCTCTCTCTAAGATATATCTCTCTCTCTCTCTCTCTCTCTCTCTCTCTCTCTCTCTTCTGATCCCCCCTCTCTCTCTGGAGTTTCTCCAGAGTTTTCTCCCATCCTCTGGAATGAGGAAGTTGGGGGGTTTATATAGAGGCCTTGGGGGTAATTTGGTCATTTTATGTTTAGGGTTAGGGTTAGGGCTTTTGGGTATGGGTGAGAGAGAGAGTAAGGCGGTTGGGATGGGGGGTGGCTACTATGCAGCCACCCCCTTTCATTATAAATTTTTTTTTTTTTATTTTATATTTTATATATGTTGTGGGTGTATGTGTATATGTATACATATGGTTGTATATGCGTATATATGCTGTTCGTAAATGTATGTGTGCATATGTATGTCTACCTGTGTGTGCGTATATGCATATATATATCTATATCTATCACGAGGGTTATCGTGTGTATATGTGTGTTATCGTATGTGTATATATCATCATATGCATGCATATCGTGAAATGTGCATAATTGGGCTTTAGTTAAGTCAAATGGCACAATTGGGATCTATCATCCATTTTCGGGCCTTAATTATGTCATTTGGCCCAATTGGGTCTTATTGGGCCTAAATGGACCGAATCGGGTCAATCGGGCCCAACATGGTCCAATCGGGTAAAATCACGCCTGTTTGGCATATTTTGACCTAATTGAGCTTGATGTGCTTAAATGGGCTTAACCAGGCTAATCAGGCTCGATCGGGCCTAATCGGGCCAGATCGGATTATTAAGTCAAATTTCGCTTTTGGGTCCCGATTGGTACATTTTGATAGTGCATGCATGGGGGCGTACATGTACGTGTTATCTATATATGTATATATGTGTGTATATGTGCACGTGTTTGCGGTTATATATAAGTCCATGTATAAATATAATATATTTGTACATGTATAACATGTGTATATGCATATATAAATGTATGCATATGTATATGTGTATATATATATAGTGATTATCATTATATGCATGCATGCCCGTATGTATATATGATATGTGGATGTGTACATGAGAGTGCATATTTTATTGCGGTGATGGCCGGACAAAATGGGGTGTCGACAGTTGCCCCTTTTTGTTTAATTCTTTGAAAAAGAATTAAGCAAAGATAAAAGAGATACCACATTTTGTCCGATGAGTTGAGGTGTGAAAGACGTGTCCGGATTTGGCGTCTGTGGGCCTGAGAAGGTACGATCCCATGGATCGTTCCCTAAGAGTTATAAAGCAATGGCTGCGTGCCCCAAATAGGATATGAGAAAGCAACGGTCTCATGTACCCTAAGGGTTATACGACAATGGCCCTCATGGACTATGCCGCGATATATCATGGAAAGGCATCGGTCACATTGACCGTGGCATGGAAGTTATAAAGCAATGGTCCCATGGACCATGCTTGAAGGTTATTTAAGTTATGAATATCGTGGGGTCATATTCTTGAGATTACGAGGCATTGGTCGCCGTGGACCAGGTTTTGACATATGAGTAAAGGTCATGAATATCGTGAATTTGGGTTATGAAGCAAGGGTCATCGTGGACCCTGCCTTGACGTATGAGGTAAGGTCATGAACGCCGTAGATCATGACCCGAGATTATAAAGCAATGAATGAAATACGGTTATGAATGCCGTGGATCATGCCTTTGGGTTATAAAGCAATGGCCGCCTTGGGTCATGCCTGGTTATATGTGATAAGATCATGAACACCGTGGATCATGCCTTAGGGTTATGAAGCAATGGTCGTCGTGGACCATGCTCTGAAGTATGAGACAAGGCCATGAATACCGCGGATCATGCCTTGAGGTTATGAAGCAATGGTCGCCGTGGACCATGCTCTGACGTATGAGATAAGGTCTTGAACACCGTGGATCATACCTTTGGGTTATGAAGTAATGGTCGCCGTGGACCATGCTCTGAGATAAGGCCATGAACACTGTGGATCATGCCTTTGGGTTGTAAAGCAATGGCCGCCGTGGGCCATGCCTGGTTATATGAGATAAGATCATGAACACCGTGGATCATGCCTTAGGGTTATGAAGCAATGGTCGCCGTGGACCATGCCTGGTTATATGAGATAAGGTCATGAACGCCGTGGATCCTGACCCGAGGTTATAAAGCAATGGCCGCCATGGACCAGGATTTGATATATGAGTTAAGGTCATGAACACCGTGGATCATGCCTTGAGGTTATGAAGCGATGGACGCCGTGGACCATGCCTGGTCATGAACGCCGTGGATCCTGACCTGAGGTTATAAAGCAATGGCCGCCATGGACCATGATTTGATATATGAGTTAAGGTCATGAACACCGTGGATCATGCCTTGAGGTTATGAAGCGATGGACGCCGTGGACCATGCCCGGTTATGTCATGGAGAGGTATCGGTCCTATGGACTGTACCGGAGGTTATGAAGCAGTGGCCCCATGGCCCATGGACCATGCTTTGCAATATCGTGGAAGGGTTTTGGCCCCGCGGACCTTATCTTAAAGTTATGATGCAGTGGTCCCATGGACCATCCTTGGTTATATTATGAAGAGGTAGTGACTGTAGGGGCCGTAACTTGAAATGTAAAGCGATGTCCCCATGGACCCCGCTTTTGACATATCGTGAGAAGGTAAAGGCCCCATGGGCCGTACAGAGGGTATTGTAGCGTTATCATTTATCATGGGAGCTTATGCAATTTGTAATGATATTGTATGACAGAATTATCTGGTATGGTTTGCTTGAAAGTGTGTTTGACCATGTATTATCTGAGCTTGTAATATGGTATTTGTACATTCGAGACTCAGGTAGTCCTTGTGGTGGAGGACTGGAGATATTTAAAAAAAAAAAAAAAAAAAAAAAAAAAAAAAAGCTATCTAAGAAGGACTTGAATTGTTGAGGGGCTATTCGAGAATATTGAGAGTTATGAGTAAAGATAAAGTTATTGATATTTCTGCCACGTACGTAGTTTAAAAATACTTTTCAATGAGTTTGGATATATCGTCTCGTATTTCTTTAGTATCACCTTCGTTGTTGATATATTGCCCATCGTATGCTCGTTGTTGACTGTCATGAGTAGCATGCCATTCCTTCGGATAGGAGACAATTGCCCCAGTTTGCTTAGCTAAATCTCCATTGTAATAGTTTGCCTAGGTGTGCTGTTTATGCATATTCGTCAAATTTTTCGCCAGAAAAATTTGCCCCGATCTATATTATATGTATTCGTATTCATACTGAGATTGAATAAAGTCGGCATCATCATCTTTCATATTGCCCCAGTTTGATCGTAAGATTTGTCTGCACATGCAACTTGGGAATAAAGTCAGTCATACTGATTCGCTTTAACTATCGTTCGAATTTCATGCATTCATAACAAAAGAATTCACATTTGTATCATGTCGTGAATATATTCACAATACTCTTTGCATCCCAGTTTGCGATTTGGGTAATATATTGGTCGATTTAGTAATTGTTGAGCTTTGGACCTATCGGTTTTATTTGGTAGTATAGAGCTTTGTTTGGAAGGTAGGTTATCGCAAAATTGTGATATTTTGTCTTTGGTTATATCTGGGGGTGTATATATGTGGGGGTTATGGGTCGTTTGTTATACTTGGCTCTTTGGAGCTATGGGGATCTTTACGTATTGGCTTCAGTCGCTTCTTGTTTAAGAAAACAAATGTACATTTGGAAGAGATCGTGAATGTTATTTGTTTTGAATCTTGTCATGAATTGCCATATTTGCTATCTCATGAGTATATTGGTTATTGATGATATAGTGGATGAAGAGCACATTTGTAGCGTGGTTATTTCGTGTATTGAGTAAAAATTGGTATATGTACATGGGTGAGCAGCAGCATATTACAATTAAATATATATTTCAAATCTGAAAAATAGCTTACGATTAAAGTGAAACTATTTTAGTCCAATGGATTTGCACGTCTCCGCAATTTGGTCTACATTGATGCATCATATTTTTTTTTTCTTCTTCTTGTAGGTGTTGTGCACTTCGCTTGGGTGCATGTGTGCCTGTCCTTTTGGTCGTCCAAAGAGGATTTATGAGGGCTGTTATCCATTCTCGGCGTCCTTTCATTTTGTTTTTTACTATTGTTCTTTTACTTTCTCTTTCTTCTTCTCTTCTTTTCTATTCTTTTTCTTTCATTCTTTCATTCTTTCTCTCTTTTTTTTTTTTTTTTTTTTTTTTTTTTTAAAGAACAGCCGAAGGATGGATTTACTGTGAATTTCTATCCTCTCATATTTTTCTTGATATCTAAGAATAAATATCTGGACTAACATGAATGTATATGCACATCGCGATCTCCATGTATTGTTATTATATCGCCGTTGCAAGTCCTTGCATAGCCTTCATGATATTTGTTATGATCGGGGTGATCTTGCAGACATGCAATAGTTTCACATCAATCTTAGGCTATTTTCAATTTTGAAAAGTCATGTTTAATTGTGTTATGCTGCTGATGGGTTAGGAGTTATGCATGTTCATGTTGTTTTAGAATGAGTATATGAGTTGATAAAAGTTGGATTTGATAGCTTATGACAATTCATGATAGATTCAATTCCAAGCTTCATGCCAGATCTCTTTCGTATGTAAATTCGTTTACTTAAACATAAGCAACTGAAGCGAATAAGTGATCAGAAATATATGTGTAAGGATATTTGTGGTTTGGTAGTGGGGCTACATTATTTGCAATAAGTAATGAGAATGTATTCGAAACATAATATAAAGTGTGAACAATTTTGTTACATCATAGCAATTCATTCGAAAGAGTCAAGCGGTAAAAGTACAATTGACTCTAAACGTCCCAAAATATGATCAGCTGGTGTTACAATCAAAGTGTGGTCTTGTTGGAGGTTCGTCTATAGTATCAATAGTCTCATTCTTGTTGCCCTTGGTCAATTGTTGAATTGTTGCTGTCACGGCTCTCCAAGATATCGTCTTTATTACACCCGTGCTTGCTATCCTCAAGCGCCTTCTCGACCCTTACGCCAATACGGACCAAATGGGCGAAATCAATTGCGTTGGCGCAACAGAGTTTATATTGCTGGTCTAAACATTCTACTTCAGTAAAGGTATCGACCAGTTCTTTCTCTGTCATTGGTGGCGCTATTTGTGCAGCTTGGTTCCTCCACCTCAGTGCGAACGAACGGAAGTCCTCGTTTGCATTTATAGTAAGCGTCTTTAATGATGATTTGTCTGGGGCGAAGTCAGCATTGTGCTTGTAGTGTTTAAGGAAGGCGCCGGCTAGATCGCCCCAGGTATGAACTTCCTTCTTATCAAGGTTGAGGTACCACCTAATCGCGGGGGCTTTTAAGCTCTCCTGGAAGTAATACATCATCAGCTTTTCATTTTTCAAATAGGCGCCCATTTTACTGCAATACATCTGTATGTGTATATGTGGATCTGTTGTCCCGTCGTACTTCTCGAACTTTGGAACTTCAAAATCTTTTGGGAATTTCTATGTCTGTGACAATGCAGAATTGGGCGGGATCCTCAATTCCCTTATTTCCTTCAAGTATCTTAATTCTTTTGAGTATGTGCTCCATCTGGTTCAACGTCTGCTTGTCAGTTGCTTGAGTTGTTATTTTAGCTGTGGCAGTTGAGATTGTGACAGATGTGTCAGTCGTATATATCCTTTATTTGAATGGGATTTGATTTTTATAAGTATGACTAATCGTATTAGGAGAGTAATATCCATCACTTCTTATTACGATTATTCATATTTATTTACCCCAGTTACTTAGATTAGGATCCATCCAATTCCTAACCTTCGTATCTAGAGAAAATCAAATCTCTACTACTTATATGCATATATTTAATATATATAATTACAAAGCTATGATATTCACGTCTATGACATATGCATATAAATATATACTGCTACAAAATGTATAAATTGAAGTAAGAGAAAACGAATAAATATTATTTTATTTTTTGGGGACTCAGCGCCATGTCGTTTCCTCTTCATCGCCCTATTATCAGGGTAGAAATATCTATCTCAACCATAATAATATTTTATATGTTTATTTGTTAGTTATTAGTGGGAAAGAAATATCCATCTCATTCCCGTGTTTAGGATTATTCCAGTTATGCGTTTTATATGTAACAATGTTCGTGTTGCATTTTGTAATATTTACACGAGAGTGGGGATAAGCAATATCCATCGCTTTATCACTTAATTCTTTATTATTATTATGTGTTAATTTTGAGAGAAGTATCCATCTTCCTCGATTTTGATTTTTATAGATACATATACATGTGTTATATTATATGATGATTATTAGGCTAAACATTGATTATTTGATAAAAATATGGGTTAATACTTATTATGTGACAAAGTTAAAAATTATTAATTTGATTTTTTCTTAAAAAAAAAAGAAAATAAAGTAAAGTAAAAAAAAAATTAAAATTAAAATAAAACAAAACAAAACAAAAAAAAAAAAAAAAAAAGAAATCGGACTGGGCCGCGCAGGCTGGGCCACACAGGCTGGGCCGCGCGGCCCAGTCGATAATAAATAACGCGCGCAGGCCGACATTTCGGCCTGCGCGCGTCGGACGACGATCGGATGTCCTGTCCGATCGTCGTCCTCGACGATTTACGCAGCCGCGCGCGTACGCGCGCGGCTGCACCGCCGTCCGCCGGTCCGACGCCGCCGTTCATGCCCCAAAGGTCACCCCTAGGGTAATCGACCCTCCTGAGTTCATTGGTGGCCTCAGAAATCAGTTTTATCGACTATACACGCATGTTTTTGAGGGTGTAGTTTTCGGTTAGTTTTTTGTTTTCTTGTTTTTCGGCCGGCTCGGCTCGCCGCCGGCCGTCTCGTTCGTTCTTACACCTTCTCGTACGTCCGTAGAACTTACCTGGCCGTTAATGGCGGGACTTTTCGCGTTCGTTCGAGTTATGTACAAAGTTAGGGGCTTTTAAGTTATTTCGGCCGCCGCCGGCGACACCGGCAGTGAGACTCGTTCTTGGCCGGTTATATGAGTTATTTGAAGTGTGTAGCGTGTGCTTTAAGACTTGAAGAGGGTTTGGACGAGTTTACCTCGAGGTGGTGAGTTCGGCCGAATCCTTGACGAGCGGCGGCTCCGGCGACGGCGAAGGCCCGGCGCGGGGAAGGTGATGGAGAACTTCAGAGGAAGGAGGAGATGTTGTCTAGGGGGACAAGCGGTCCTCCTTCTCTCCCGGATCCCCACCTCCTCTCCACTCCTCACTTTCTCTCTCTAAGATCTCTCTCTCTCTCTCTCTCTCTCTCTCTCTCTCTCTCTCTCTTTCTGATCCCCCTCTCTCTCTGGAGTTTCTCCAGAGTTTTCTCCCATCCTCTGGAATGAGGAAGTTGGGGGGTTTATATAGAGGCCTTGGGGGTAATTTGGTCATTTTATGTTTAGGGTTAGGGTTAGGGCTTTTGGGTATGGGTGAGAGAGAGAGTAAGGCGGTTGGGATGGGGGGTGGCTACTATGCAGCCACCCCCTTTCATTATAAATTTTTTTTTTTTTATTTTTTTTTTATATATGTTGTGGGTGTATGTGTATATGTATACATATGGTTGTATATGCGTATATATGCTGTTCGTAAATGTATGTGTGCATATGTATGTCTACCTGTGTGTGCGTATATGCATATATATATCTATATCTATCACGAGGGTTATCGTGTGTATATGTGTGTTATCGTATGTGTATATATCATCATATGCATGCATATCGTGAAATGTACATAATTGGGCTTTAGTTAAGTCAAATGGCACAATTGGGATCTATCATCCATTTTCGGGCCTTAATTATGTCATTTGGCCCAATTGGGTCTTATTGGGCCTAAATGGACCGAATCGGGTCAATCGGGCCCAACATGGTCCAATCGGGTAAAATCACGCCTGTTTGGCATATTTTGACCTAATTGAGCTTGATGTGCTTAAATGTGCTTATCCAGGCTAATCAGGCTCGATCGGGCCTAATCGGGCCAGATCGGATTATTAAGTCAAATTTCGCTTTTGGGTCCCGATTGGTACATTTTGATAGTGCATGCATGGGGGCGTACATGTACGTGTTATCTATATATGTATATATGTGCATGTATGTATGTGTGTATATGTGCACGTGTTTGCGGTTATATATAAGTCCATGTATAAATATAATATATTTGTACATGTATAACATGTGTATATGCATATATAAATGTATGCATATGTATATGTGTATATATATATAGTGATTATCATTATATGCATGCATGCCCGTATGTATATATGATATGTGGATGTGTACATGAGAGTGCATATGTTATTGCGGTGATGGCCGGACAAAATGGGGTGTCGACACACTTCGAATTCAAATTAGAGGATTCGAATCTGGATGATGATCGTCCCCCCTTCTTGAGCTGCCTCTCAACCTTCATAGCCATGTGTACCACTTTTTCAAGCTCCACATAATGGTGCAGCTCCACATCAATGGCAATCTCCCGATTAAGTCCACAAATGAACCGAGCCATGGGTAGTAATTGCTGAGTGCTTGTGCCGAGGGCCTACCGCTAGGAGATTGCCCGGGTAACATGGTTTTGTGTTTTGCACTACTTTGTGTAGTTGAGCGCCGTTTGCGTTCTAATTATACATGTCGTAGGGTCGTTTACCTGGTCTTCTACTTGGAAGAGTATTAGGGCATGACTGCCGGGTTAATGCTCTTAGTAGGATCTATTATATTTGGGACATGTTTGTTGTGGCACTTGTTGTGTATGCTTGACTCTGCTTAGTGATGTGTGTGCGCCGCCTGCGCTGGTAATACTGCAGTAAAGGTGTTAATACACTAGACTTGTGTTGTACAGCTTGCGATAGTATGCTTGTATAGATTTCACGTGGGTTTTGAGACGGTTATTTATGTGATTTACTAGCTTGATTTCATATATAACATGTTAGGTGTACATGTGGTGATATATGTGCTTTGCCCCGGCAATCGCCTCGGCCAGGCCCTTGGCACAGGCGAATGAGGCAGTTGCGCGGCCAATCTCCTGGCGGCTGGCCCTCGGTACGGGCACTCGGCCATTTGCCCGGGCAATCGCCTCGTCTATGCCATTGGCACGGGCGAACAGGAAATTTGCCCGGGCAATCTCATTGCGGTAGGAACTTGGCACTTGCGAATGGGCCATTTGCCCGGGCATTCTCGTGGCGGCAGGCATTTGCACGGGAATTCTACTGGTACGGGCGAAGGGGGCATTTGCCCGGGCAATCGCCTCGGCTAGGCCTTTGGCACGGGTGAAGAGCCAGTTCCTGTGCAAATCGCCTCGCCAGCCCTTGGCACGGGATGAGCATTTTGCCCAGGCAATCTCATTGCGGCAAGCCCTTGGCACGGGCGAAATGGGCAATGCCCGGGCAATCGTCTCGGCCCAGCCCTTGCACGGGCGAATGTGGCATTTGCTCGGGCAATCTCGTGGCGACAGGCATTTGCCTTGGTATTCTAAAGGCGGCAGGCCCTTGACACGGGTGAAGGCGGCATTTGCCCGGCAATCTCCCTCGGCCAGGCCCTTGGTACGGGCGAATGGGGCATTTGCCAGGGCAATCGCCTCGGCCAGAACCTTGGCACGGGTGAATGGGGCATTTGACCGGGCAATCTCGTGGCGGTAGGCATTTGCCTAGGAATTCTCCTAGCGGCAGGCCGTCGGCACGGGCGAATGGGGCATTTCCCGGGGCAATCTCATGGCGGCAGGCCCATGGCAAGGGCAAATGGGGCATTTGTACTGGCAATCACCTCGGGCATGCCTTGGCACGGGCGAATGGGGCATTTGCCGTTGCAATGTTGTGGCGGCAGGCCCTTGGCATTGGCGAATGGGGCAGTCGCCCCTAGCAATCGCCTCCGCCAGGCCCTTGGCGTAGGCGATGGCACCTTTGCCTGGGAAATCTCGTGGCGGGAAGCCGTTGGCACGGGGCAATGTGGCATTTGCCCGGTCAATCGCCTCGGCCAGGCCTATGGCAATGAGGCCTCTGCTAGGGAAATCTCCTTGTGGCAGGCCGTCGGCACAGGCAAATGTGGCATTTGCCCAAGCACTCTCGTGGCGGCAGGCCTTAGCACGGGCTAATGGGGCATTTTGCCGGGCAGTCGGCTCGGCCAGGCCCTTGGCACAGACGAATGGGGCATTTTCAATGGAAATCGCCTCGGCCAGGCCCTTGCAACGGGTTAATGTGGCATTTGCCCGGGCAATCGCCTCGTCTAGGCCCTTGCTAGGGAATTCGCCTGGCGGCATGCCCTTGGGACGGGCGAAGGTGGCATTTGCCCTGGCAATCGCATCGGCTAGGCCCTTGGCGTGGGCGAATGAGGTAGTTGCCCGGGCAATCTCCTGGTGGCAGGCCCTCGTTACGAGGCTAGGCCATTTGCACGGGCAATCGCTCGGCCATACCGTTGCCACGAGCGGAAGGGGCACTTGCCCTGGCAATCGCCTCGCCCAGGCCCTTAGCACGGGCGAATGGGGCATTTGCCTAAGTGCCTCGGCCGAGACCTTGGCACCGGTGAATGGGGCATTTGCCCAGGCAATCTCTTGGTGGCAGGCACTTGCGCTGGAATTCTCCTGGCAATAGGCCCTTGGCGCGGGCGAAGGCGGCATTTGCCTGGGCAATCGCCTCTGCCAGGCCCTGGCAGGGGTGAATGTGGCCTTTGCCCGGCCAATCTCGTGGCGGCAGACATTTGCCCAGCGATTCTCCTAGCGGCAGGCCCTTGGAACGGGCATAGGGGGCATTTGCCCAAGAAATCGCCTCGGCTAGGCCCTTGGCACGGGCGAATGAGGCAGTTCCTCGGGCAATCTCCTGGAGGCACGTCCTCGGCACGGGCACTCGGCCATTTGCCCGGGCAATCGCCTCGTCTATGCCATTGGCACGGGCGAACGGGAAATTTGCCCGGGCAATCTCATTGCGGTAGGAACTTGGCACTTGCGAATGGGCCATTTGCCCGGGCATTCTCGTGGTGGCAGGCATTTGCACGGGAATTCTACTGGTACGGGCGAAGGGGGCATTTGCCTGGGCAATCGCCTCGGCCAGGCCCTTGGCAGGGGTGAATGTGGCCTTTGCCCGGCCAATCTCGTGGCGGCAGACATTTGCCCAGCGATTCTCCTAGCGGCAGGCCCTTGGAACGGGCATAAGGGGCATTTGCCCAAGAACTCGCCTCGGCTAGGCCCGTGGCACGGGCGAATGACGCAGCTGCCCGGGAAATCGCCTCGGCCAGGCCCTTGGCAAGGGAGAGTGGGGCAATTGCCCGGGCAATCGCCTCGGCCATCACTTGGTACGGGCGAACGGAGAATTTGCTTGGGCAATCTCGTGGCGCTAGGCCCTTGGCACTTGTGAATGGGTCATTTGCCGAGCAATCTCATGGCGGCAGGTAATTGCACGGGAATTCTTCTGGCCTGCGCATTCGGCACGGGCGAAGGGGGCATTTCCCCGGGCAAGCGCCTCGGCTAGGCCTTTGGCACGGGCGAATGAGCCAGTTGACCGGGCAATCTCTTAGCTGCAGGCCCTCGGCATGGGCATTCGGCTAATTTCCTTGGCAAATCGCCTCGGCCATTCCCTTGGCACGGGCGAATGGAGCATTTGCACAGGCAATCTCGTTGCGGTAGGTCCTTGGCACGGGCAAATGGGGCATTTTCCCTGGCAATCTCGTGGTGGCAGTCCTTTGGCACGGGCGAATGGAGCATTTGCCCGGGCAATCGCCTCGGCCAGACCCTTGGAATGGGCGAATGAGGCTGTTGCCCGGGCAATATCCTGGTGGTAGGCCCTTGCCACGAGCGCTCGGCCATTTACCCCGGCAATCGCATCGGCCATTCCGTTGGCGCGGGCGAATGGGGCTTTTGCTCGGGCAATCTCATGGCGGCAGGCCCTTGGCACGGGCGAACGGGGCATTTGCCCGGGCAATCTCCTGACGGCAGACCGTCGGCACGGGCAAATGGGGCATTTTCCAGGGCAATCGCCTCGGCCAGGCCCTTGGCACGGGCGAATGGGGCATTTGCCCATGCAATCTCGTGGCGGCAGGTAGTTGGCACGGGCGAATGGGAAATTTGCACGGGCAATCGCGTCGGCAAGGCCCTTGCAATAGGCGAATACGGCTTTTGCCCGGGCTATCGCCTCGGCCAGGCCCTTGCCTAGGAATTCTACTGGCGGCTTGCCCTTGGCACAGGCGAAGGGGACATTTGCCCGGGCAATCGCCTCGACTAGGACCTTGCCATGGGCGCTAGTTAACCCATTTCGGATCAATGGTTCATATGGTGGGGAGGTTTGATCCAGGTGGATCTTGACATGGCACTTAGGCTCGGACCCGGTATCGGCGCGGACCAGGCGCGGGCACGGTCACGGCGGGACATTGGCATGGGCGCGGGTGCGCGCGGAAGGCCAAGGGTCGCGGCAGGCTAGCAAGGCAGGGCGCGCGGACGTGTGCGCGGAAGGCCGAGGGTCAGTGGACGTGGGGCGTGCAGGCAGGCGTGCAGGCAGACGAGCAGGCGGGCGCGCGCGCGCGGAAGGCCGCAGGTCAGCGGGCGTTATGCGCGCGGCAGGCGTGGGCACGCGAGGAGCCAGCGGGCGTTAGGCGCGCAGGGAGGCCAAGAGGCAGGCGTGGGCGCATGACTGGCCAGCAAGAGTGGGGCACTCCAAGGGGCAGCCAGCAGGGATGCAAGGCATACCAAGGAGCGGCCAGCAAAGGAGGCGAGCTGCAAAGTAGACATGTCTATGTTACATTTCCCACCATGTATGAATCATTGTTGTGTTCGGATCCCTTGACCGGTTTGTGGCAAGGGGTGCTCGGGTGTGTCCGAGCTTATTTATACTAGTTGGCCAGCTTGTGGCTAGCTAGTGGCATGTGTGTATGTTGTAACGAGATAGTTGCTGGAATACACAAGGGAGAGGCACATTGGCCGAATCCATTGCATGCAAAACAGATTTCTCTTCTTCCCCTCGGTTTCCCTAGATCCTAAATCAGTTCCTTAGACATTCTCTCGGTCCTTAGTGTTCGGGAGCGTGTACGGATCACGTAGGCGAATGGCGCCTTTGCCCGGGCAATCTCGGGGCGGTAAGCCGTTGGCACGGGGCAATGCGGCATTTGCCCGGGCAATCGCCTCGGCCAGGCCCATGGCACGGGCGATGAGGCCTCTGCTGGAAAAAACTCTTTGCGGCAGGCCGTCGGCACAGGCAAATGTGGCATTTGCCCCAGGAATCTCGTGGCGGCAGGCCTTAGCACGGGGGAATGGGGCATTTTGCCGGGCAATCGCCTCGGCCAGGCCCTTGGCACTGGCGAATGGGGCATTTTCAAGGGCAATTGCCTGGGCTAGGCCATTGCAACGGGTTAATGCGGCATTTGCCCGGGCAATCGCCTCGGCTAGGCCATTGCCTGGGAATTCTCCTGGCGGCATGCCCTTGGGACGGACGAAGGTGGTATTTGCCCTGGCAATCGCATCGGCTAGGCCCTTGGCGTGGGCGAATGAGGTAGTTGCCCGGGCAATCTCCTAGTGGCAGGCCCTCGGTACGAGCACTAGGCCATTTGCACGGGCAATCGCCTCGGCCATGCCGTTGCTACGAACGGAAGGGGCACTTGCCCGGGCAATCGCCTCGCCCAGGCCCTTGGCACGGGGAATGGGGCATTTGCCTAAGCAATTGCCTCGGCCGAGACCTTGGCACCGGCGAATGGGGCATTTGCCCGGGCAATCTCGTGGCGGCAGGCCCTTGGCACGCTCGAATTGGCATTTGCCTGGGCAATCGCCTCGGCCATGCCCTTGGCACGGGCTAATGGGGCATTCGCCCGGGCAATCTCGTGGCGGCAGGCACTTGCGCTGCAATTCTCCTGGCAATAGGCCCTTGGCGCGTGCGAAGGTAGCATTTGCCTGGGCAATCGCCTCGTCCAGGCCCCAGGCACGGCTGAATGTGGCCTTTGCCCGGCCAATCTCGTGGCGGCAGACATTTGCCCAGCGATTCTCCTAGCGGCAGGTCCTTGGAACGGGCATAGGGGGCATTTGCCCAGGCAATCGCCTCGGCTAGGCCCTTGGCACGGGGGAATAAGGCAGTTCCTCGGGCAGTCTCCTGGCGGCACGTCCTCGGCACGGGCACTCGGCCATTTGCCCGGGCAATCGCCTCGTCAATGCACGGGCGAACGGGAAATTAGCCAGGCAATCTCGTGACGGTAGGCCCTCGGCACTTGCGAATGGGTCATTTGCCCGGGCAATCTCCTAGCGGTAGGCCCTCATCATGGGCATTCGGTTATTTTCCTGGGCAAATCGCCTCGGCCATGCCCTTGGCACCGGCGAATCTCAGGCAATCTCGTGGCGGCAGGCCCTTGGCACGGGCGAATGGGGCATTTGCCCGGGCGATCTCGTGGAGGCAGGACCTTGGCACAGGCGAATGAGGCATTTGAACTAGAAATCGCACGAATTACAAATGTTTGGGAAAGCTCTAGGCCAGGCCCTTGGCACGGGCAAATGGGGCATTTGCCCATGCAATCTCGTGGCAGCATGCTGTTGGCACGGGCGAATGGGCAAGGCCCTTGCAACTGGAAAATGCGGCTTTTGCACGGGCAATCGCCTCGGTCTGGCCCTTGCTTGGGAATTCTTCTGGCGGCTTGCCCTTTGCACGGGGAAGGAGGCATTTGCCCGAAGAAATCGCCTCGGCCAGGCCCTTGGCACGGAAGAGTGGGGTATTTGCCCGGACAATCATCTCGGCCAGGCACTTGGCAAAGTTGAATGTGGCATTGCCCGGGCAAAAACCTCGGCCTGGCCGTTGGTGCAGGTGAATGGGGCATTTGCCCGAGCAATCGCCTCGGCCATGCCCTTGGCACAGGCGAATGAGGTAGTTGCGCGGGCAATCTCCTGGCGGCAGGCCCTCGGCACGGGCACTCGGCCATTTGCCCGGGCAATCGCCTCGGCCATGCTCTTGGCACGGGCGAACGGGGAATTTGCCCGGGCATTCTCGTGGTGGTAGGCCCTTGGCACTTGCGAATGGGCCATTTGCCAGGGCAATCTCGTGGCGGCAGGCCCTCGGCACGGGCATTCGGCTATTTTCCTGGGCAAATCGCCTCGACCATGCCTGGGCTCGTGCCCAGGGTTTTGTGGTTGCCATCGCGCCCTCCTATTCATCGGGGATTGGCGCTCGCCCCGATGGCCGGGTGTGGATCGCGCGCTTCAGCGCCATCCATTTTCGGGGCTAGTTGATTCGGCAGGTGAGTTGTTAAACACTCCTTAGCGGATTTCGACTTCCATGACCACCGTCCTGCTATGTTAATTGACCAACACCCTTTGTGGGGTCTAGGTTATTTCGTAGTTGGGCACCGTAACCCGGCTTCCGGTTCATCCCGCACCGCCAGTTCAGCTTACCAAAAATGGCCCACTTGGAGTTCTCGATTCCGCGGCCCAGCTCAGCGAAGCAGCCGCGCCGTCCTACCTATTTAAAGTTTGAGAATAGGTCGAGGGCGTTATGCCTCTAATCATTGGCTTTACCCGATAGAACTTGCGTTCGAGCTCCAGCTACCCTGAGGGAATCTTCGGAGGGAACCAGCTACTAGATGGTATCGCTGCGGGCCTCCACCAGAGTTTCCTCTGGCTTCGCCCCGCTCAGGCATAGTTCACCATCTTTTGGGTCTCGACATGCATGCTCCAACTCGAACCCGTCACAGAAGATCGGGGTCGGCCGGCGGTGCACCCCGCGATGGGGATCCCGCCCGTCAGCTTCCATGCGCCTTGCGGCTTTCCGCGCCCGTCGGCTCGCACGCATGTCAGATTCCTTGGTCCGTGTTTCAAGACAGGTCGGATTGGGAGCCTGTTGGCTGTCGCCGTGAGCACGGTGGTTCCCCATGGGGCACGCTCTAGGGCGGGCGCGCTCTGCGTCCTCGGCTAGGCCCTTGCAATCTCATCTCGTGGCGGCAGGCCGTTGGCACGGGCGAATAGGACATTTGCAATGGCAATCTCCTCGGCCAAGCCCTTGGCGTGGGCGAATGAACCATTTGCCCGGGCAATCTCGTGGCGGCATACCCTTTGGTATGGGCGAACGAGGTAGTTGCCCGGGCAATCTCCTGACGGCAGGCCCTAGGCACGAGCACTCGGCCATTTGCCCGGGCAATTGTCTGCAACTTGGATATTGCCCAGGCAACTACCTCATTCGCCCAATCCAAGGGCCTCGCCGATGCTTTTGCCCGGGCAAATGCCCCATTCACCCGTGCTAAGGGCCCGCCGACAAGTGAATTACAAGGCAAATACCTGCCGCCCCGAGATTGCCCGGGCAAATGCCACATTCGCCCGTGCCAAGGGGCTGGCCGAGGCGATTGCCCGGACAAATGCCCCATTCGCCTGTGCCAAGGGCCTGCCGCTACGAGATTGTAAGGGTAAATGCCCCATTCGCCCGTGCCAAGGGCCTGACGAGGCGATTGCCCGGGCAAATGCCTCGTTCGCCCGTGCCAAGGGCCAGCCGCCCGGGCAAATGCCCCATTCGCCCGTGCCAACGGCATGGCCGATGGGATTGCCTGGGCAATTGGCCGAGTGCTCGTGCCGAGGGCCTGCAGCTCGGATATTGCCCAGGCAACTGCATCATTCGCCCATTCCAAGGGCCTCGCCGAGGCTATTGCCCGGGCAAATGCCCCCTTCGCCCGTGCTAAGGGCCCACCGACAAGTGAATTACAAGGCAAATACTTGCCGCCCCGAGATTGCCCTGGCAAATGCCCCATTCGCCCGTGCCAAGGGCCTGGCCGAGGCGATTGCCAGGGCAAATGCCCCATTCGCCTGTGCCAAGGGCCTGCCGCTACGAGATTGTAAGGGCAAATGCCCCATTCTCCCGTGCCAAGGGCCTGGCGAGGCGATTGCCCGGGCAAATGCCTCGTTCGCCCGTACCAAGGGCCAGCCGCCTGGGCAAATGCCCCATTCGCCCGTGCCAACGGCATGGCCGATGCGATTGCCTGGGCAATTGGTCGAGTGATCGTGCCGAGGGCCTGCAGCTAGGAGATTGCCCAAGCAACTACATCATTCGCCCATTCCATGGGCCTCGCCGTGGCTATTGCCCGGGCAAATGCCCTCTTCGCCCATTCCAAGGGCCTGCCGCCAGGTGAATTCCAAGGCAAGTATCTGCCGCCCCGAGATTGCCCGGGCAAATGCCACATTCGCCGGTGCCAAGGGCCTGTTGCCACGGGATTGCCCGGGAAAACGCCCCATTTGCCCGTGCTAACGACCTGTCGCAAAGAGATTGCCTAGGTAAATGCCCCATTCGCCCGTGCCATGGGAATGGCCGACGCGATTTGCCTAGGAAAATAGCCGAATGCCCGTGCCGAGGGCCTGCCGCCTGGAGAATTCCCGGGCAAATGTCTGCCGCCACGAGATTGTCGGGGCAAATGCAACCTTCGCCCGTGCCAAGGGCCTGGCCGAAGCGATTGCCCGGGAAAATGCCACCTTCGCCCGTGCCATGGGCCTATTACCAGGAGAATTCCGGCGCAAGCGCCTGCCTCGACGAAATTGCCCGGTCGAATGCCCCATAAGCCCGTGCCAAGGGCCTGGCCGAGGTGATAGCCCGGGCAAATGCCCCCTTCGCCCGTGCCAAGGGCTTGCCACCATGAGAATTCCAGGCAATTGCCTACCGCCACGAGATTGCCCGGGCAAATACCACATTCACCCGTGCCAAGGGCCTGGCCGAGGCGATTGAACGGGTGAATGCCCCATTCGCTTGTGCCAAGGGCCTAGGCGAGGCGATTGCCCGAGCAAATGCCACGTTCGCCCGTGCCAAGGGCCTGCCGCCACGAGATTGCATGGGAAAATGCCCCTTTTGCCCGTGCCAAGGGCCTGCCGCAACGAGATTGCCTGGGCAAATGTCCCATTCGCCCGTGCCAAGGGCATGGCCGAGGCGATTGCCCGTACCGAGGGCCTGCCGCCAGGAGATTGCCCATTCAACTGGCTCATTCGCCGGTGCCAAGGGCTTGGCTGAGGCGTTTGCCACGGCAAATGCCCCATTCGCCCATGCTAAGGGCCTGCCGCCACGAGATTGCCGGGGCAAATGCTCCTTTCGCTCGTGGCAACGACATGGCCGAGGCGATTGCCCGGGCAAATAGCCAAGTGCTCGTTCCGAGGGCCTACCGCTAGGAGATTGCTCGGGCAAATGCCCCATTCGCCCGTGCCAACGCCCTGCCGCCACGAGATTGCCCGGGCAAAGGCCCCTTTCGCCCGCGCCAAGGGCCTAGACGAGGCGAATGCCGCATTCTTTCAAGCCAAGGACCTGTCACCACGAGATTGCAAGGGCAAATGCCATTTTCGCCCATGCCAAAGGCTTGGCTGAGGCGATTGCCCGGACAAATGCCCCATTCGCCCGTGTGCAGGGCCTGCCACCACGAGATTGTCCGGCCAAATGTGCCATCCGCCCGTGCCGACGGCCTACCGCCAGGTGAATTCCCGGGTAGAGGCCTCATTCGCCCATGCCATTGGACTGGCCGTGCCAAATGCCCAGGCAAAGGCCCCATTCGCCAGTGCCAATGGCCTGGCCGAGGTGATTGCCAGGGCCCCGTTCGCCCATGCCAAGGGCCTGTCGCCACGAGATTGCAAGGGCAAATGCCCCATTCGGCCATGCCAAGTGCCTGGCCGAAGCGATTGCCCGAGTAAAAACCCCATTCGCCACTGCCAAGGGCGTACCGCCACGAGATTGCAAGGGCAAATCACCATTTGCCCGTGCCAAGGGCCTGAACGATACGATTGCCCATGCAAATGCCCCGTTCACCCATGCCAAGGGCCTGCTGCCACGTGATTGCCCGGGCAAATGCCCCTTTCGCCCTTGGCAACGGTATGGCCGAGGCGATTACCAGGGAAAATGGCCGAGTGCTCGTGCCGAGGGCCGGCTGCTAGGAGGTTGCCCAGGCAACTGCCTCATTCGCCCATGCCAAGGGCCAAGCCGAGGCGATTGACAGGGCAAATGCCCCCTTCGCACGTGCCAAGGGCATGCCGCCAGGAGAATTCCCAGATAAGGGCCTGGCAGAGGCGATTGCCTGTGTAAATGGTCCATTCGCCCTTGCCAACGGTTTGCCGCCACGAGATTGCATGGGCAAATGCCCCATTCGCCCGTGCCAAGGCCTTGCCGCCACGAGATTGCCCGGAGAAATGCCCCATTCGCCCGTGCCAACGGCCTTCCGCGACGAGATTGCCAGGGCAAAGGCCCCGTTCGCCCGTGCCAAGGGCCTGACCGAACCGATTGGCATTGCAAATGCCCCATTTGCCCATGCGAAGGTCCTTCCGCGCGCGCGCCTTTGGCCTTCCGCGTACCCGCGCCTAGGCCGTGCCTGTGGTGCGCCAGTGCCGTGCCCATGCCGCGTCCATGCCGCGCCCTTGCCGCATCCATGCCGCGCCCTTGCCGCATCCATGCCGCGCCCTTGCCGCATCTTTTCCGCGCCTATGCTGCGCCCATGCCGCGCCTTGGCAGAACCTTGGCCGCGTCTTTGCCGCGCCTATGCCTCCCATGTCGTGCTCATGCGCGCCCATGCCGTGCCCATGCCACACTAGGTCGCGCACCTGTGTTTTGACCCAAGTCTTGGCCTTTGTCTTCTCTTGAGTAGTTGCTTGAGCCGCCCCCTTCATTGCACCCGAGCCACCCTTAGTGTTCGGTTTGGGCATTCCACGCATCCTAATCTTCTCATAGACCATGGCTCTCTTGCATGCATCATTGATATCCTTAACCGGATTCAAATCAACTTCTTCAAACAATTCTTCACGCAATGATCCAGGAGGCTCTTGGGTCAAGGCAAAGACAACAAAGATGGTTGCGTGACTTGGCCGAGCACGGGCATGGGTGGACCTGACCAGTGCGGGCGCGCGGATGGGCGCGTGGAAGGTTAAGTGGTGCAGGCCGCGTGTGGGGCGCGGGTGGCCAGGAGTCAAGTGCAAGCGCGGGACTGCAGGCGCGGGACTGCGGGCGCGGCGCGGGCGCAAGGCAGACCAGAGGCGCGCGGGCGCGAGGCAGGCCAGGCGAAAGGGCGCGCGGGCGCGAGGCAGGCCAGATGAAAGGGCGCGTCCAGGCCAAGAGGCTGGGCGGCTAGACCAAGGGACCGTGGCTAGGCCAAGAGGCACGGTAGTGGGATAGTCCAAGAGGCGTCGGTTTCATCTATTATTGTTGTCTTTATTTCTCTCTTTACTATGTATCAATGCTTGTAACTTCCTTTGACCGGGGAGGCAAAGGGGCTTGGGGCTGTCCAAGCATTTTTACTTAGTAGCCCACGGCTTGTGTGAGGCACTAAGGAAAGTGTAGTGGTTTTTGGAGAAAGGCACGGGTGTGAGCTGGGCCGAACATCCTTTCCAAAACACTTGTTGAACTTTTTGCTTGCTCTCTTCCTAGATCTTATTACGAGCATCCGAGCATTGCATAGCCTTGTTGTGAGGCTTGTAGGCGTGCGGATCAAGTTGGTATCAGAGCTTTGGACGGGTTGAGAGCAAGGGATGGCGGTGACAGGCAAGGGACTGTCACGGCACCGCAAGAAGATGAAGAGGAGACTCGGCGCTCGGAGGGATCTCCATCCATGCAAGAGCAGTCCGGCCACGAGGGGACCCAGGGAGAGCAGATAAGGCTTCTAGGAGAGGGCCTGGCTCAGTTGAGGGGACTGGTGGAGCGGATGCTGGCGGGACAGATCCAAGGAGCGAGCGTGCAACCTCAGCCTACCACGGCGCCCATGGCGCGCGCGGGGGCAACGGTCATGGAGGCCGTGAGGGAGCATGCCGAACCCTCTCATCGACACGTACAAGTGAAAGCCAAGTCTTGAGACGGGAGGCGGCTCGGGAGGAGCCAGAGGTATCCGTAGGCGCACGGTCGGAACAAGGGTGGGCGGTTGGCCTAGCCCCTATTCGGGTTGATGCGAAGTTGGAGCTTCCGGTCTTCGAAGGCGAGGTCGATGGGGAGAAGCTGGACGGCTGGATAGATCAGTTGGAGTCCTATTTCTCTCTATATGGGCATGATGATGCTCAGCGCATAGGGTTTGCAAGGCTTAAGCTTGCTTCCCACGCATTGGTGTGGTGGAATTCACACCTACGCACGAGAGGCGCCGTCGGGGTCACTTGGGACACGTTCAAGACGCTCTTGAGGGAGCAATTCTACCCGGTAGGGTATGACGAGGAGCGATGGAGGAAGTGGCTGTACTTGCGCCAAGGCAACGAGCAAGGTGTACAGGAGTATACCACGGAGTTCCGAAGGCGTGCCTTGGCCCTCGGCGTTGATTTAGAGGACCGTGAGGTGCTACGCAAGTACCTCGCGGGATTGCATGAAGACCTCCGGGCGGAGGTGGATCTATACCCTATAGTTGATGTAGGGGATGCTTGCAAGAAGGCCATGGTGTTCGAAAAGCTCAACCGTACGCGCGGGCGAGGCAAGGGCAAGCAAGGCGCGGGCGCGGTCAAGGGCAAGGGCAAGGGCAAAGGCAAGCAGGGCGCGGCCCAAGAGGGGGCTGCAGATGCGGCCAAGCACAAGGACACGATATGTGACCATTGCAAGAAGAAGGGCCACATCAAGAAGAGTTGCTGGCCCCTAAGAAGAAAGGTGCTGAGAAGGGCAAGGCGACGTTGGTAGCGACCGCGGACGCGGGCGCGGAGGGCGCGCCACTGGCCATGCACGAGGCGGACCCGACATTGTCGTTGATGGTGCGCGCCAAGGGAGCCAGCAAGGAGGCCGTGGACAGCAAGGGCAAGGCGGTGCAGGCTGAGCCATGCATAGGTGCAAGGGAACGTGAGGAGCTCTTCCAACTCCGGATCCAAGTGAAGCAAAGCCTAGTGGAGGCCATCATTGATCCCGGGAGCCAGAAGAACCTGATTTCCGAGAGCCTAGTGCAGAAGTTGGGGTTGGTGACTACCCCGCATCCTAGGCCTTATGCCTTGGGGTGGCTCAAGAAGGACACGGAGCTGAAAATCACCAAGCAGTGCAAATTCAAGTTTGCGGTGACGGCGAAGTTCATCGACGAGGTATTATGTGAGGTAGTACCCTTGGACATTTGCCAAGTTATTTTGGGTAACCCCTATCTTTGGGATAGGGATGCTGTTTACTACAGGAGGGCACAACAATACGTGCTCATGAAGGATGATGAGAGGTACGTGCTAGAGGGGACCTCGGGCGCCGAGACGACGCAACTTGCCACGGTCGCGCAAGCCAAGCGCATGGTGAATGCGGGCGGGCGCGCATGGATGCTGATGGTTCGGGAGGCCCGGCCACAGGCCTTGGAGGAGGTGGTCTCGGGACACCTAGCCAAGGAGCAAAGGCAAGAGGTGGTGGCGCTCATCCGAAGACATGGAGTGCTGTTCCAGGAGCCGCGCGGGCTACCCCCGCGCCGAGACGTGGAGCATGGCATCACATTGGTGGAGGGCGCGCCACTACCCAACGCGTGCCTATACCGCCACTCGCTGTTGGAGAGCGAGGAAATCAAGCGCCAAGTACAAGAGCTCATGGAGCAAGGGGTGATCAAGCCGAGCAGCTCACCGTGCGGCTCCCCTATTGTCATGGTGCCAAAGAAGGACGGGGGATGGAGAATGTGCGTGGACTACCGAGCCTTGAACAAGATCACGGTGAAGAATAGGTACCCATTGCCGAGGATAGAAGATTTGATCGACCAACTCCAATCCGCCAAGTTCTTCACCAAGCTGGACCTCAAGTCCGGATATCATCAAGTAAGGGTGACCGAGGAGGATACGTGGAAGACGGCGTTCAAGACCAAGCAAGGGCTCTTTGAGTGGATGGTGATGCCCTTTGGGTTGTGTAATGCCCCGGCCACGTTCATGCGGTTAATGAACGATGTTCTTAGGCCTTTTATTGATGATTTTGTGATTGTGTATCTAGATGACATCCTTGTTTTTAGCCAGGATTGGACTAGTCACATGGAGCATCTTGGCAAGGTGTTTGCCATACTTGAGGAGCACGGCCTCAAGTTAAATTTGAAGAAGTGCGAGGTGGGGAGACTCAACCTCGTTTACTTGGGCTTTGTGGTGGGAAATGGCGAGCTCAAGATAGACCCGAGCAAGGTGCGGGTCATATTGGAGTGGCCAAGGCCTCGGAACGTGACGGAGGTGCGGAGCTTCGGGGGCGTGCCAATACGTCCGCAAGTTCATTAGGCACTTCTCACAAGTGGCGGCCCACACATGGATTGACCAAGGCGAGCGCAAAGTTCGTGTGGACGGATGCACATGAAGAGGCGTTCAAGTTGCTGAAGCGGAAGATCACTACGGCCCCGGTGCTCGCATTGCCCAACCTCCAACGTCCATTTGAGTTGGAATGCGATGCCTCGGGCCATGCCATGGGGGCGGTCCTTTTCAAGATGGAAGACCAGTGGCTTACCACAGCGAGTCGTTTCAAGGCGCACAACAAAACTATCCGACGTATGACAAGGAGTTGTACGCCTTACATCAAGCGGTGAAGCATTGGAGGCACTACATTTTGGGGAAGGAGACGGTGTTGCATACGGATCATAGGCCGTTGCAATACTTGCAAACGCAATCCAAGCTACAGCAAGCACGGCATATGAAGTGGATGGCATACCTACAACAGTTCAACCTTGTTATCAAGTACAAGAAGGGAGTGACGAACAAGTTGGCCGACATGCTATCAAGGCCGCCACCGACGGGTACGTCGGCGCTTTTATGCGGGGTGGTAATGCAGGTGCTTCCTATGGCTCATGAGGAGTATGGGCCGCTGTATGCGAAGGATGAAGAATTCAAGGGCTGGATCAGCCAAGGCGTGACGGGCGCGGATGGCAACCCAGGCGCAGGCGCGAGTGCGGGCGCAGACACAGGAGCGGGCGCATGCGCAGGCACGGGGCAGAGGCCTCGGGCGCGGGCGTAGAGGGCGCTCTGGCTAGGAGGGCTTCGGCCGCGGGGCGCGCAGGGTTATATGGCCATCCATTGGTGTGGCGTCAAGGCCTACTGTACCGTGGTGACCGTTTGTGTGTACCACAAGGAGCTGACCGGATAGGGTGGATTCGGGAGGCGCATACGTCCAAGGTGGCTGGACACTTCGGCGTGGAGAAGACGTTGAAGAATTTGGAGAGATATCTCTATTGGCCACGCATGCGCGCGGATGTAGAGAGATTTGTAAGGGGTTGCACCCTTTGTTATGTATCCAAACCGGCGAACAGGAAGACGGGACTCTACATGCCACTACCCGTTCCTAGCCGGCCATGGGAGAGTGTGTCCATGGACTTCATGGGAGGCTTGCCGAGCACTAGAAGAGGTCATGATTATATTTTTGTTGTGGTTGACAGGTTTAGCAAGATGATCTGCTTGGTGCCATGCAAGAAATCAATCACGGGCGAGGAGACGGCGAGGCTATTCTTTGAGCACGTGTGGAGAAATCAATCACGGGCTGGGCCGAGACGATTGCCGGGGCATATGCCCATTTCGCCCGTGCCAAGGGCTTGCCGCAATGAGATTGCCTGGGCAAATGCTCCATTCGCCCGTGCCAAGGGCATGGCCGAGGCGATTTGCACAGGAACTGGCTCATTCACCCGTGCCAAAGGCCTAGCCGAAGCGATTGCCCGGGCAAATGCCCCCTTCGCCCGTACCAGTAGAATTCCCGTGCAAATACCTGCCGCCACGAGAATGCCCGTGCTAATGGCCCATTCGCATGTGCCAAGTTCCAACCGCAATGAGATTGCCCGGGCAAATTTCCCGTTCGCCCGTGCCAATGGCATAGACGAGGCGATTGCCCGGGCAAATGGCCGAGTGCCCGTACCGAGGGCCAGCCGCCATGAGATTGGCCGTGCAACTGCCTCATTCGCCTGTGCCAAGGGCCTTGCCGAGGCGATTGCCTGGGCAAATGCCCCACTTGTTCGAGCCAAGGGCCTGCCACCACGAGATTGCCAGGGAAAATGCCCTATTCGCCCGTGCCAAGGGCCTGCCGCAACGAGATTGCCTGTGCAATTGCTCCATTCACCCGAGCCAAGGGAATGGCTGAGGCGATTTTCTAAGGAAATTAGCCGAATGCCCATGCCGAGGGCCTGCAACTAGGAGATTGCCCGGGCAACTGGCTCATTCGCCCGTGCCAAAGGCCTAGCTGAGGCGCTTGCCCGGGGAAATGCCCCCTTCGCCCGTGCCAAAGGCGCAGGCCAGTAGAATTCCCATGCAATTGCCTGCCGCCACGAGATTGCCCGGCAAATGCCCCATTCACAAGTGCCAAGGGCCTAGCGCCACGAGATTGCCCGAGCAAATTCTCCGTTCGCCCGTGCCAATGGGCATGGCCGAGGCGATTGCCCGGGCAAATGCCCCATTCACCTGTGCCAAGTGCCTGGCCGAGGCGATTTCCCAGCAGCTGCGTCATTCGCCCATGGCAAGGGCCTAGTCGAGGCGATTGCCCGTGCCAAGGGACTGGACGATGCGATTGCCGGGGTAAATGGCCGAGCGCTCGTGCCGAGGGCCTACCGCCAGGAGATTTCCCGGGCGACTACATCATTCGCCCATTCCAAAGATCTAGCCAAGGCGATTGCCCGGGCAAATGCTCCCTTCGTCCGTGCCAAGGGCCTGGCCGAGGCGATTGCCCGGGCAAATGCCCCATTCGGCCGTGCCAAGGGCCTGCCGCCACGAGATTGCCCGGAAAAATGCCCCATTCGCCCGTGCCAAGGGCCTGCCGCCACGAGATTGCCCTGGCAAATGCCACATTCGTCCGTGCCAAGGGCCTGGCCGAGGCGATTGCCCGGGCAAATGCCCCATTCGGCCGTGCCAAGGGCCTGCCGCCATGAGATTGCCCGGAAAAATGCCCCATTCGCCCGTGCCAAGGGCCTGCCGCCACGAGATTGCCCGGGAAATGCCCCATTCTCCCGTGCCAAGGGCCTGCCGCAATGAGATTGCCTGGGCAAATGCTCCATTCGCCTAGGCCAAGGGCATGGCCGAGGCGATTTGCCCAGCAAAAGAGCCGAATGCCCATGCTGAGGGCCTGCCGTTAGGAGATTGCCCGGGCAACTGGCTCATTCGCCCGTGCCAAAGGCCTAGCCGAGGCGATTGCCCGGGCAAATGCCCCCGCCCGTGCCAAGGGCCTGCCGTCAGTAGAATTCCCGTGCAAATGCCTGCCGCCACGAGATTGCCCGGGCAAATGGCCCATTCGCAAGTGCCAAGGGCCTACCGCCACGAGAATGCCCGGGCAAATTCCCCGTTCGCCCGTGCCAAGAGCATGGCCGAGGCGATTGCCCGGGCAAATGGCCGAGTGCCCGTGCCGAGGGCCTGCCGCCAGGAGATTGCCTAGGCAACTACCTCATTCGCCTGTGCCAAGGGCATGGCCGAGGCGATTGCCCGGCAAATGCCCAATTCACCTGCGCCAAGGGCCAGGCCGAGGTGATTGCCCGGGCAAATGCCCCATTCAACTTTGCCAAGAGCCTGGCCGAGGCGATTGTCCAGGCAAACGCCTCCTTCCCCCGTGTCAAGGGCAAGCTGCCAGTAAAATTCCCAGGCAAGGGCCAGACCGAGGCGATTGCCCGGGCAAAAGCCGCATTCTCCTGTTGCCTTGGCATGGGCGAATTGGGCATTTGCCGGGGCAATTGCCTCGGCCAGGCACTTGGCACGGGCAAATGGGGCATTTTTCCGGGTAATCACCTCGGCCAGGCACTTGACACAGGTGAATGGGGCATTTCCCCTTGCAATCTCACGGCGACAGGCCCTTGGCACGGGCGAATGGGGCATTTACCTGGGCAATCGCCTCGGCCAGGCCCTTGGCACGGCAATCGCCTCGGCCAGGCCCTTGGCACGGGTGAATGGGGCATTTGTCCGGACAATCTCGTGGAGGCAGGCATTTGCCCTGGAATTCTCCTGGCAGCAGGCCCTTGGCACGGTTGAATGGGGCATTTGCCCTTGCAATCTCGTGGCGGCAGGCATTTGCCTGGGAATTCTCCTTGCGGCATCCCCTTGGCACGGGAGAATGGGGCATTTGCCCTTGCAATCTCGTGGTGGCAGGCCCTTGGCATGGGCGAATGAGGCATTCGCCAGGGCAATCGCCTCGGCCAGGCCGTTGTCGCGGGCGAATGGTGCCTTTGCCTTGGCAATCTCGTGGCAGTAGGCCGTTGGAACGGGGGAATGGGGCATTTGCCCGGGCAATGGTGCATTTGCCCATGTAATCTCGTGGCGGCAGGCCGTTGGCACAGGCAAACGGGTCACTTACCCGGGCAATCGCCTCGGCCTGGCCCTTGGCACGGATGAATGGGGCATTTGCCTATGCAATCTCGTTGCGACAGGCCGTTGGCACGGGCGAATAGGACACAATCACCTCGGCCAGGCCCGTGGCATGGGCGAATGGGCCATTCGCCCGGGCAATCTTGTGGCGGCAGGCATTTTCACGGGAATTCTCCAGGCAGTAGGCCCTTGGCACGGGCGAATGGTGCATTTCCCCTTGCAATTTTTTTGCCCTTTGCAATCTCTGGCGGCAGGCATTTGCCCGGAATTTCTCTTGGCGGCAGACCCTTGCACGGGAATGGGAATTTACGCTTGCAATCTCGTGGCGGCAGACCCTTGGCATGGGCGAATGGGGCATTTGCCTCGGCCAGGCCCTTGTCGCGGGCGAATGGGGCTCTTGCCTGCGCAATCTCGCGGCGGCAGGCCGTTGGAACAGGGGAATGGGGCATTTGCCTGGACAATCGCCTCGGCCAGGCGCTTGGAACAGGCGAATGGGGCATTTTCCCTTGCAATCTCACGGCGACAGGCCCTTGGCACGGGCGAACGGGGCATTTGCCAGGGCAATCGTCTCGTCCAAACCCCTGGTACGAGCGAATGGAGCATTTTCCAGGGCAATTGCCTCGGCCAGGCACATGGCACGAGCAAATGGGGCATTTGCCCGGGCAATCGCCTTGGCCAAGCCCTTGGCACAGGCGAATGGGGCATTTCCCCTTGCAATCTCACGGCGACAGGCCCTTGGCACGGGCGAATGGGGCATTTGCATGGGCAATCGCCTCGGCCAGTCCGTTGGCACGGGCGAATGGGGCATTTGCCCATGTAATCTCGTGGCGGCAGGCCGTTGGCACGGGCAAACGGGTCACTTACCCGGGCAATCGCCTCGGCCTGGCCCTTGGCACGGATGAATGGGGCATTTGCCTATGCAATCTCGTGGCGACAGGCCGTTGGCACGGGCGAATAGGACACAATCACCTCGGCCAGGCCCGTGGCATGGGCGAATGGGCATTCGCCCGGGCAATCTCGTGGCGGCAGGCACTCGGCACGGGCGAATGGGACATTTGCCCGGGCAATCGCCTCGGCCAGGCCCTTGGCACGGACGAATGGGGCATTTGCCCTAGCAATCTCTTTGCGAAAGGCCGTTGGCACGGGCGAATAGGACACAATCGCCTCGGTTAGGCCCTTAGCATGGTCGAATGGGCCATTCGCCCGGGCAATCTCGTGGCCGGCAGGCATTTTCAAGGGAATTCTCGTGGCGGCATGCCCTTGGCACGGGCAAAGGGAGCAATTGCCCTGGCAATCGCCTCGGCTATGCTCTTGGCATTGGTGAATGAGGCAGTTGCCCGGGCAATCTATTGGCGGCAAGATCTCGGCACGAGCCCTTGGCCATTTGCCTAGGCAATCCCTCGGTTAGGCCCTTGGCACGGGCGATTGAGCATGGGCGAATGATGCAGTTGCCCGGGCAATCTCGCGGCAAGCCCTCGACCCGAGCACTCGGCCATTTGCCCTGGCAATCGCCTCGGCCGTGCCGTTGCCACGGGCGAAAGGGGCATTTGCAAGGGCAATCGCCTCGGCCAGGCCCTTGGGACGGGTGAATGGGGCATTTGTCCGGACAATTTCGTGGTGGCAGGCATTTGCCCGGGAATTCTCCTGGCAGCAGGCCCTTGGCACGGTCGAATGGGGCATTTGCCCTTGCAATCTCGTGGCGGCAGGCATTTGCCCGGAAATTCTCCTCGCGGCAGGCCCTTGGCACGGGAGAATGGGGCATTTGCCCTTGCAATCTCGTGGCAGCAGGCCCTTGGCATGGGCGAATGGGGCATTCGCCCTGGCATTTTCTTGGCCAGGCCCTTGTCACTGGCGAATGGTGCCTTTGCCTCGGCAATCTCATGGCGGCAGGCCGTTGTTACGGGGGAATGGGGCATTTGCCCGGGCAATCGCCTCGGCCTGGCCCATGACACGGGCGAAAGGGGCATTTTGCCGGGCAATATCCTCGGCCAGGCCCTTGGTACGGGCGAATGGGGCATTTGCCCATGCAATCTCGTGGCGGCAGGCCGTTGGCACCGACGAACGGGTCATTTTCCCGGGCAATCGCCTTGACCAGTCCCTTGCAGCAAGCGAATGCGGCATTTGCCCGGGCAATCGCCTCGACCAGGCGCTTGCCTGGGAATTCTCCAGGTGGCATGCCCTTGGCAGGGACGAAGGGGGCGTTTGCCCTGGTAATCGCCGTGGCTAGTCCCTTGGCATGGGCGAATGAGGCAGTTGCCCGGGCAATCTAGAAGCAGTTGCCTGGGCAATCTAGTGGCAGGCCCTCGACCCTAGTGGCCTTCTAGAAGATTCCCACCGACTTTTGGCCGAATTCCAAGCAAGTATTAATGGATTGTCGAATTCCAACAAAGCATTAATGGATTGCCGAATTCCAACCAAGCATTAATGGATTGCTAAATTCCAACCAAGTGTTAAATGACTTATTAATATTTTTTCTTTTTCTATGTTAGGAACTTGTGCTTTTCCTTAATTGTCTTCAGATTACGAGAGCATTATATAAGCTCTTCCATAGGTTAATTTCCATCATAACTCTAGAGCAAGTCCGCTCACCTACTCAATCAGGTAGACTAAGTCCGGTTAGGCACACAAGCGTATGTCACAACCCTGTTTACTAAAGCGCCGCTAGAGCAAGTCCGCACACGCACTTATCCTAGTAAACAAACCACATAGCTATCCGCTATGTCAATCATAAAATAACCTCGTCCTACCACATGTATTATAAACCATACATAAGCCAGGTAGAACGATACAAGTCAAGTATGTTATACAAGTGAACTACATTCTACTAAAGTGTTTACCAAGTCAACATACTCAAACACTATTCATAGTAGAAATACATCACATCCACATGCTAATCCACATAAACCATGCTTTTAAACCATGTAACGGCATATAACAATGTAATCCATGAGCATCACAAATCCATGTTAAAAACCTAACATGATTATACTCATTTACACATGCCACAACCACATTACAAGCATGTCAACACAAGTAAAGCATAAATCCAATGCTAAAACGTACCGAGCAAAACTCCGCTCACATACTCACAAGTTAGTCTATCACGAGTATAACCAGGGAAACCATCCACATACTCACCCAGATAAAATTAACATGCGCTCATCCCAACCCGTTCTATACTTAGGGTAAAAATAGTCACACGTTTACCTACCCACCAGAACACGGGATATACAAGCCTAATCATGGCCATACCACATTACCCCTACTATATATAGTATTGTAGAGTAATTTATCCATGTGTTATCATATAACACATACCATACATCCACCACATGTATATCTAGAGCAATCAACTCAAATACATCGCAAGGCAGATCATGCATAAACATGTTATCATACAAGCACGCCTGCAAATGATATCATTCGGGTCACACACCTCGATAATCATTCATGCAGGCAAACACATCTATAACATGCAGTCCATGCAACAAATTCAATATAACATTCCTGACATTCCTATTACATGCATACCCAGAACACCCGTTCACAAGCATGACTAGGCAACGTCAAAACCATGTATAAAATAGCATTCGTAACCACTGTCAAAAGCATAATCTAGGATAAACCCTAATGCTCAACCCGACGGCTAACAAATACCTAGCATGCTAATCGAACCACATGGAATATAACGAGACATTCAATCAAGATTTACAAGCACATATATCACCACATGTACACCTAACATGTTATATATGTAATCAAGCTAGTAAATCACATAAATAACTGTCTCAAAACCCACGTGAAATCTATACAAGCATACTATCGCAAGCTGTACAACACAAGTCTAGTGTATTAACACCTCTACTGCAGTATTACTAGCGCAGGGTGTAAAAGCCATTGTGTTGGATCTAAGGAGGGCTTCCAAGGGCAAGCTCTGGAGAAAAAAAGGCTCCCTCACCGCGCCTCCTATAACAGCGCCTCCGGCGGCGCTCGCGCCGGCCGGCTGCCACCGGCGGGCCCCCCGGACGTTGCTCCGATGACGTCCTCATACTCATGTAGATCGGATGCCTCCTCGGCGGCTATGTCCTCACATGTCTCTTCGACTTCTTCCGCCGTCTCTTCGACTTCTCGTGAGTGCGCTGCCCGGCCGCCCCCCTCGGGACCTCCGGACTCGGTCCTGATGACGTCCTCATCATCGTTCTCAACTTCGTACGGAATGGTTGCTTCATCATCGGCCTTTTCCTCATGCGCCTCTTCGGCTTCTTCATGCGTCTCTTCGACTTCCTCCGCCGTCTCTTCGAATTCTCTCGCGCACGCCGCCCGGCCGCTGCCGTCGGGACCTCCGGCCTCGGCTCTTATGACGTCCTCTTCATTGCTCTCAGCCTCGTGCGGATCGAGTTCTTCTTCGGTGGCTCCTCTTAATGCATCATCATATGCCTCTTCGACTTCCTCCATTGAAAATCCAGTGATTGCATCGGTTATCTCCGCCTCCACAGCTGCCTCTTCGGTGACCCAATGCTTTACTGATTTTGGCACGATCACGGATCGGATCCCTGAATTTTCTCAAAGGTTTGATATTCAGGAATTCAATAAACTTCGAGATCGGGTAGAAGGGTTGTTGTCGCCAGTCCTATCTTCATCTAATGTTGCTGTATCGGATGCGTCGTCGTCGCCATCACCACCTATCGCTCCTCGGTTCCTGAATATGGTATCACCACGGCCACTCCGTGTTGCCGTTGATGGAGGTGCTATGAATATGAGCGCGTTTCGATGATGTCTGGCTCTAGTGTAGTAAACCCTAATGCATCCACAGGTTCTCTCACCTTGAATTCTATTGCTGCTGGCTTTTCAAGTAATACTAGTGCTACCATGGGTACTTCATCGATTGATTCTATTCCATGGATTCCTCGTGAGACAGTGCATGCTACTGTACCACGTGCGGCTGTTCATAATTCGGCCATGCATGCCAGTCCTCTTGCAGCCGCGAGCCCAACCACTAGTGCACCGATCAACCCTTCTTTAATTGCTGGTCTGCAGGCAATATCACCTCCTGCTGCTGTTAATGTTGCCTCTGCTGCTGAAACCATTCGGCGTAATGGTGTTTCTTCCTCCTCTAATACGCCACCTTTGACATTTGGCTCTTTTGCTGCACCAATTTCGGGGAAATCTTCCTTCAACTATTCTAAAAGAACATCCTTACAGTATGTACCACCACAAAAAATTGAAGGTAGGGTTTAGGTGAAGCCAACATATCAACAAGTACTACACGGAATGGAGCGTTGGAAGCATACTCTTGTTGGGTACTTCATTGGAAGAAAGCCTTATTTCCTTCTTGGGAAAGTTTTGTTTCGATCAATGTGGAAGAAACTTAGTGGCAGATGAAAAGCTACTGCAAATGGGTTCGTGTTTTTTTCGGTTCTCATCGGAGGATGAAATGATGAACAATTGGAAGGTGGTCCGTGGATGTTGATGGGCAGCCATTGTTTCTTGACACCTGGAAACCTGGTATGTCTCTAGTGAAACATATACATAATGAAGTACCTGTGTGGGTCAAACTTCGAAATTTTGCCTACGGAATTGTGGACCAACGAGGGACTTAGTGTTGTTGCTAGTGCGGTGGGAAACCGCTCTTTCCTGATATGTTACAAGCAAACAGGAACGTATTGACTTTGCGAGTATGTATACTTATTAATGCGGAGGTTTGATCCCATTGATTCTTTTGAGGTGATAATGCCTGATGAGATTTCGGGAACCTGTCTTGTTGCTGTTGAGTATGAATGGAGGACCCCACAGGTGCCTCTAATTGCAAAGTGTTTGGTCATGCTACTTCCACTTGTCCTAAACATCCAACACCACCAAAGGTAGACCGTGAAACACCAAAGGCCCGCACGGAGCGGAGGTGTCCAAGGGTCGCACTATAGCTGATCCAATGACATCTAGTGTGATTCATGTCTCGGGTGATAATAAAATACTGTGTGAAGGCCGCTGAAGTACTAGTTCGAGTGTTGGTGTGAGGCGTAGGGCTGTTGCTGGTTTCGGGTGCTGTTGAGAGGGTTGCTTGTTGTTGCTGACTCGGGTGCTAGAGTGAAGGGTGCTGATGTTGCTGGTTCGAGTGGTGTTTTGCGGGGTTTGATGATGCTATTGAACCGGGAATTCAAGAAAAGTGGTACATATTAGAGTGCTATTTTTACGAATGATGTAAGGTACCTCTTCATCTGTAGCTACTACTACTCCATCTATTATATTGTGTCCAATCTGTTTGATGTACTTGGGGATGATCTGAATGTGGGTGAGGAAGTTTATTCTAATCCTGCTGTTTACTTCTGAGGGCCCTAAAAAGCTTTGAAGCCCTTGAAGAGGTTGTCCCATGATTCCTATCTTATGTTGGAATGTTCGTGGCCTAAACACTTTAAGGTCACACTACTTCGTCGGCAGTTGATATCGAAGTACGGTTTAAAGTTTGTGGGGCTTGTTGAGACGAGGGTGGCGCTGGTAAAGCGCAATCATAAGTTCTCGAATCGTGAGAATTGGACATGGTATTATGATTATGTGGATGGACCGGGGAACCGAATATGGCTCGGCTGGGATCCAGGTTTGTATCCGTTGATGTTGAAGATTCTTGTACACAGGTGTACATTGCAATTAGTGTCTCTTGGTGAGAGGGATACCAATTACAGTCTCGTGGTCTATGGGCTGCACACTATCCAAGAGAGACGGCACCTTTGGGATCAACTTCTATTAAAGGCCACATCTTCTAATAATCAGTCTTGGATTGTGATGGAGACTTTAATACTGTGCTACACGAAAATGAAGTGAGAGGAGGACTGTAGAGGATGATGATCGTTTGGATTTAATGCTTGTGTGGTGGCGGCGGATCTTACTACTCTACCAATGACGGGTCATTTTTTCACATGGTACAACCGTCAAACCGGGGAATAGGGCTAATTTGGAAGAGGCTAGACGGATTCTTGCAAAATCCAAGTTGGCTACTCAACTATCCTTCTCTTTATTATAAGAGTGATAATCTATTTACCTCTGATCACTCACCGCTCATTGTGGATTTCGGGATGTCTCCGAATATTAAAAGGAAAACCTTTAGGTTTGACAATTTTTTGGCAAATGAGCTAGTTTCCTGGGAGATCGTTGATTCGGTGTGAAGCATCACATTGTTGGTACAGCAATGTATTCAGTTGTCAAGAAGCTTAAAGCTCTAAAGCCACACTTCCGGAGTATGAGGAAGAAGAAAGGTAATGATGTGATCATGGACTCAAAGGACTCCAAGGACGCTAGCAGGGAAGAAGCGAAGGAAGAGATCAAGTCAGAGCCTAAACCAACTGGACCAATTACAAGGGCTCAAGCACGAAGGAATAGAGAGGTTCTCATTCAACTTGTTCAAGACATTTGGACCACTTCAAAGGCTAAGGAAGGGGATCCACAACATGTCTTGCTCCTACAAGCCCATTAAAGTTTCAAGAGCTCGGCCAGCCAACAAGGACTCACTAGGGCCGAGCCTAAAGCAAAGAGTCATGTCACAAGGATATAATTAAAATTCGGCTACAACAAACTAGATTTCGGCCTACAAATTAAGGAAAGGCACGATCTTTATGAGACAATATGCATTTCGACTACAATCAAGGAAAGGCAAGATTTATTTCGGCATGATACATGGGAGACAATATTCAATCCACTAAGATTAGATTTGGTCAAGATTCTGATAGCTACATATCCACGCCCTTATGGGAACTCGGTTCCATTAAAATCTTTACCTCAAACCGAGATCTTGTTCACATAGAAGAATTTAATTGGCATCAAGGGCGGCCAAGCAAACCCTATTAAAGTTCGGCCATAACAAGGAACTTTTCAACGGCTAGGATTCAAGAAGACTTAGAACAAGGATTGGATTTAATCCAAGGGACAGGAAGCTAGGCGTGATTTTACTTTCAAGGGTCAAGATTTAATGTTTTAGTTTGTATTTGTTTTGTTAGTTTCGGCCTTAGGGTTAGGGTTTAGACCGGCCACCTCTTTGTTTAAATACCCCTTCGCGGGTATGTTGTAGGCACTTTTTGAATCATTGAATTAATTTGTGAGTTAGAAACTCTGCTTGTTCGTGACGAACTTAGGGCTTATCGGAGATTCCGTGGCGTCCAATTTAGGGCTTATCAAACGAATCAACCCGTGATCGTTTGTGGCGTCCAAAGGCGTTATTCCGACGGGTCTTACCTCTCCATAGGTAAGGTTCTAGGAGCCTGGCATTTTTCCGTTGGTTCATGCCTCTTCTATAGGCATCGGGTCCTCGGAGCCATCCTTGCGGGTACCTATCTTTCTTAGTTATTTGATTTCTATTTCTTCAAGTTAATCAGTGTATTCGTGAGTTTTGAGCCTGTCATAGTAATCTTGGGAGCACGTCAAAAGAAATTCTTCAATTGACCCGAACTTGCGAATCCTCGCAAGCCGGATCATATCATCTGGTATCAGAGCTCGGTTACTATACAGGTTTTATTTTCAGTTTCAGAGTCGTTTAGTTGTTCATCGAAGTTTATTTTCTTCTTTTCAAGTTGTAATTTGAGTGTTTTCCATTTTTTTTGAAGTTTCGGCCGAAAGTGTTAAAAAAAAAAAAAAAAAAAAAAAAAAGGGCCGAACCAAAAGTATAAAAAAAAAAAAAAAAAGAAGAAGAAGAATTTGTTTGTTGTTAGTTAGGTAAAAACCTAATTGCCGACAGAGGAGTTCTTGAACCTTCGGGTTTTGCTAGTTTCTGAAAATCTAACTGAAAAGAGTGGTTAAAACCCTAGGAATTCCTGTTTTTGGATTTCATAAAGATTGCAATTGATTTCTTTGGCAAGTTCTTAGTGAGGACCCTAGGATTTCACCACTTGAGTCTTTAAGTTCGAACCGAACTCGTAAGAGCTTTCTACGAGTGATCTGAGTGGCAACACGTGAGGGAGCGGGTGAGGACCACAAATCCACCGAATATATTTCTTTCTACTAACCTTTATTTGCAGGGATGTCTCAAGGATCTGATTCTCGTAATAACTTGGAGACCCTAGACCCTAAGATGATCATGAACACCTTAGTGGGAGAGATGCGGCGGATGATGGAACCTATTCACGCTCGGCTGGAGCAATTAGAGGAGGCGCGCGAAACTCCACCACCGCGTCAACATCATACTAGAAGGCGTGAGGCACCAACTCCGAGAGCAAGGCATGTTATACGAGAACCCTCGGAGGACGAGCTTGAAGATGAGGATGCGGATGACTATGGTTCGGTCCGAGGGAACCGAAGACACAACCGCAACCATGACAATAACTTGGGAAACATAAAGATGAAGATTCCAACTTTCTCGGGCAAGAACGACCCAGAAGCATATCTGGAGTGGGAGAAGAAGATAGAACTCGTGTTCGATTGCCACCGCTACTCCGACTTAAAGAAGGTAAAACTCGCTGCCATAGAGTTTACTGATTATGCAGTTGTGTGGTGGGATCAGATGACTGTCAATAGAAGAAGGAACGGTGAGAGACCCATAGATACTTGGGAAGACATGAAGCGGGTCATGAGGAAGCGATTCATACCAAGTCACTATTACAGAGGTCTATACCAGAAGCTGCAGACATTGAAACAAGGGAATCGCAGCGTAGAAGATTATTACAAGGAGATGGAGGTCACGATGATTCGCGCCAACATCGAGGAAGACCGTGAGTCCACCATGGCCAGATTCTTAAGTGGGCTAGACCGCGACATCGCAAATATAGTGGAACTGCAGCATTATGTGGAACTAGAAGACATGGTGCACGTGGCTATCAAGGTCGAAAATCAGCTTAAGAGAAAGAGCAGCGCTGCAAGATCCAGTCAGTCCACGGGTAACTGGAAGACTAGTTATCCAAAGAAGGAAGAAAAGGTTCCTATGGTTAAGACGAAAGCCCCTACTCCTGAAGAACATAAAAGGGTTAGTCCGACTACCTCTGAGACCCGTAATCGTGACATAAAGTGCTTTAAGTGCTTGGGCAGGGGACACATAGCTAGCCAGTGTCCAAATAGGAGGGTAATGATTCTGCGGGATAATGGCGAGGTTGAAACAGAAGATGAAGAGGACGAGCAGGAGATGCCACCCCTCGAGGACGACGACGAGGAGGAGTATCCAGCCCGAGGCGAGTTGCTCGTAGCCAGGAGAGTGCTTAGCATACAAGCACAAGATGATGATAAGGTACAAAGAGAAAATATTTTTCATACTAGATGTCACGTACAGAATAAAGTGTGCAACATGATCATAGACGGTGGGAGTTGCACTAATGTAGCCAGCACGTTGCTAGTCGAGAAATTGGGTCTACCTACGATCAAACACCCCAGTCCGTACAAGCTTGAATGGTTGAATGACAGCGGGAGTGTGAAAGTAACAAAACAGGTTAAAATCCCGTTTAGAATTGGTAAGTACGAAGATGAAGTTCTATGTGATGTTTTACCAATGCAGGCTGGACACATCTTATTAGGGAGACCATGGCAGTTTGACAGGAGGGCTAAACATGATGGTTTCACCAACAAGTACTCGTTTGCTTTCAAGGAGAGGAACATTACCTTGGTTCCATTGACGCCTAGAGAAATTCATGAGGACCAAGTGAGAATTAGGCAACAAGAAAATGAGAAAAGTAGAGAGATTGTAAAAAGAAAGAGTGCTGAGATGAAATCTGAGAGAAAAACGACATTGTATGTGAGGGAGAATAGTATTAAAAAGGCTGTGAGTGCAGGATGTCCAGTGATTATGCTTCTCTACAAAGAAGCATATCTTAGCACTAACCCCTCACCATCGTCTCTGCCTGTTTCTATTGCTTCTATTTTGCAGGAATTCGCTGATGTTCTACCTGAAGAAATTCCGTCTGGATTACCACCTGTACGAGGGATCGAGCATCAGATTGACTTTGTGCCCGGAGCGTCAATTCCAAACCGACCTGCCTACAGGAGCAACCCTGAAGAGACAAAGGAGCTGCAAAGACAAGTTCAAGAGCTGATGGAGAAAGGATACGTAAGAGAGAGCATGAGCCCCTGTGCAGTCCCAGTGATTCTAGTACCAAAGAAAGATGGGACTTGGCGTATGTGCATCGATTGCAGAGCCATCAACAACATTACGGTAAAATATCGACATCCTATCCCTAGATTAGATGACATGTTAGATGAGCTCTATGGATCTTGCATATTCTCTAAAGTAGATCTTAAAAGTGGGTATCATCAGATTAGAATGAAAGAAGGGGACGAATGGAAAACTGCGTTTAAAACGAAACATGGTTTGTATGAATGGTTAGTCATGCCTTTTGGACTAACTAATGCACCTAGCACCTTCATGAGATTAATGAATCATGTTCTGCGCGCATTCATAGGCAAATTTGTAGTGGTTTACTTTGATGACATCCTTATATACAGCAAGAACTTGGAAGATCATGCAGGACATCTTAGACAGGTTTTCACGGTATTAAGAAAAAACAACTGTATGCTAACCTGAGCAAGTGCACTTTCTGCACCGACAAGCTCGTCTTTCTTGGTTTTGTTGTGAGTGCACAGGGAATTCAGGTTGATGAGGAAAAGATTAGGGCCATCCAAGATTGGCCGACGCCTACCAGTGTGAATGAAGTACGAAGCTTCTACAGGAGGTTCGTGAAAGACTTCAGCAGTATTGCTGCAGCCCTGACAGAGGTCATCAAGAAAAATGTGGGTTTCAAATGGGGAGAAGCTCAAGAGAAGGCCTTCCAGACGCTTAAAGGGAGATTGACTCAAGCACCATTACTTGCTTTACCTAATTTTTCTAAGTCTTTTGAAATTGAATGTGATGCATCTGGTATAGGTATTGGTGCTGTGATCATGCAAGAAGGAAGACCGATAGCGTATTTCAGTGAAAAACTGAGCGGGCAACACTGAACTATCCAACATATGACAAAGAGATGTACGCCTTGGTTCGAGCGCTGGAGACGTGGCAGCATTACCTATTGCCGAAGGAATTTGTAATTCACACGGACCATGAGTCACTACGTCACCTAAGAAGCCAAAACAAGCTGAGCAGAAGACACGCAAAGTGGGTAGAGTTCATAGAGGCCTTCCAGTATGTGATCAAGTATAAAAAGGGCAAAGAAAATGTGGTAGCAGATGCATTATCTAGGAGGTACGCACTTATCTCTACTCTTGATGCAAAACTGCTAGGATTTGAACATGTTAAGGAACTGTATGCCACAGATAGCGACTTTAGTGAGTACTTCCATGCCTGTAAAAAACTGCTGTTGACAAGTATTTTAGGCATGAGGGTTTTCTTTTTAGAGAAAATAAATTGTGCATCCCAGTCTGTTCATTACGGGAGTTACTTGTTAGAGAGTCGCATGGGGGAGGATTAATGGGACACTTTGGGGTCGCCAAGACCTTGGCCATATTACAGGAACATTTTTACTGGCCACACCTTAGGAGAGATGTTGAGAGAATCTGTGACAGGTGCATTACGTGTAAAAAGGCTAAGTCACGCATACAACCCAATGGACTATACATGCCTTTACCAGTCCCTCTTGAACCTTGGGTTGACATATCTATGGACTTTGTGTTAGGACTGCCTAGGACCAAAACTGGGAAAGATTCTATTTTTGTGGTAGTGGATAGATTTTCTAAGATGGCCCATTTCATACCCTGCCATAAAACTGATGATGCGTCTCACATAGCTAACTTGTTCTTTAAAGAAGTTGTAAGACTGCATGGCATACCTAGAACTATTATTTCAGATCGTGACACAAAATTTCTGAGCTATTTCTGGAAAAAAGGGTGCAAGTTAGGTAACGAGACTACTATTTTCTACAACTTGTCATCCACAAGACTGATGGGCAGACAGAAGTCGTTAACAGGACCTTATCCACCTCTGTTACGAACGGTAGTGAAAGGTAATATCAAGACTTGGGAAGAGTGTCTTCCACACGTCGAGTTTGCTTATAATCGAAACGTACATTCTGCTACTAAGTTATCGCCTTTTGAAATTGTTTATGGGTTCAATCCTTTAACCCCACTGGATCTAACCCCATTACCCTTGACTGAGTATGTTAACTTAGATGGCAAGAAAAGAGCTGATTTTGTTAAGCAGATTCATCAGAAGGCCCGGCGCAACATTGAAAGGCGAACCGAACAATACACTAAGCAAGCCAACAAAGGGCGTCGCCAGCTGAGATTCGAACCCGGAGACTGGGTTTGGATACATTTGAGAAAGGAGAGGTTCCCTGCACAAAGAAAGTCGAAGTTACTTCCCAGGGGAGATGGACCTTTTCAAGTTCTGGAGCGAGTCAATGATAATGCTTATAAAATTGACCTGCCAGGTGAGTATAACGTAAGCTGTACTTTTAATGTTTCTGATTTATCTCCGTTTGATGCAGGTTCAGATTTGAGATCAAATCCTTTTCAAGAGGGAGGGGATGATGTGATCATGGACTCAAAGGACTCCAAGGACGCTAGCAGGGAAGAAGCGAAGGAAGAGATCAAGTCAGAGCCTAAACCAACTGGACCAATTACAAGGGCTCAAGCACGAAGGAATAGAGAGGTTCTCATTCAACTTGTTCAAGACATTTGGACCACTTCAAAGGCTAAGGAAGGGGATCCACAACATGTCTTGCTCCTACAAGCCCATTAAAGTTTCAAGAGCTCGGCCCAGCCAACAAGGACTCACTAGGGCCGAGCCTAAAGCAAGGAGTCATGGTCACAAGGATATTACATTAAAAGTTCGGCTACAACAAACTAGATTTCGGCTACAATTAAGGAAGGCACGATCTTAGGAGACAATATGCAATTTCGACTACAACCAAGGAAAGGCAAGATCTTATTTCGGCCATGATACATGGGAGACAATATTCAATCCACTAAGATTAGATTTGGTCAAGATTCTGATAGCTACATATCCACGCCCTTATGGGAACTCGGTTCCATTAAAATCTTTACCTCAAACCGAGATCTTGTTCACATAGAAGATTTAATTGGCATCAAGGGCGGCCAAGCAAACCCTATTAAAGCTCGGCCATAACAAGGAACTTTTCAACGGCTAGGATTCAAGAAGACTTGGAACAAGGATTGGATTTAATCCAAGGGACAGGAAGCTAGGCGTGATTTTACTTTCAAGGGTCAAGATTTAATGTTTTAGTTTGTATTTGTTTTGTTAGTTTCGGCCTTAGGGTTAGGGTTTAGACCGGCCACCTCTTTGTTTAAATACCCCTTCGCGGGTATGTTGTAAGCACTTTTTGAATCATTGAATTAATTTTGTGAGTTAGAAACTCTCTTTTCGTGGCGAACTTAGGGCTTATCGGAGATTCCGTGGCGTCCAATTTCGGGCTTATCAAACGAATCAACCCGTGATCGTTTGTGGCGTCCAAAGGCGTTATTCCGACGGGTCTTACTCTCCATAGGTAAGGTTCTAGGAGCCTGGCATTTTCTGTTGGTTCATGCCTCTTCTATAGGCATCGGGTCCTCGGAGCCATCCTTGCGGGTACCTATCTTTCTTAGTTATTTGATTTCTATTTCTTCAAGTTAATCAGTGTATTCGTGAGTTTTGAGCCTGTCATAGTAATCTTGGGAGCACGTCAAAAGAAATTCTTCAATTGACCCGAACTTACGAATCCTTGCAAGCCGGATCATATCAAGGACCTGCCGCCATGAGAATACCAAGGCAAATGCCTGTTGCCACGAGATTGCCCAGCAAATGCCACATTCGCCCGTGCTAAGGGCTGGGCCGAGACGATTGCCCGGGCATATGCCCATTTCGCCCGTGCCAAGGGTTTGCCGCAATGAGATTGCCTGGGCAAATGCTCCATTCGCCCGTGCCAAGGGCATGGCCGAGGCGATTTGCACAGGAACTGGCTCATTCGCCGGTGCCAAGGGCCTAGCCGAGGCAATTGCAAGGGCTATTGCCCCCTTCGCCCTTGCCAAGCGCCTACCACCAGTAGATTTCCGGTGCAAATGCCTGCCGCCTCGAGATTGCCCGGGCAAATGGCCCTTTTGCCCATGCCAAGGGCCTGGCCGAGGCGATTACCCTGGCAAATCCCCCATTCGCAAGTGCCGAGGGCCTACCGCCACGAGATTGCCTGGGTAAATTTCCCGTTCGCCCGTGCCAAGGGCATGGCCGAGGCGATTGCCCGGGCAAATGGCCGAGTGCCCGTGCCGAGGACGTGCCGCCAGGAGATTGCCCGAGGAACTGCCTCATTCGCCCGTGCCAAGGGCCTAGCCGAGGCGATTTCTTGGGCAAATGCCCCCTATGCCCGTTCCAAGGGCCTGCCGCTAGGAGAATCGCTGGGCAAATGTCTGCCGCCACGAGATTGGCCGGGCAAAGGCCACATTCACCCCTGCCAAGGGCCTGGCCGAGGCGATTGCCCAGGCAAATGCCCCCTTCACCCGTACCAGTAGAATTCCCGTGCAAATGCCTGCCACCACGAGAATGCCCGGGCAAATGGCCCATTCGCAAGTGCCAAGTTCCTACCGCAATGAGATTGCCCGGGCAAATTTCCCGTTCGCCCGTGCCAATGGCATAGACGAGGCGATTGCCCGGGCAAATGGCCGAGTGCCCGTGCCGAGGACGTGCCGCCAGAAGATTGCCCGAGGAACTGCCTCATTCGCCCGTGCCAAGGGCCTAGCCGAGGCGATTTCTTGGGCAAATGCCCCCTATGCCCGTTGCAAGGGCCTGCCGCTAGGAGAATCGCTGGGCAAATGTCTGCCGCCACGAGATTGGCCGGGCAAAGGCCACATTCACCCCTGCCAAGGGCCTGGCCGAGGCGATTGCCCAGGCAAATGCCGCCTTCGCCCGCGCCAAGGGCCTATTGCCAGGAGAATTCCAGCGCAAGTGCCTGCCACCATGAGATTGCCTGGGCAAATGCCCCATTCGCCGGTGCCAAGGTCTCGGCCGAGGCACTTAGGCAAATGCCCCATTCGCCCGTGCTAAGGGCCTGGGCGAGGCGATTGCCAGGGCAAGTGCCCCTTCCGCTCGTGGCAACGGCATGGCCGAGGCGATTGCCCGTGCAAATGGCCTAGCCTCGTAACGAGGGCCTGCCACCAGGAGATTGCCCGGGCAACTACCTCATTCGCCCACGCCAAGGGCCTAGCCGATGCGATTGCCAGGGCAAATGCCACCTTCGCCCGTCCCAAGGGCATGCCGCCAGGCGAATTCCCTAGCAAGGGCCTAGCCGAGGCGATTGCCCGGGCAAATGCCACATTAACCCGTTGCAAGGGCCTGGCCGAGGCGATTGCCCTTGAAAATGCCCCATTCGTCAGTGCCAAGGGCCTGGCCGAGCTGATTGCCCGGCAAAATGCCCCATTAGCCCGTGCTAAGGCCTGCCGCCACGAGAGTGCTTGGGCAAATGCCACATTTGCCTGTGCCGACGGCCTGCCGCAAGGAGATTTCCCTAGCAGAGGCCTCATTCGCCCGTGCCATAGGCCTGGCCGAGGCGATTGACCGGGCAAATGCCACATTGCCCCGTGCCAACGGCTTCCCGCCACGAGATTTCCCAGGCAAAGGTGCCATCGCCTACGCCAAGGGCCTGGCGGAGGCGATTGCTAGGGGCGACTGCCCCATTCGCCAATGCCAAGGCCTGCCGCCACAACATTGCAACGGCAAATGCCCCATTCGCCCGTGCCAAGGGCATGCCCGAGGTGATTGCCAGTACAAATGCCCCATTTGCCCTTGCCATGGGCCTGCCGCCATGAGATTGCCCCGGGAAATGCCCCATTCGCCCGTGCCGACGGCCTGCCGCTAGGAGAATTCCTAGGCAAATGCCTACCGCCACGAGATTGCCCGGTCAAATGCCCCATTCACCCGTGCCAAGGTTCTGGCCGAGGCGATTGCCCTGGCAAATGCCCCATTCGCCCGTACCAAGGGCCTGGCCGAGGAGATTGCCCGGGCAAATGCCGCCTTCACCCGTGTCAAGGGCCTGCCGCCATTAGAATACCAAGGCAAATGCCTGTCGCCACGAGATTGCCCGAGCAAATGCCACATTCGCCCGTGCCAAGGGCTGGGCCGAGACGATTGCCCGGGCATATGCCCATTTCGCCCGTGCCAAGGGCTTGCCGCAATGAGATTGCCTGGGCAAATGCTGCATTCTCCCGTGCCAAGGGCATGGCCGAGGCGATTTGCACAGGAACTGGCTCATTCACCCGTGCCAAAGGCCTAGCCGAGGCGATTGCCCGGGCAAATGCCCCCTTCGCCCGTACCAGTAGAATTCCCGTGCAAATGCCTGCCGCCACGAGAATGCCCGGGCAAATGGCCCATTCGCAAGTGCCAAGTTCCTACCGCAATGAGATTGCCCGGGCAAATTTCCCGTTCGCCCGTGCCAATGGCATAGACGAGGCGATTGCCCGGGCAAATGGCCGAGTGCCCGTGCCGAGGACGTGCCGCCAGGAGATTGCCCGAGGAACTGCCTCATTCGCCCGTGCCAAGGGCCTAGCCGAGGCGATTTCTTGGGCAAATGCCCCCTATGCCCGTTCCAAGGGCCTGCCGCTAGGAGAATCGCTGGCAAATGTCTGCCGCCACGAGATTGGCCGGGCAAAGGCCACATTCACCCCTGCCAGGGCCTGGCCGAGGCGATTGCCCAGGCAAATGCCGCCTTCGCCCGCGCCAAGGGCCTATTGCCAGGAGAATTCCAGCGCAAGTGCCTGCCACCATGAGATTGCCTGGGCAAATGCCCCATTCGCCGGTGCCAAGGTCTCGGCCGAGGCACTTAGGCAAATGCCCCATTCGCCCGTGCTAAGGCCTGGGCGAGGCGATTGCCAGGGCAAGTGCCCCTTCCGCTCGTGGCAACGGCATGGCCGAGGCGATTGCCCGTGCAAATGGCCTAGCCTCGTAACGAGGGCCTGCCACCAGGAGATTGCCCGGGCAACTACCTCATTCGCCCACGCCAAGGGCCTAGCCGATGCGATTGCCAGGGCAAATGCCACCTTCGCCCGTCCCAAGGGCATGCCGCCAGGCGAATTCCCTAGCAAGGGCCTAGCCGAGGCGATTGCCCGGCAAATGCCACATTAACCCGTTGCAAGGGCCTGGCCGAGGCGATTTCCTTGAAAATGCCCCATTCGTCAGTGCCAAGGGCCTGGCCGAGCCGATTGCCCGGCAAAATGCCCCATTAGCCCGTGCTAAGGCCTGCCGCCACGAGATTGCTTGGGCAAATGCCACATTTGCCTGTGCCGACGGCCTGCCGCAAGGAGATTTCCCTAGCAGAGGCCTCATTCGCCCGTGCCATGGGCCTGGCCGAGGCGATTGACCGGGCAAATGCCACATTGCCCCGTGCCAACGGCTTCCCTCCACGAGATTGCCCCGGCAAAGGTGCCATTCGCCTACGCCAAGGGCCTGGCGGAGACGATTGCTAGGGCGAATGCCCCATTCGCCAATGCCAAGGGCCTGCCGCCACAACATTGCAACGGCAAATGCCCCATTCGCCCGTGCCAAGGGCATGCCCGAGGTGATTGCCAGTACAAATGCCCCATTTGCCCTTGCCATGGGCCTGCCGCCATGAGATTGCCCCGGGAAATGCCCCATTCGCCCGTGCCGACGGCCTGCCGCTAGGAGAATTCCTAGGCAAATGCCTACCGCCACGAGATTGCCCGGTCAAATGCCCCATTCACCCGTGCCAAGGTTCTGGCCGAGGCGATTGCCCTGGCAAATGCCCCATTCGCCCGTACCAAGGGCCTGGCCGAGGAGATTGCCCGGGCAAATGCCGCCTTCACCCGTGTCAAGGGCCTGCCGCCATGAGAATACCAAGGCAAATGCCTGTCGCCACGAGATTGCCCGAACAAATGCCACATTCGCCCGTGCCAAGGGCCTGGCCGAGACGATTGCCCGGGCATATGCCTATTTCGCCCGTGCCAAGGGCTTGCCGCAATGAGATTGCCTGGGCAAATGCTCCATTCTCCCGTGCCAAGGGCATGGCCGAGGCGATTTGCACAGGAACTGGCTCATTCGCCCGTGCCAAAGGCCTAGCCGAGGCGATTGCCCGTGCAAATGCCCCCTTCGCCCGTGCCAGTAGAATTCCCGTGCAAATGCCTGCCGCCACGAGAATGCCCGGGCAAATGGCCCATTCGTAAGTGCCAAGTTCCTACCGCAATGAGATTGCCCGGGCAAATTTCCCGTTCGCCCGTGCCAATGGCATAGACGAGGCGATTGCCCGGGCAAATGGCCGATTGCCCGTGCCGAGGACGTGCCGCCAGGAGATTGCCCGAGGAACTGCCTCATTCGCCCGTGCCAAGGGCCTAGCCGAGGCGATTTCTTGGGCAAATGCCCCCTATGCCCGTTCCAAGGGCCTGCCGCTAGGAGAATCGCTGGGCAAATGTCTGCCGCCACGAGATTGGCCGGGCAAAGGCCACATTCACCTCTGCCAGGGCCTGGCCGAGGCGATTGCCCAGGCAAATGCCGCCTTCGCCCGCGCCAAGGGCCTATTTCCAGGAGAATTGCAGCGCAAGTGCCTGCCACCATGAGATTGCCTGGGCAAATGCCCCATTCGCCGGTGCCAAGGTCTCGGCCGAGGCACTTAGGCAAATGCCCCATTCGCCCGTGCTAAGGGCCTGGGCGAGGCGATTGCCAGGGCAAGTGCCCCTTCCGCTCGTGTCAACGGCATGGCCGAGGCGATTACTCGTGCAAATGGCCTAGCCTCGTAACGAGGGCATGCCACTAGGAGATTGCCCGGGCAACTACCTCATTCGCCCACGCCAAGGGCCTAGCCGATGCGATTGCCAGGGCAAATGCCACCTTCGCCCGTCCCAAGGGCATGCCGCCAGGCGAATTCCCTAGCAAGGGCCTAGCCGAGGCGATTGCCCGGGCAAATGCCACATTAACCCGTTGCAAGGGCCTGGCCGAGGCGATTTTCCTTGAAATGCCCCATTCGTCAGTGCCAAGGGCCTGGCCGAGCCGACTGCCCGGCAAAATGCCCCATTAGCCCGTGCTAAGGCCTGCCGCCACGAGATTGCTTGGGCAAATGCCACATTTGCCTGTGCCGACGGCCTGCCGCAAGGAGATTTCCCTAGCAGAGGCCTCATTCGCCCGTGCCATATGCCTGGCCGAGGCGATTGACCGGGCAAATGCCACATTGCCCCGTGCCAACGGCTTCCCGCCACGAGATTTCCCAGGCAAAGGTGCCATCGCCTACGCCAAGGGCCTGGCGGAGGCGATTGCTAGGGGCGACTGCCCCATTCGCCAATGCCAAGGGCCTGCCGCCACAACATTGCAACGGCAAATGCCCCATTCGCCCGTGCCAAGGGCATGCCCGAGGTGATTGCCAGTACAAATGCCCCATTTGCCCTTCCCATGGGCCTGCCGCCATGAGATTGCCCCGGGAAATGCCCCATTCGCACGTGCCGACGGCCTGCCGCAAGGAGAATTCCTAGGCAAATGCCTACCGCCACGAGATTGCCCGGTCAAATGCCCCATTCACCCGTGCCAAGGTTCTGGCCGAGGCGATTGCCCTGGCAAATGCCCCATTCGCCCGTACCAAGGGCCTGGCCGAGGAGATTGCCCTGGCAAATGCCGCCTTCACCCGTGTCAAGGGCCTGCCGCCATTAGAATACCAAGGCAAATGCCTGTCGCCACGAGATTGCCCGAGCAAATGCCACATTCGCCCGTGCCAAGGGCTGGGCCGAGACGATTGCCCGGGCATATGCCCATTTCGCCCGTGCCAAGGGCTTGCGGCAATGAGATTGCCTGGGCAAATGCTGCATTCTCCCGTGCCAAGGGCATGGCCGAGGCGATTTGCACAGGAACTGGCTCATTCACCCGTGCCAAAGGCCTAGCCGAGGCGATTGCCCGGGCAAATGCCCCCTTCTCCCGTACCAGTAGAATTCCCGTGCAAATGCCTGCCGCCACGAGAATGCCCGGGCAAATAGCCCATTCGCAAGTGCCAAGTTCCTACCGCAATGAGATTGCCCGGGCAAATTTCCCGTTCGCCCGTGCCAAAGGCATAGACGAGGCGATTGCCCGGGCAAATGGCCGAGTGCCCGTGCCGAGGACGTGCCGCCAGGAGATTGCCCGAGGAACTGCCTCATTCGCCCGTGCCAAGGGCCTAGCCGAGGCGATTTCTTGGGCAAATGCCCCCTATGCCCGTTCCAAGGGCCTGCCGCTAGGAGAATCGCTGGGCAAATGTCTGCCGCCACGAGATTGGCCGGGCAAAGGCCACATTCACCCCTGCCAGGGCCTGGCCGAGGCGATTGCCCAGGCAAATGCCGCCTTCGCCCGCGCCAAGGGCCTATTGCCAGGAGAATTCCAGCGCAAGTGCCTGCCACCATGAGATTGCCTGGGCAAATGCCCCATTCGCCGGTGCCAAGGTCTCGGCCGAGGCACTTAGGCAAATGCCCCATTCGCCCGTGCTAAGGGCCTGGGCGAGGCGATTGCCAGGGCAAGTGCCCCTTCCGCTCGTGGCAACGGCATGGCCGAGGCGATTGCCCGTGCAAATGGCCTAGCCTCGTAACGAGGGCCTGCCACCAAGAGATTGCCCGGGCAACTACCTCATTCGTCCACGCCAAGGGCCTAGCTGATGCGATTGCCAGGGCAAATGCCACCTTCGCCCGTCCCAAGGGCATGCCGCCAGGCGAATTCCCTAGCAAGGGCCTAGCCGAGGCGATTGCCCGGGCAAATGCCACATTAACCCGTTGCAAGGGCCTGGCCGAGGCGATTTTCCTTGAAAATGCCCCATTCGTCACTGCCAAGGGCCTGGCCGAGCCGACTGCCCGGCAAAATGCCCCATTAGCCCGTGCTAAGGCCTGCCGCCACGAGATTGCTTGGGCAAATGCCACATTTGCCTGTGCCGACGGCCTGCCGCAAGGAGATTTCCCTAGCAGAGGCCTCATTCGCCCGTGCCATAGGCCTGGCCGAGGCGATTGACCGGGCAAATGCCACATTGCCCCGTGCCAACGGCTTCCCGCCACGAGATTTCCCAGGCAAAGGTGCCATCGCCTACGCCAAGGGCCTGGCGGAGGCGATTGCTAGGGGCGACTGCCCCATTCGCCAATGCCAAGGGCCTACCGCCACAACATTGCAACGGCAAATGCCCCATTCGCCCGTGCCAAGGGCATGCCCGAGGTGATTGTTAGTACAAATGCCCCATTTGCCCTTGCCATGGGCCTGCCGCCATGAGATTGCCCCGTAGCCTATAAACAGGCGTCCGCGACAGGGTGGCACGCCACGAAGACGGTGAGCGCCACGCTGGTGTTGCTCACCTGTTAAACAGGCGAGCCAATATCATTTTCGTAAATGTTTGAAATTTGATATTAAAAAAGTAATTTTTATTAAAATAAATTATTTTAAAAAAAAATCCTGTTTTTATATGTTAGTCAATTAGTATAATTATTATATTAGAATGTTAATATATATTATATTAGTAGTTAATATATTAGTATTTTTTAATTAATAAATTTAAAATTTATCTGAATATTGTAATAATATGTTATGATGTTTTAATAAGATTTAGTAACTATTTCTTAAAATTCAATAGATATCGCAGGATCAACTGATTTGTTATATGAATAGCAATATAGTGGATGGTCCAAATGATGTTACATACGACCGTCAGCCTATTGGTGCCATAGTTATACCATCGAATTGTTCGTATACAATGTTAATTGAACGATTATGCAGAAGGTTCCGTATTGATATATCACAATATTTGCTTAGCGTAAATCTTAGGCATCTAGCAATGTCACTTGATGGTTCTGTGACTTATGTATGTTATCTATTGGTAGTGATGATGATATGAAAATTTTTAACGGATTTTCTTTAGATGCTGCTTATCTATTTTTGAGTTTGAGAGTTGGCAGATGGTACACTGCAGAGATTCGACTGTAATGAACCAAACGAGAACTTAGTTGCCTGCCCAAATACTAGTTTCCAAAAACCCTTATAGTCTGTATTAGGTCATGTATGCTATCAATTCTCTCCAGTTGATGAGTGTAGAGTTGAGGATGCAGATTCTTATGAAAATGCACATGAAAACTTTTCGGACGAAGAATTATCGGATGATGACGAAGTAGCTAATGCCAGAAATGTCAATTCTTGATGTTCACAGGCATACAATATAGGGGGATCTGAGCAGGCCCAAGTGTGCCAACTTCACTACCAACTTATGATGTGCTCCTATCTTACACTTATATTGATTGGTCTGCAATCGAACAAAATGCGCCTATTACTATAATGATGCACTGCACTGAAGCCGCAGGGATCCAACACAAAAATTTCGTAAAGAATGTACTTAAGAGATAAAAAATCTTTGATTCATGCAGTAAAGTATATCATACAGAAATATATATCAGTACAAAGTTGAGCTGTCCAATAAGAAGGTATTGGTGACAAACTACATGACTGGTAAATAAAAGTTGCATTTGGCATATGGGAGCAAGACTGAAAGAGGATAAAAGAATGTGGTAGATAGTAAAATATTTTGGCCGATCAATGTTTCAACGAAGCAAATGAGCTGGCTCATAATCATGTAATTATAATTTATTGCAGGCAAAATTATGGAGCTGGTGCTAGCATCAGCCAAATTTATGTATTGTTGTTATTGTCATCGATATTAAAAAAAATATATCAGTCAACAACAACTTACAGAAAATGCTGGGAGGCAAAGCAAAAAGCTATAGCAGAGATATATGATGACTTGGACCAATTTTTACAGTCTATTACCTAGATGGTTGTATGCTGTGAGGTATTTTTGCGCAGGGTCAATAACTGTCATTAGATGAATGTTTTTGTAAACACCAAATAAATTTTTATTTGATCGTGCATTTTAAGCGTTCTCATCTTGTATTGCAGGATTTCATTGTCCTCCAGTTTTTAGCATATATGCCACATTTCTGTACGGCAAATTTAAGGAGCACAGATCATTGCAATTGCTTTAGATGGCAACCATTGTGTATTTTCTGTGGCATTTGCAATAGTTGACAAGGAAACATAAGATAAATGGGGTTGGTTCCTAGAATGCATTTCCACTTCGTGAGAAATCGAGATGGCCGAGTTACACTTATTTTTTATCGCTATTCATGTATCATGAGTGCAGTGATAATCAACGACGTCAATTTTACAATAGGAGACATCGATATTGCTTACGTCATATATGCTCCAATTTCAACACTGAATTCAAAAACCTCGATCTCAAGCGCATGTCTGGAATGCTGGCACGCAGAGACAGGTATGGAAGTATAACATGTGGACGGGTAAAATAAATGAAGCAAATGATAAAACTTATGGTTGGTTGCAGAAATTTCTGCAAAAGAATGAGCCCTAGCATTTGATGGAGGGGCTAGATTTGGACAGATGACCACAAATCTATCTGAGAGCTTCAATGGTGTGTTGAAGGGGATTAGATCTTATCCTGTAAAACGTTTGGCTGAGAGTGAATGGTATAAAATTGTTGGATATTTTGCCGGACGATGCGATGAGCCAGACGAATGGGGCGTAAGTGAATTTACACCATCATAGCTGCACGGCTAGCGCTTATGAGAAGTATAGTGGAGGATGTGGTGTAACTTTGTTTGGTCGTGAATCGTGCAAATATAAAATAACGACTGAATATTATAATTTTTGTACCGAAGCAAAGGTCGTAACAAACAGGTATTAAAAATTGGCATATTGTTAAAATAAAATTATAGTATGTTGAAATTTATTTATTACAACTTTATTTACTTGCAGAGTATTGTTTTAATTCAGATGACATGCACCTGTAAAAAATGGCAGCTGTTTCACATTTCTTGCTCACATGCCATTGCCGTAATCAAGAAAGCTAAACGCCGCATACAGAATTATGTTAGTCCGTACTACTCAGTGGCGTGCTATAGAAGCACTTACTACCTAAATTTAGTACACTCCTGTCGACACCCCATTTTGTCCGGCCATCCAACATAATTATGCACACAAATATATACTTTCACGTGCACATCCACATATCATATATACATACGGGCATGCATGCATATAATGATAATCACTATATATATATACACATATATATATATTGCATACATTTATATATGCATATACACATGTTATACATGTACAAATATATTATATTTATACATGGACTTATATATAACCGCAAACACATGCACATATACACACA
>MJHO01000010.1:119043-344043 GCA_002076135.1 Xerophyta viscosa
TGGAAAATGCCCCATTCGCCCGTGCCCGACGGCCTGCCGCTAGGAGAATTCCTAAGGCAAATGCCTACCGCTCAGAGATTGCCCGGTCAAGCCCATTCACGGCGTGCCAAGGTTCTGGCCGAGGCGATTGCCCTGGCAAATCCCATTCGCCCGTTACCAAGGGCCTGGCCGTAGGAGATTGGCCCGGGCAAATGCCGCCTCACTCCGTGTCAAGGGCCTGCCGCCATAGAATACTCTGGCAAATGCTGTTCGCACGAAGAATGCCCGAGCAAATGCCACATTCGCCCAGTGCCAAGGGCTGGCCGAGACGATTGCCCGGGCATATGCCCTGTTCGCCCCGTTGCCCAAGGGCTGCCGCAATGAAGCTTGCCTGGGCCAAATGCTCCATTCTCCCGTGCCAAGGGCATGGCCCGAGGCGATTTGCACAGGAATGGCTCATTCACCCGTGCCAAAGGCCTAGCCGAGGCGATCTGCCCGGGGCAAATGCCACCCTTCGCCAGTACCAGTAGAATTCCCGTGCAAATGCCTGCCGCTACAATGCCGGCAAATGGCCTTCGCAAGTGCCAAGTCCTACGCATGAGATTGCCGGGAAAATTTCCCGTTCGCCGTGCCAATGGCAATAGAGCGAGTGCGATTGCCCGGGGCAATGGCCGAGTGCGTTACGAGGGCGCAGCCGCCAGGAGATGGCCGCGCAACTGCTCATTCGCGTGTGCAAGGGCCTGGCCGAGGCGAATTGCGGGGAAAGCAACATATATCACCACATGTACACCTAACAGTTATAATATGAAAATCAAGCTAGTAATCACATAAATAACCTCTCAAAACCCACTGAAATCTATAGAAGCATACTAAATGCAAGCCTGTACAACAACAAGCTAGTTATTAAGCACCTTTACTGCAGTATTACCAGCGCAGGCGGCGCACACACCATCACTAAAGCAGAGTCAAAGCATACACAAACAAGTGCCACAACAAACCAATTCCCAAATATAAGTAGATTCCTACTAAGAGCATTAACCCGGCAGTCATAGCCCTAGATACTCTTCCAAGTAGAAGACCAGGTAAAACGACCCTACGACATGTATAATTAGAACGCAAACGGCGCTCAACTACACAAAGTAGTGCAAAACACAAAACCATGTTACGGGCAATCTCTAGCGTAGGCCCTCGGCACAAGCACTTCAGCAATTACTACCATGGCTCGGTTTCATTTGTGGAACTTAATCGGGAGATTGCCCATTGATGTGGAGCTGCACCCATTATGTGGAGCTTGAAAAGTGACAACATGGCTATATGAACGGTTTGAGAGGCACTCAAAAGGGGGGACGATCACATCCAGTATTCGAATCCTCTAATTTTTGAATTTTAAGTGTGTCGACACCCAATTTTGTCCGGCCACCCACCATAATCATGCACACAATATATACTTTCACGTGCACATCCACATATCATATATACATACGGGCATGCATGCATATAATGATAATCACTATATATATATACACATATAATATGCATACATTTATATATGCATATACACATGTTATACATGTACAAATATATTATATTTATACATGGACTTATATATAACCGCAAACACGTGCACATATACACACATACATACATGCACATATATACATATATAGATAACATGTACATGTACGCCCCCATGCATGCACTATCAAAATGTACCAATCGGGACCCAAAAGCGAAATTTGACTTAATAATCCGATCTGGCCCGATTAGGCCCGATCGAGCCTGATTAGCCTGTTAAGCCCATTTAAGCACATCAAGCTCAATTAGGTCAAATATGCAAACAGCGTGATTTTACCGATTGGACCATGTTGGGCCCGATTGACCCGATTCGGTCCATTTAGGCCCAATAAGACCCAATTGGGCCAAATGACATAATTAAGGCCCGAAAATGGATGATAGATCCCAATTGTGCCATTTGACTTAACTAAAGCCCAATAGTACATTTCACGATATGCATGCATATGATGAATATTACACATACGATAACACACATATACACACGATAACCCTCGTGATAGATATAGATATATATATTGCATATACGCACACACAGGTAGAACTACATATGCACACAATATTTACGAACAGCATATATACGCATATACAACCATATTATACATATACACATACACCCACAACATAATAAAAAAAAAAAAAAAAAAAAAAAAAATTTATAATGAAAGGGGGTGGCTGCATAGTAGCCACCCCCATCCCAACCGCCTTACCTCTCTCTCACCATACCCAAAAGCCCTAACCTAACCTAAACATAAAATGACCAAATTACCCCCAAGGCTCTATATAAACCCCCCAACTTCCTCATTCCAGAGGGGAGAAAACTCTGGAGAAACTCCAGAGAGAGAGGGGATCAGAAAGAGAGAGAGAGAGAGAGAGAGAGAGATAAAGAAGAGAGAAGAGGAAAGTGAGTGAGAGGAGGTGGGAACGGAGAAAGGAGGTTTTACCGCATTCGTCCTCTCAGCAACACTCTAGCCTCCGTTAATCTCTGCATATCACGCCAGGCAAAGCTACTTCTCGCCGCGCCGGAGCTTCGCGCCGATGCCCAGGAGCGCCCGCAAGATTCGCGACACACCTCGGTAGACTCTCCTAACCCTCTACTACATCTTAAACATGTCATCGTACAGCACTTAAATAACTCATATAACCGGCCAAGAAACGAGTCTCACTGCCGGTGGTCGCCGGCCGGGCTAAATAACTTTGATCTGGGGTGATGGCGTACATACATGCACATATATACATATATAGATAACATGTACATGTACGCCCCCATGCATGCACTATCAAAATGTACCAATCGGGACCCAAAAGCGAAATTTGACTTAATAATCCGATCTGGCCCGATTAGGCCCGATCGAGCCTGATTAGCCTGGTTAAGCCCATTTAAGCACATCAAGCTCAATTAGGTCAAATTATGCCAAACAGGCGTGATTTTACCTGATTGGACCATGTTGGGCCCGATTGACCCGATTCGGTCCATTTAGGCCCAATAAGACCCAATTGGGCCAAATGACATAATTAAGGCCCGAAAATGGATGATAGATCCCAATTGTGCCATTTGACTTAACTAAAGCCCAATTATGCACATTTCACGATATGCATGCATATGATGATATATACACATACGATAACACACATATACACACGATAACCCTCGTGATAGATATAGATATATATATGCATATACGCACACACAGGTAGACATACATATGCACACATATATTTACGAACAGCATATATACGCATATACAACCATATATATACATATACACATACACCCACAACATATATAAAATAAAAAAATAAAAAAAAAAAATTTATAATGAAAGGGGGTGGCTGCATAGTAGCCACCCCCCATCCCAACCGCCTTACTCTCTCTCTCACCCATACCCAAAAGCCCTAACCCTAAACATAAAATGACCAAATTACCCCCAAGGCCTCTATATAAACCCCCCAACTTCCTCATTCCAGAGGGGGGGAGAAAACTCTGGAGAAACTCCAGAGAGAAGGGATCAGAAAGAGAGAGAGGAGAGAGAGAGAGAGAGAGAGAGAGGAGAGGGAACGAGAAAGTGAGTGAGAGAGGGAGAGAGAGGTTCTTCTACCTCCCCTCCGTCCTCATCATCATCACCTCTGAGCTCCGGAGAGCTCATATCACCGCCAGACAAAGCTTCTCATCGCTCGCCGGAGTCGCGCCGGAGTTGCACCAGTTCGGCGCCCGAAAACGCAACATCAAGGTAGACTCCTTAAAGCCCCTCTACTACCTCATAACATGGTATGTATATGCTTAATAACTCATTAACTCTACCGAGGACGTCGATCATCTCCGGCCATGCCGGCGGCGGCCGAAAATAACCAAAAAATCCTAATATACACATAACTCGAACGAACGCATATTGTCCCGCCATTAATGGCCAGGTAAGTACTTTGGACATAGTAGAACATATAAGAACGAGCGACTCAGTCTCCGGCGAGCTGCGCCGGACGGAAACGAAGAAAATAAAACGATAACCCGAACTTGCGCCCTAAAAAACGCACTTATACAGTCAATAAAATCAAATTTTGACGCCACCAATGAGCTCAGGAGGGTCGATTACCTTAGGGGTGAGGTCGGCACGGCGAACGGCGGCGCCGGGGTCGCGGTCGGCGACGCGGCCGAACGCGAGCGCGCGCAGCGCTCGCGTCCTCGCGGAGAAGACGATCGGACAGGAGTCCGATCGTGCGTCCGACGCGAGCAGGCCGAAATTCGGCCTGCTCGCGTCTCTCTAAGCTACAGTTCTTTTTTTTTTTTTTTTTTTTAAACTTCAGCCGACATATTTTTCTTTTAATATTTTAATATTTTAATTTTTTTTTTTAAGATAAATTTTAACATATAAAATCATAATAATAAAATCGAACGGTATATACATCGTTAAAAATCAAAAATTCGAAGGAGATGAATATCTCTCTCGAAATTAACATGTAATAATAATAAAAGAATCAGGGGATAAGCGATGGATATTGCTGACTTTCCACTCTCGTGTAAATATTATAAAATACGACACGAATATTATTGTAAATAAATAAAAAGAGTAACTCAAATAATCAAAATTACGGGGAAGAGATGGATATTTCTTCCCCAACTAATAATTAACATATAAATATATAATTTATTATTAAGGTGGAGATGGATATTTCTACCATGATAATATAGGGCGATGAAGAGGAAATGACACGGCACTGAGCCCCCAAAAAATAAAATAACATTAATTCGATTTTATTTATTTCATTCATAGCAATGTATATATTTTTGTATACATATAATATAGAAGTAAATATCATGATACTGTAAATACATATCAAATATATGCATATCAGTTGTAGAGATTTGATTTTCTCTAGATACGAAGGTTAGGAACCGGATGGATCCTAATCTAAGTAACTGGAGTAAATAAATGTGAATAATCGTAATAGGAAGTGATGGATATTATTCTCCTAATACGATTAAGCAGATTTATAAAAATCAAATCCCATTCAAATAAAGGATATAAAGAAACGAGATGATGGATATTATCCCGACAGATATATATATTCGATATTTGGATGTGTCTACCTAATATGATCTAGAGAGTGAGGTGGATATCGATCTCTCTCCTTTATATTAGGTAAACAATTAAATATGTATATATAATAATAATAAATATGTGATAAATATAAACCCAAAATTATTCTAATCACCTATAGAGTACCCTCTCCGAGGGGCGCTGTGGGGGTGTTCCGTCTTCGCCACACGTAAACGACGAACGAACCTGACGAATCTCTATGTGCCTTATCCTGGTTTCCTAGATTTCCGCAAAATATCTAGGTGGCGACTCCAACCCTTTCCCTCCCCGGAGGAAGGTCGTCAACAACTCCCCGATCCACACTACTGGCATCCGCGTGATGATTTTATTTATATAGCTGATCCTATAAGGAGATGGAAGACCGGAAGACCTGTGACGCAACGTTTACGTAATGAAATGGACTTGGTCGAAACTCCTGATGGTTGGTGTAGATGCTGCCAACAATATGATTATAAATCACAACAGTGTCCATCGAGACAAAACCAATGATTTGTGAACCTTTGTAGATATAAGTTGATTATATTATTATCTTGAAACTTTTTATATACGTTGATTAGTAGGACATTTTTAGCTCTTTTTTATGTTTCATTATATTATATAATGGATTGATTCATACGAGGCGTTTTGCTTTCTGTTGAATGTTTTTTATTGAATTAGTTGTGGGCGGGGTTAGTAGAACTTTTGTAGCCATTTTTTTGTGTTCCGTTATATCGTGGAATGAATTGATTCATACGTGACATGTGGCCTCCTCTTGAATATGTTTAGTGATATTAGTTGTGGCCGGGGTTAGTAGGACCTTTGTAGCCCTTTTTTAATGTTTCGTTATATTGTGGAATGGATTGATTCATACATGGCGTGCAACCTCATTTTGAATGTTTTTATCGAATTAATTGTGGGCGGGTTAGTTGGATTTTTGTAGCTTTTTTTTTGTGTGTCGTTATATTGTGGAATGGATTGTTTCATACATGTTGTGTGACCCTTTAGATATGTTTATTTTGTGATTGTGTGGGCGTGTAGCACATTAGATATTTTGTGATTGTGTGGGCGTGTGGCCCTTTATATTCATTTTGTATTGTATTGTGTGGGCGTGTGGCCCAGTTAGAATTGTAATATAGGTGTGCATCCTAGAGAATACATGAGATATTTTGTCGAAATTTTTGGTGAATACATATATCCGTTCTATTTATACTCGTCTTATAAATATTGTAGATGTTATTCATATCTATTATTTATATTTACTTAATTTTAATTGGACCGATCAAGTAAAATTATTTTCAATTGCGCTTCGCGGCCACTATTAGTGTATTCTTGACCAACTGTAAACGTATAGCCCGGACAAAATGGGGTGTCTACAACTGCCCCTCTTTGTACAATCCTTTGGAGAAGGTTTGGATAAAGATAAAAAGATATCACATTTTGTCCGGTGATGGGAGTTGATGATATGTAGATAAGATGTGACAGTTTTACCCTTACCTTAGGTGCCCCATTTTGTCCGGGCTGTACGTTTGCAGTTGGTCAAGAATACACTAATAGAGGCCGCGAAGCGCAATTGAAAATAATTTTACTTGATCGGTCCAATTAAATCCAATTAATTCGATTAAGCCGACTCAAATTCAATTAGACTCGATAATGTCAATTTGGCTCAGAATTTCAGAACTGATATATCAGCACTAAATTGATGATAACTCAAGTTATACACATTCAAATGATGAACAACCAATTTTGTATAAAAGCTAACTCGATCCCGCATCAACCCACAGAATTTCATAGTAATTGAATCACGATTGCTTAGTCAATTTTACACACGAAGTTGAGCTCCTGTTAGTTCCCTCCTATATTGACCAGGTCTTAGTCCGGAAGTCATAACTTTGTGCTTACAAATCGAAATGTATTCAAACCAATTTTGTTTGAAACTAGACTCACTGAGAAATCAGTACACAAAATTGTAAGTCATTTGGAGCACATTTGTGCCAGTTTCAAAATATTTAAAAACTGGACAGTTACAAAGAGTGATGGGTATTTAATGAGACAATTGAGGAGGCATTTAAATTGGGGGGTTACATGAAGTTATGGAGGAGGTTACTCATATTTGCAGCATAAAAGGAGCACATAATGCAGAAAAAAAAGAGGAGGGGGAGAGAGGGGGAGAACATAGAGAGGAGGAGAAGGAAAGAATATAGGAAGAGAAAAAAGATGGAAGAGAAGAAAAAGAGAGATAGTGAGAAGTAGAAAATAATATTTATATATTTTTAGGGAGATAGAAGAGACCAAAGAGAGAAGGAGAGATCACCGACATCGTCTCCAATTTTTTTAGTCCTCACACTGCTCGTCACACGTCTCTTTTCCAACCGACTTCGACATCACCGTAGTCGGAAATCTATTGCACCCGCATCAAGCTCGGCTCTCACATTCGGATTCAAAGGTAATACCTCGAAACCCATTCCATTATCTTCTCTACATACTAGTCATCTCATTTTAACTAATAATCATAAATATGAGTATATGACATTAGCATAGAATTTCGGAGGAGATGGATATTTCTCCGAAATAGAATTTTAATGGATGTATCAAGAAAAAAGCAATGAATTTTATTTCTTTCTCAATGTTATGTGACATGCTTACTCAATATTGAATTGTATTAACTAATAAGATTAAGTTTGAGATGATTATTTCTTCTTAATCGATTAGCAAAATATAATTAAATATTTAAATACTTATTTTAGGGATGAGATGGATATTTCTTTCCCTCAAATAAAAGATGTTGCATTAGATATTTTTAATATAGGGAGGATTCAGTGGATACTGGTTCTCAGAACATCACATTCTTAACAAAACGAATAAACGGATAGTAGGTGGACACTTGCAATCCGAATTTGCAATCGGATGTATATACTTCCAATTTAATAAAATATATACAAAAATAAACACACAATTTTGATATAAACAAATTGGAGGTGGACACTTCCAATTAAAATATGATAAACACATAATTTTAATAAATGGATAGTAGATGGACACTTACAATCCAAAGTCACAATCGGAGGTGGATACTTCCAAAATCTAATAATTCAAGTTATATTAAAAAATGTTACTCATAATAGCAATCGGGCGATGATGAGGAAACGGAGACGCGCTGAGCCCTGTACACAAAAATTAATTTTAATTTCGTGTAGCTTTTTTATTTTTAATATTGTCAAAAGCATTCATATTAGTAAATCATAATTAAATATGCGCATATAGATAATAGAGATTTGACTTGTTTTCAATTATAAGGATTAAGGGTCGGATGAACTTTAATCTAAGACAAAATAGGAAAGTGATGGATATTACTTTTGTAATTTGTTTGAACATATTTATTAAAAGTCAAATCCCATGCAAATAGAGAAGCTATAGAAACAAGAAGATGGATATCGTCTTGGGAATATATATTTTCTATTTGCATGTATCCCTCCATTATGATAGAAAGAGTACTGAGGTGGATACCACGCTCTTTCGTTCATATCGAATGGATAATTAATCAATATGCACATAATTAACAATAACTCATGCATATATGTCACGACCCGCGCCACGAGGCCGGGGGCCGCGACAGGGGGGAATCCATATTTTCGAAAGACGACATTGTTTTTCGAATCCAAAGCGCTTTGCGGAAGCTCATTTGAAATCCATTTGGAAATACATTTAGCGGATTAGCCGGTTTCGGGACTTACGACGCACCCGAGGTCCACGGAGGAGGTAGACCCCGCGATCGGCGCCGACCTAGCTTGCAATGGATTCTAAGATATCAATCTCCTCCATTGATATCAAATTATCCATAGCAACCTAAGGTCCGAATTTAAAACTTTTACAAATTCAAACCCTTAAATCTCGTTTTCGAAAATCCGGCCAAACCCGTATTTTTCTAAAAGATCCGAAGCTTTAGAACCTCTTAAATACATGTCTAAGAGATCCTAAAACCATCAAAAATATTTTTAATTATCATTTTAACCCATTTTGAAATTCAATTTCCAGTGAGTTTTATCGGTCGACCGATCATGGATTTCGGTCGACCGAAACCCCATGCAAATTCGCAGTTTCCACTATTATCGGTCGACCGAAAGGTGTATCGGTCGACCGATACTGATAAAATCAGCAACCACAATTTCAGAAACCAACTTCTCGCCATCTCGAAATCCGTAATCGCGTGGTTCTCGGAATGCCGATCGCGCGCGGTCGTCCCACTTGGACACACGTGTACGGCACTTCCGCAACCACGATACGACGAGACGACAAGCTTTACAACAAAGTTTTATATAAAACCGAAATACGACATTTTTAAGAACCTATCGCTTCAAAACTCATACTTTTGGTTAAATTCACAAACCAACAACCATGCAAGTTCAAGTAGGCTCAAATACATCGTATCTCGCAAATAACAACCCTCTTGGGGCAAGATTTCACAAAATCCAAGTTTTACCAAATAAACATCTTTTCATTGAAAAGCTTTAGAAAAACAACTTACATAAAATACATTTTTCTCAAAAGCTTTACAAAACCCATCAACAACAAGTGTAAGTCAATGCTTCACGAGTTTAATTACAACTATGAATTCTATACATGTGTAGCTAAGTACAAAATGTTGTATATTTCTAACTACACCCCAAAACCCATATACCTCTATCACCTCCTTTCAAGTAATCGTCCTACGCGGGCTCCTTGCCTCTCGTCGTCGATCTGAAAAAGAGGCAACAAAAGTGTGAGTCATCCGACTCAGTGAGCGGCACTTGTACGTTCTCCCCCGAACGCCCAAGTGACACCCAAACACAAACAGAATGCAACCATTACGCATTCAAATCAACCAAATGGTTGGGGGAGCACATTCACAAACAATCACATATCACAATCGCATTGCAATATCTCAAAGCATGCACTAACTCGTAGTTAGTCAAAACCACCCAACTATCAGATTATGCCAATCTTTTTAAGTTAGCGTGATCTATTGCCCAATCGCGATAAGGTCTTTTTTCAATCCAGTTTAGGTGAAGCCGGCCACTGGCGGCCACTGGACTTCCCGAGTACCTAAACCCAAACCCGGGCAAGCCCCACCGCCCACCAATCATCACCAAGGTTTTGGTCCTCGCACCGGTAATTCCGCGTGCCACCAACACCCAATAACGACGGAGGCGACCCCATTGCGCGACATGGGGGCTACTCGGATCTTTTACGCTATACGCAACCGAGCCTCGCACTCACGGTTACCACCGAGGCCAACCGGTGAACAACCGCTCCGCCGGCCTCCCGTAGAGGCGATCCACAGTTCATACCCATGTGTTCTAACCTCTCACATCCCTAGTGTCCCGACTCCCGGCTCGCGGCCCCACAGATCCTAGCGGCCCCACGGATCCTCGCGGCCCCACGGATCCTCGCGGCCCCACGGATCCTCGCGGCCCCACGGATCCTCGCGGCCCCACGGATCGGACAGGATAGAGGCTCCGAGCACACATATACGGGTAGCCAAACTCTAAGTTGTTTTTAACAACCAAATACTCTAGTTCGAACTACTAGTCCTCAGACTTGGGTCGCCTCACCCCGAGGTTCTTTTCCTCGAAGGGCCATTTCCCAATCTCTGACTAGTAGACAACTTCCGAGTATAACCTTTATTAAGGCACAAGCAAACGAGTGTCCCTAGAGTCCAGTTACTCTATCTACTCGCAAGCAATCACAAAGTCCGCATAGTTATGAATCAAGCAACATCAATCTCCATGTTCGCATATAGAACTAACATGATTTGCATATTCATTTCATAACTATAAGCATGCCAATAGCATAATTGAACAACCAAGCACATAAGCATGTTCTCAATCAACATAATCGCATACAAGGGATATAACCCTAACATAGCATATTAATCAAACATAACATGCTACAATCAATCCATATAAGGAAAATCATGCTATCACCACACAAGCATGATCACACATTGGTGCTTAACCGCTCACCTCGGGTCCACGCACTCCTAGTCCCGAAATCACCTCACCCCGGCCAAGAAAACACAAAATCTCGGTCACCCACGCGAGGAGATCGACTAGAGATCTAGGAAGGAGAGAGAGCAAGTAAGAATCTAAGCTAGAGAGGGAGGAGAGATCTAGGGGAACTCACCTAGGGCACAGGCTGCTCGGCTCCAGACGAGAGTTATGAGAATAACTCCTCAAAACGCGTAAGTGTCGAACTTAAACGCGCCCACCAGCCGACTTTCGGTCGACCGATACCCCCATCGGTCGACCGAAACTCTCGGCCAACACAAAAACAGTTAAGTCACGAGCACGGCCCTAACGCGCGACGAACCCCGCACTCACACAACACTCCAAACTACAACTAGCTCGATTCAAACCCAACCAAGCATGCATGCACGTCATGCAAATGCAAAGTCAAACATAATGCAAAACAAACGGACCCGGACACGGACCTCACATCTCCTCCCCACTTAGGGGATTCGGTCCTCCGAATCGAACAAACTCGGGAAACGCGCACGCATATCGGCCTCGGGTTCCCAAGTCGCCTCCTCAAACCTCTGATTCCTCCACAAAACCTTGACCAACGGAATCACTTTGTTCCTAAGGACCTTGTCCTTCCTGTCAAGAATACGAACCGGCTGCTCAGGGTAGGTCAAATCTGCCTGAACTGGTACTGCAGTCGGTACTGTAACAGCTGTCGGATCGGCTAAGCACTTCCGGAGCATCGACACATGGAATACATCGTGGATGTGCGACATCGACTGCGGAAGATCTAATCTGTATACTGCACTGCCAATCCGCTCTGCAATCTGAAACGGTCCAATGTATCTCGGACTCAGTTTCCTTTCAACCCAAATCGCTGCACTCCTTTCAGTGGCGAGACTTTCAGATATACAAAGTCTCCCACGCTGAACTCCAACTCTCTGCGGCGTCTATCGGCGTATGATTTCTGGCGGGACCGAGCCGTCTCGAGTCGCTGTCGAATCACCTGTATCTTCTGGTTGGCCTCCTCGACAACATCGGTACTCACAGTGCCAGGATCAACTATCCCGTCCCAAAATAAGGGAGTGCGACACGCTCTACCATAGAGAGCCTCGTGTGGCGCCATTCCGATGCTACTGTGGTAACTGTTGTTGTAGGCAAACTCCACCAAAGATAAGTGATCGTCCCAGCTACCGCCGAAATCCAATACGCAAGACCTCAGCATGTCCTCTAATGTCTGAATGGTCCCCTCTGACTGTCCGTCGGTCTGAGGATGATAGGCTGTACTGAAACGCAAATCTGTGCCCATCCGGCTTATTTGCGTATCTCTCTATATTACCATTATTAGAGAATATTGACGAGATCCTTACTTATAGGTGGGGAAGTACTGCACTTGTATGGTTGTACAATTATTTATACAGCGTCAGTTGAAAAACAACAGCCCTGATATCCGGCTGCACAATTTTGTTGCAATACTGGGCATACGAGCATGTTTATCTTATCGCACCAGCGATCAGGAACGTTCCTACGAATATTGAGTGGCATCTTCTACTTTGACATATGATAATATTTTCTACTAACTATCTTTTTAATTTTATATTCTGCTGTTGAATGAGACTTTTAATACTATATACATATAAATGATGGTCCCAAGGTAGGCTGAAGCGATATGAAAGCAGCTCTCATTGCTTGGAGATGTTTCGCTTTCAACTTGTGACGTATGAACACGTAAGTTGTAACTATTAAATTTCAACCTTTTGCTATTTTTATTGAAAGATAATAATCTTTATACTATTATTTTTTGTCATAGAATATATTAAGGAGATATTGGCAAGCCTTCATCGTTATTGCACAAATGGTAGAGCTATTGGGGAGCCAAAGTTTCCCTCATATTTTCAGTGTTATTGAGTGGAATGCGCCAACTGGGTGCTGCGTCAAGTCGGACTGATGCAAAAATATTCTAGACCTAAAATGCAGATCCCAATTTGCCACGAAAATAAATTTAGTGCGATAACAAATTGGGATGTCAAATATCGACAGTACCTTGAACACTAGAATGACAGTGAGAACGAATTGCAGCGGGAGGAGGGAAGACCTCCAAATCTATATAAAATGGTATAGACAAATAAGCAGAAGGATCATAACCCGTGAAAGACTAATGAACGGACATATGGTATATCTTTATTTTTTTTACCATAAAATGCATCATTTTTATCCAATCTATATATTTTTCTTTGTGAAAAAATAGACGGATAGCATGAGACACATCTCTGATATGTTGGACAGCGTACTGTCCAAACTATTCTCATGGCGTATACATCCAAAGTTGTTGCGACTCCATAATCCGGAACTATCTAGACTATGATATTGGAATACGTTAAGGTATACGTTCCATGGTTCCCTCCTGCAACATACCATGACGAGCCAGAAGTAATAAATGAATATGACGGTGTCGAACAACAAGAGGATGTTGTTGAGCATCAATATAATATGTATGGGGTGCATTCCCGATGTTTAGCATCTGTACGTGGCAGGGTCATCCATCTTATACATTATGGAGATTTATGGTTAAGGGTCATCACAATTACCGATGGGTATGATCACGACGCTCATTATTATGCTATATACGAAGGCAGGTCCGTTCTACTCCACCATATGGAGGTGATGGCTAAAGTCATTCCCAATATCAAGCACCTTCCACCCTTAATTCTGGTGACATACACAGAAGCCATCCCACCATCAAACGGCTGGACTTCTGAAGCGCCGGCACAGGCAACAAGAAGGGCACAGTCGTGGTATTATGTCACTTTTTAGGAAAAACAACAAGAAAGATATTGATTCAGTTCACACTTATAGCTGGGTAGCCGGCGTTGGCTTGGGTATATCGACAAATATGTCTTGCCAGCTGACAGGGGCCGCTTAGATCAATGAATGTATGATACTCTTATAGTTCTGGGCTTAGAACGTATTAGTTTTACTGCAACAAGAATAGGGAGAATTAATTGGGATCCAAATTGGCATATTGTATCATTAGCATAGTGGTATTAATTTTATATCTTACCATTTAGCTATTTAAACGTGAGTTGTTGTTTTTAATGTCATAATTTGTAGGTGGTTGCAAGATGAGCTAGAGAGGTTTGCAGCTAGCTCGTATGTATTAGAGACTTTTTGGTGCAAGCTGGACTGTATGCAGGAAATACATGTAAATTGTTAATTATTCTAATTTTGTTATATTACTCGTCATATATTGTGTTGTTTTATATTGTAGATGATATGTGATCCAAATGATGACACTACACTAGTTCGTCTTCTGGACGCTTGCACAGGAGCATAAATATATGGCGTGCAGAGGTGCCCCTAATCTATTTCTTTTATAGCTGAGTGGCACGCACTAGACCGTGTTCTAAGCAATTCGGACTTTCCCAAGATATCCCTGGCTTAATATATACAGACACAGGTTTACAAGAATATAACTTTTTTTGCAAAACTACTTGAGATATATACCACATGAGAGTTATTGAATTGCGGAATGATAAGACATCTATGCTTACAAGGGCTTGTATACGTGTCACAAGAATTTTTTTCTTTTCTCAAAAGTGTCTAATAAATATAATATATGGTAAGACGATCTATTTATATACGTCTCACCAGAAAATGTAGTAATCATATTTTGGTTTTGTGTTCATAAATATATTGACTTTATGTGATGGTATTCTAATGTATTATATACTTACATGGAAACATGACCTTATCGAGAAATTAAATAAGTAGACCTATGAGAGAAAGAAAGAAAAGAATCATTCATGTTATATCCGTGAATTTGTTTGTATGATAATCGCACAAAAATAGACGATCTATCGGCAGCGGTTTTACGATAATCCAAAAAAAAAAAGCTGTCCAAGAAAAGCTTTATAAACTAAAAGTTCAAGAATTTACTTGAGGGGCTGCTTACTTCGCGCGGAAGCCTGAGAAGTGAGAAGTGAGAAGTGGAAAGTGGGTGAACTGTGAGAACTGAGAAGTGGGTGAGAAGTGGTGTTTTGAATTTTTCTGTTTACTTGGGATTGTAAAGTAGAGGCTGGAAGATAGTTTTTTTGTTTACTTGGGATTGGAAGTGAGGGCTGAAAGATAATTTTTTTTGTTTATTTGAAATTGGAAGTAAACTGAGACATAAAAAATATATTATATTTATTTTAAATTTATATTTAAATATTTATATTAAATTATATATTATATCCTATCTTTTGTATATATCTTAAATTTATATATTATAACATATATATTATATTACACAGAATATGTTATATTATATATTTTTTAATTTTATATGCATTAAATATATATCAAATAAATTTTATATTCTTGAATACTAAAATTATAAGAGATAAGTTTTAAAATTTGAACACAAAAAGTATTGAATACAAAGATTTTGTATTGAATAAAATTTTACAAAAGATTTATTATTACATATATATGTATTAATAAAAAAAAAAATATTACACATTGTACAAATATTTCAACCATTAATTACAGTGGTCGCAAGAGAAAGGATAAGAAATCGCGAGAACACAACAGAACTCATGCGCGGAAGACAAAACGAGTTCGCCCACTTCGCAGCTAAAAGCTGCGAAGTGGGCGAACTCAATTTATTATATACTCGCGGAACTCATAATTGAATTCCGCAAGTTTCCGCTGCGAAGTAAACAGCGAAGCTGTATTCTGAGTTCCGAGTTCCACGAAATCTATCAGTTCCGCGCGAAGTAAACAGCCCCATTGAGTCTTTGAAGCTAATTTGGCCCACATTGATTTTGATTTCCAGTTTTTTCAGAGTTCGGCGGGTGATTTTTCGGAGTTCGTCGGTTGGAGTTAGCGATAGTCGGGGTACGGTTGTATGTACGTGGCATCGATGACATTTCGTTCGGTCCAGCAACGATTCCCACGTTCACATGGCGGGGAAACGAGTCATGCCAGCGAAACGGTTAGAGATGATGCAATACACTCCGTCCGATTCTCTCCATTGACGGCGGTCTCTCTCTCTCTCTCTCTCTCTCTCTCTCTCTCTCTCTCTCTCTTATTCTCTCATTGAAAGCTAATTTTGTTTCATCCTTTCCCTTTAGAAGCCGATATATAATATATCAATCCCATATTTTGTCGGATTCTGTTTCTTTAAGATCCTAATTTTATGCCTCTTTTTGGCAATTATATTCGGTTAAGGAGGATTCCTTCCATTTATGGGCCTTTGACTTTTAATTTAAGCCTACAATTTGAATCAGCATTTTTTAAAAAACACTTTCTCACTTCAATTTCGAGCCAAACGGATAATCTCAGAAAACTGTTTTATAGTTGGTGTAGCGAAGGGGTGAAATCGACCTGCAGTATTTCCGTGTTCAAATTGTATGCTCTTCATCCTCTTAATCATTTCTCTCTCTGTTTCAGTTAACGCCGTCTTCAAAATCTACTGCAACAGGTGCTCTGCAAGGTCCCGATGTTTTTATTCCATGAGGAATATATGAAATATTCTTTGAGGCTTTAACCTCTCCTTGCTTTGCCTTTTTCGTTCTAGCACGTTGTTTGGTGCAACTGTAATTATCACCATAGCTGTTGTAAAAATTCATTTATCTTAGTAATTAGTATGAGGAACATATGAAATATTAGTACATTCCATGAGGTACCAAAATAAAAACTTAAAAACAAAATCACCATGCCAGTCAGTCCTGGGGTGTGCTGTAGTTTGTCAATGGCCATCGATTTATCAGGGCTTTCAATATATTGATTGCAAATTAATAGTAAAGAGATATCAAGATCACCAAATTAAGTGTAGAGACATAAATTTCCGAAAGTGCATAGCAAAGGAGCAAAAAGTAAATTTGGCCCTTAAAAAAAACAAAAAAAGAAACACTTCAGCAGGATCTAGTCTGGTAGGGAGAACTTCATTTACAGAAGATTGACAAAAGGGAAAAAGAAATAATGGCAAAATTACAAAAATACAAATAAAATGTCGCTATTGAGAAAACGGATTCTACATATAAAACAGAGAAACTTAAACCCTAATCAAGATTAGTCAAAAGTGCTAGTTTTGAGAGGAAGATACGTGAGTTTGGTTGCAACAAGTAGCTGGATCTAGCTTGTCTAGCTAATGATTGCATTCTAATTCAAATGTTACATATGCATACCTGCTATTATCTAGATTTTAAGTTACAAGCACTAACATATTATTTAGCTTGTTCTACAATCTATCATCTAAAAACTATTCGAGAAGCTACAACCAAAACTTGCTCTGGTTATTAAACAGCATATTAGACTTATCGCATTACTTTACAGAGTTCTCCACTTAAGTTAATTAACCCGTAACCAAGCAGCCGGCCCACCCTAGTGGACCGTCGTTGTCTCAGTGAGTCGTCATTGCCGGAGAAGCTACCGTTCCCACCGGCGATCTCACCCTCCGCATCCGGTAATCTCTCAACGCTGCCTGGCGTTAGCCGAAGTATGCAACCATATCTCGGGGAGGGTGGATGTACTTAACCATATCTCAGTCGCCAACCACCACCTAGTGAAAATCCTACCGAGTGGGTCGGGGAGGTAATGTACGCAACCATATTTCGGAGACGGACCGCTTGTCTAGGACCAAGGCCCGACGAAACAACACCGAGCACGCAAGCACACCAGTAGGTTGGGTGTGCTTTAGAAAATGAAACAAGCATCTGCATAACCATTTGACATATTTCTGAAAGGCAACGAGATTCAAAGTTCAAAGCTTCCTTAGTGCTTGTAGAGGCCCCCTTGTGCTGTGGAGGTGCCACCTCACTTTGAGACTGAGCATGTCACTACATCTCCTCCTGCAGAAGTTCAAAGTTGCCTTGCAGATATTCATCTCAGGACAATGAAACAAAGCATGGTCGACGTGGGTAGATTTCTGGGTAGATATTTTGGAGACCAGAGCCCAAGCCTGTGAGATGCTACAGCTTCTTGCTGATCAAATGTACTTCTTATGAAATTACAGGATTATCAAATTACATATCTCAAAAATTGAGCTCATACTTATCCTCCACTGAGAACACTCAAAGGGGATAACAATCCGAAGCTTCCTTTGCAGAACTATCATATTCAAGCAAGTTAAAATTCTATCCCATTTTTAAAGAATCCCTGCACTACCACTTTGCAGGCAAAAAAGCATCTGGCTTTATGTCTCTCTGAATAATATCCATCACTAATATTCCTCATCTTTCCCTCTTTGAAATACCCTAATATGTTGTAAGCAATAATATCTGGATTATTATTATTATTATTATAGTAAACAGGTGCCAGCAGCGGTCGCATAGGCTCGAACTCACAAGCGGGGATAGAAGCGAATTGAATGCGGATAAATCGGGGATAAGAAGTCCCAGATCGACCGACCTGCATGGATCGGTGATTCGATTCATGGTGGGATTCACATCAGAAATATACCAGTTGATCTTAACAAGCACCTGCTCCAACTTATACATTCAACAGAAGCTGCTCCAACTTATTCATGGTGGGAAGGATATGGTCAACGTATGTAAGAACAAAAGTTGCTCCAACTTATTCATGGTGGCAAACACCAACCAAGCAAACACAATGAATGTCACGGATGAGATCTTGATGTTCTCAAACAATCAAAACTAACGAATACAAACGGATGCGGCAGAATCAAATTTTATCAATACAACGAATGCTGCAAAGAAGTAAACAAATGAATGTATTGCTACTCCTTTCATCCGCGAATATATCGCTGCTCCTCAGAATTCTGCAGAATTGTCAAAAATGATGCTGGTTAGAGATACTAACAATCCAAGCTAAACGAAGGTAACATTTTTGTCAACTATATACAAAAATCTGCCAAACAGAAATTACCTTGTTCACTTTACAGTTGGCTTCAAATGCCGCCCATAGGTCCTCCAACGTCCCTTCAATTTTGCCATCCACTGCCTCATTTAACACCTCAACCAAAGTATCCAGCTCTTCCGCACAAGCTTTGGTACGTTCATATTCCCTCACCGCTTCCTCAGCCACGGCGCTGAGATTGTCCGCCACCGCTACAGCTTGTGCACAAGCCGCTGCAGCCTCCTCACGATTCATACTTCTCATTCTTGCCAAGTTAGCTTGAACCTGACGAAGTCCTTCAGAAGGAGTCACGACATCAGCCCTGTTCTCCAACCTACTGGAAGAAGATTCCCCACTACTTCCATTATGGGCTTCTAAAACATTGCTGGAACTCCTCCCATTGACATCATCGCCGAATTGTTTTGGTGCCATCCTGTACTTGCGCTTCACCTTTATTTAGAAGATATAATAATAACATAGTGAGCTCATGATTTCTTCCAAAGAAAACTATTAAAGGAAAGCGAAAAATAGACCGCATACTTCATACCTATGGACCTCCTTACGACGTGGCTATGGATATTTTTCCTAATTCTTTTAATTAAAAAATAATTATTCATAAACCAATGCCAAGGTAATATAGAAACAACATTCTCAAGGATATGGCTATGTACACCTTACCCTATTCCGACGTTGCTCGAGCAGGACTTATCATCATTGAAATTATGTTGTTGCTATTGCTGTACATCTTAAATAGAAAGGTAGTGGCATATATCTTTACGAATACGTTCTTTTAACTTCAAAACATACAATCCTAAGCTAACTATGATACACTAACTTATTCTTGTTAGCATAGTTATTGTTACAATCAGAACCGAAATATGTACAGAGGTTAAGATGTTAAGTATATGCAAGAACAAACAAAATACTTTGGTTATTGATTTATATTACCAATCACTGACCAACCACTTTTAAGTGAAAGAACCACTACCTTCATCAACCTGCCGCTTGCAACCAACTCAGCCAATGTTGCAGGTATGAGACATTTGCAATCAGAAGGTACCGAATAATTATCCTACAGAAACCCGAAGTGAATGTTAAAGATTTTCGATCAAATAATCTCCTTAGGCAAAAGAATAGCATCCACGATCAGAAATAAAAGATGCTCCCTTAATATTGATGACAAGGACAGACAGGGACTAGAGTATGGCAGCAATGTAAACAAAATAAAAATCATTTGCTTGATCTGAAGAATAGGAAAAAGCAAAAACTCGTACTGTGTGCTTAATATTCATTAGTCATTGCACCTTTGGGAGAAGCAAAAGAAAATGTTGAGATGCGATTCTAATATTTAAAGGAAACTAGTAATCAACTAACAGCCTAAGAGGGGGCAAAAATCAAATCAATCCAAACGATGCAGGCGTCACCAGTTTTAACATTCTACCCCCCAAAAAATCCAGAAAATTCACAGGGTATTCCAAGCTGATAAACAAGCACGCAACTACTTTAGATATTGAAAGTCAAGCAAGATATTCATAATCACCTCGATGTATGCCGTAATAGCTGTCGCATTAGATCCAGCTGGCTTGTTCAGATTTTTAATTGCTTCAAGTATAAGGTCATCAATCCTAAATTATGAACTCACTGATTAAAATAGAAATGGCAAGGACTGGTCAAATTGAATTGGAAATGCTATTTATATTTCACTGATTTGTATATCAGATGGTAACTACAAAAAGGAAACTAAGAAATCCAGGACTATTTGAGTTTTCTCATGGATCATTAGACGCTGCACTCGTTTTTTCGGTTTTACATTATGCGCAAAGAAATTTTAACAACAAGCATGATTGGATAAATAGCAAGTGACTAACCTTGTAAAGGGCTTCTTTGGACCAGTAAGCTGTAAAGCTCCGGATCGGATGGCAACCGCCTTACATCAACGATTTCATTGTCGAAGTCTTCCTCATCTACTACGTCAAGAGCAAGTGGATTGTCATTGTCGTTCAACGAAGACCTACTCCTCTTCAAGGCTATACCGCCCTTCCCTCTAGAACCCAATCCATGCACAATTACGCTCAAGTCCCGCCACTTGTCCTAATCAATCATCAAAAGACCAACTGATTTAGTTATTTTCAAACTGGATGAAAAAAAGGTTATCTATTATCACCTCAGTAGAATAACAAGTGTTTGGACCAATTAAGACATGCATTTTAGATCATATATGCTTACTGTTTTGAAATTACAACAATCATATCTTGTTGTATTTCTTGGATACGCTGGTATTAGATCTCTATATGCATACATTGCCTTAAAGAAACGTTAATCATGAACTTTTACAATTGAAATTTGTACCTTAAGATCAACATTAGACCGACGGATCAAAACTTCCTTAAACTCCGGATCTTCCAAAATAGTTTGCCATTCACCAGCTCCATGCTTAATAATTCCAGCATTAAGTGCTTCTTCTTCGTCTGCTGTCCACTTCTGCTCAGGCCCGCCAGCCATGGACAGATAATAAGAACTGATTCAACCTAATATCCATATCAAATGACCATTATTATTCAGAACTTTCCAAAGCATAAAGTTCTATATTCGAAGACAAGCAATAAATATTAATCGAAGTACAATACTATATTATCTCTCACATATGAAATTACAAGAGAGAGAGAGAGAGAGAGAGGAGGGAGATAGTGAACGAGATCAAACCTTACAGTTCTCTCACAATATCAAATGTGATGACCCTCGTCACCACCGGAGGCCACACCGGAGATCACCACCTAATTAAATGCAAGCAAAAAATCGAAGAATTAATGAGCGCAACTACTTTGTGCATGAAATCAACAGATCTCACGATTTTTCACTAAATAAAATTGAATTTCGACAACTAAAATGAATATAATTTAAAAGTAGATGAAGAAGATTGAAAGAATTACCAGTTAATATTATCAATCACCAGCTGCTGAAGGCGATCGATGAGCTCTGATCACTCTTTCTTTTTGGTCAAGAAGGGGAACGTCGTCCCTTACAACTTCAGAAATTGTGGTTATTTTCTTGCTCAATCTCTGTGAGCTCTGATCTCTCTGATGAGCAATTTATACGATAACTGAAAACGAACCAACAAAAAAGAAACAACCGAGTAATAGACTCACGTGCAGGTCACGCGCACAACTTAAACATTCACCATCCGATGGTTGATGATGCCATCGGACGATCTACAATCATCTCTCGATATTTAATTAGTTTTTTTCTCTGAAATTTGAATGAATTAATGTTCTTCTTGCTGCCAGATCAGATCATGACAGTTAGTGGCATTTTCGTAATTCGGGAAGGTCTAACCGTCTAACTGCTCTATGCAGGCCCACCCCTTGCTGCATGTGAATCAAACTCATCCCACCAAATTTCATACGATGAAATCTCAGCCATGAAAACCAAGAGTGAGCTGTAGAGTGTTGCATGTCTCCCTCTTCCTCCTTTCCCCTTTTTTTTTTTTTTAAATATTTTGGGGAAGTGATCAAACTTGGAGCTTTAGCTTTCTTTCCGCTTAATTAATACTGGTATAACCCGTAATACTTGTATCAAAAATAATTTATTTTTATCGTCTTAAAAAATAAATTCTGCACTATATTTTTTAAAGTCATAAACGCAAACTTTTGATGACAAAAACGGTAACAAAATTAATTGATTATAAAAATAAACAAATAAAATATTATGAAGAGAAAAACTAATAGAATAAAATAAAATCGTGATGATTTACTATCACAGCAGCGCAGAGAGAGGAAACACATATTTTGCGACGCAGGAAGCAATGTGATTAGGAGATGAAAAGAAAAAGAGAAGCTAGAGGCAGCAATTAATGAATGAGAGAGAAAGTGAGGGGAAGAGATAGAGGGAGAGATAATAGAAGCCATAAGACGGTATGATTAACGGATGAAAGCGGAGAGAGGACGAACGCGACCGCTGTTGAGAAAGAAGATGACTCAATAACTAAAAAGTGATATTCATATTAATTAGAAATATACAAGATATATTATAATAATTATTATATATAATCTTATTTTAAAAGGGTTATTATCTATAACATCAACTTTAATAATTATTATATAATTCAATTTAGATATAAAGCACCATGAAACCTCCAAATTGTACTTAAGTATCATATAATAGATATCTATAGGCTTCTTGGAATTAATTAATCTCATCTTAAATTATAGGTATTAAATATGATGGGAAGCCAGATGAAGAGCAATCAAGGGATGGAAGGAAAAGGATGCTCAATAGAGGGTCAGCGAACAAGCGAGTTCGAAAGCAAATTGAGCACTCTCCTTATCTTTGGAGCGTCTCTCCCACTCTCACCTATCCTTAGTGAATGTCACACAGTGAATGTCAGGTCTCCGGTGAAGTGTCGTCGTGTCAGTCACTGATCAGGTTCGAGGTGATGAAGATCAAGCTGCCACTGTGGTTCTTGTTTTTTTCACTGCTCGTGAGATTGTTGTTTTCTCTTTTTCTACTAGAAATTCAGTTATAACGGCACTTTAAATAACAGCCGTTGGATCCAATTTTCTGGGCAATTCGATGGATTGACGCGCGAATCGTTAAGCTGGATTATGGACCGTCTGATGCAATTAAATTCTTCTCAGCCGTTGGATGCTCACCGTGGTAGCGTTTAAAAATCGCACGTGTTAGTCAAGTGTAAAAGGGGCAAGTTTTGTAATTTCGATCGTCTTTACCACTTTACAGAACGAATTTTGAGTGCATGGGATCATTGCTCCTTATAGAACTTCCAGTAATTGCGAGTGTGAGCGGCGCAGGCGCCGGCAGCGCTAAGTTTTCCACGATCGGAGATGGAAGGGTCTTCTAGAGTCACGATCCAAAAAAAATACAAATCACAAAGATTAATCGGACTACACGATACTAAGAATAACATATCCCTTTTTTTGGGGGGTGAAATTTTGAGATAGCTTCTGGAATAGCAACTGATACGATTGCCGTAGATAAATTAACAGAAAGCTTTGGAAGTTAAACCGTGCAACAAACACGAGCACATTGGCTGCTAAATGAACCATCAATATAGCTAAAATATTTTGACATCGAATTAATAGGATATATTTCTGCACTGTAGCGTGTTCACTTGCACAATGCATATTCACAAATTCATTAAATAAGAAGTGACTCAAGCGGAAAAAAAGAGAGTGAAAATCAAAAATTGTCTTGAGATTATCGAGGAAAACAAAATTTAATCAATATAATAAATGCTTGTAAATGTAAACCATGTGTTGCAAAAAATAGTGTGTCTCCTGTTGCTCATGAAGTTAGCATTGCTCCTCAGAAAGACTGCATTATTTATCACAAAAAAAAAAAAAGAAACCAGTTAGATCTAGCAATGCAACTCTCTTCACGAACATGAATGCAACAAAAAAATATCCTATTTAAACTGAAAGTGGTACTAACAACAAGATGCAAGAAAAATTCATATTTAGAAGTGCAAAGCATTTGTAGAACAATGCATCCTATATAACCAACACGTAAGCACACAAGCACGCCAGTAAAACAAGCACATACGTCTATATAGTATGAATCAATCTAAGTATTTTGTCCAAGGAAAGAACAAAGACACTAATATTAGGGGAAAAAAACAGCAAATAGCAAACTATGGGTAGACAAAACAAAAAAGAAGTAATAATAAGAGATACAGATCGAGAGCATATTACCTTGTTCACTTTACAGTTGGCTTCAAATGCCGCCCATAGGTCCTCCAACGTCACTTCAATTTTGCCATCCACTACCTCCTTTAACACCTCAACCAAAGTATCCAGCTCTTCCGCACAAGCTTTGGTACGTTCATATTCCCTCACCGCTTCCTCAGCCTTGGCGCTGAGATGGTCTGCCACCGCTACAGCTTGTGCGCAAGCCGCTGCAGCCTCCTCACGATTCATACTTCTCATTCTTGCCAAGTTAGCTTGAACCTGACGAAGTCCTTCAGAAGGAGTCTCGACATCAGCCCTGTTCTCCAACCTACTGGAAAAGATTCCTCACTACTTCCATTTTGGGCTTCTAAAACTTTGCCAGAACTCCTCCCATCGGCATCGTCGCCGAATTGTTTTGGTGCTATCCTGTACTTGCGCTTCACCTTTATTTAGAAGATATAATAATAACATACTAAGCTCATGATTTTTTCCAAAGAAAACTATTAAAGGAAAGTGAAAATTAGACCGCATACTTCATACCTATGGACCTACTTACGACGTGGCTATGGATATTTTTCCTAATTCTTTTAATTAAAAATAATTATTCGTAAACCGATGCCAAGGTCATATAGAAACAACATTCTCAAGGACATGGCTATGTACACCTTACCCTCTTCCGACGTTGCTCGAGCAGGACTTATCATTGAGATTATGTTGTTGCTATTGCTGTACATCTTAAATAGAAAGGTAGTGGCATATATCTTTACGAATACGTTCTTTTAACTTCAAAACATACAATCCTAAGCTAACTATGATACACCAACTTATTCTTGTTAGCATAGTTATTGTTACAATCAGAACTGAAATATGTACAGAGGTTAAGATGTTAAGTATATGCAAGAACAAACAAAATACTTTGGTTATTGATTTATATTACCAATCACTGAATAACCACTTTTAAGTGAAATAACCACTACCTTCATCAACCTGCCGCTTGCAACCAACTCAGCCAATGTTGCAGGTATGAGACATTTGCAATCAGAAGGTACCGAATAATTATCCTACAGAAACCCGAAGTGAAAGTTAAAGATTTTCGATCAAATAATCTCCTTAGGCAAAAGAATAGTATCCACGATCAGAAATAAAAATTGCTCCCTTAATATTGATGACAAGGACAGACAGGGACTAGAGTATGGCAGCAATTGTAAACAAAATCAAACAATCATTTGCTTGATCTGAAGAATAGGAAAAAGCAAAACTCGCACTATGTGCTTAATATTTATTAGCCATTGCACCTTGGGAGAAGCAAAAGAAAATGTTGAGATGCGATTCTAATATTTAAAGAAAACTAGTAATAAACTAACAGCCTAAGAGGGGGCAAAAATCAAATCAATCCAAACAATGCAGGCGTCACCAGTTTTAACATCCTACCCCCCAAAAAATCCATAAAATTCACAGGGTATTCCAAGCTGATAAACAAGCACGCAACTACTTTAGATATTGAAAGTCAAGCAAGATATTCATAATCACCTCGATGTATGCCGTAATAGCTGTCGCATTAGATCCAACTGGCTTCTTCAGATTTTTAATTGCTTCAAGTATAAGGTCATCAATCCTACATTATGCACTCACTGTTTAAAATAGAAATGGCAATGACTGGTCCAAATTGAAATTGGAAATGCTATTTATATTCTTTGTGTATCAGATGTAACTACTAAAAGGAAACTAAGCAGTCCAGGACTATTTGAGTTTTCTCATGGATCATTAGACGCTGCACTTCGTTTTTTCGGTTTTACATTATGCGCAAAGAATATTTTAAGAACAAGCATGATTGGATAAATACGCAAGTGACTAACCTTGTAAAGGGCTTCTTTGGACCAGTAAGCTGTAAAGCTTCGGATCGGATGGCAACCGCCTTATCATCAACGATTTCATTGTCGAAGTCTTCCTCATCTACTACGTCGAGAGCAAGTGGATTGTCATTGTCGTTCAATGAAGACCGACCCCTCTTCAAGGCTATACCGCCCTTCCTCTAGAACCCAATCCATGCGCGATTACGCTCAAGTTCCGCCACTTGTCCTAATCAATCATCAAAAGACCAATTGATTTAGTTATTTTCAAACTTGAAAAAAAAGGTCATCTATTACCTTAGTAGAATAACAAGTGTTTGGACCAAGACATGCATTTTAAATCATGCTTACTGTTTTTGAAATTACAACAATCATAAGGATCTTGTTCTACTTCTTGGATACGCTGGTATTGGATCTCTATCTCATGCATACACTGCCTTAAAGAAACATTAATCATGAACATTTACAGTTGAATTCTGTACCTTAAGATCAACATTAGACCGAAGGATCAAAACTTCGTTAAATTCTAGATCCTTCTTAATAGTTTGCCATTTACCCGCTCCATGCTTACGAACTCCAGCTCTAAGCGCTGCTTCTTCCTCTGCAGTCCACTTCTGCTTAGGCGCACCCATGGACAGATAATGAGAAGTGATTCAACCTAATAAACACATAAAAAATGACCATCAGCAACACAATAATCATTGGACATCTCCCACAAAGTTCAATAAATTCTACCGAGTCTGCAATAAATTTTAATCAAAGAACAATAGTGTACCCCGTATAAACAATTACAATAGAGATAGTGAACGAGATCAAAACTTATACTCCTCTAACAAGAAAATAAAAGAAATTCCGCTTGGAACAAACAAATTCCAAAACTAGATTACATCGATTCTATCGTACACATAAACATGGGCGGATCACTACATATATATATATATATATAGCCAGTGGAGTCAATTCAAATGACTCCCACTCATGGGCGGATCGAAGATATAGCCAGTGAGTTCAATTGATCCCACTCAATTACCTTGAAACTAAGGCGCCAAGGGGAATATAAATACGTCGCTCGGCGGTGGGATGAGAAGCCGGAGGCAGAGCAATCAAGAGAGGAGGAGATTCAGTCGGCTGGAGAAGATTGATATATATATATACGTATATATATAGAAAGGATTGGGGGTTTGAAACTAAATCGGGCGCTAACATTGATTGAGCCTTTGAAGCTAATTTGGCCCACATTGATTTTGATTTCCAGTTTTTTCGGAGTTCGGCGGGTGATTTTCGGAGTTCGTCGGTTACAGTAAGCGATAGTCGGGGGGTACTGTTGTATGTACGTGGCATCGATGACGTTTCGTTCGGTGGATGGGTGTTGCTTTGCAGCTGCAGTCCTCTCTCTCTCTCTCTCTCTCTCTCTCTCTCTCTCTCTCTTATTCTCTCCATTGACGGCGGTGGATGGGTGTTGCTTTGCAGCTGCAGTCCTCTCTCTCTCTCTCTCATTCTCGTTTCATCCTTTCCTTTTAGAAGCATAGAAACATTGTAACGCCGCGCGTTGCCCCGCACACTACTACTACTACAGTCCAAGTTTTTTATATCCAGAGGATACGACTGAAAATATTATACACATATCTAAGATATTTTTGAAAAAAAAAATTTAACAGCAAGTTGTAATTTCATACGAAGAACTACAGTTTTTATATTGAAATTTTTTCTAAAAGAATACTTTTGAAAAAATCATATTATGGCATGCACAAATATATGTAATATATACTTCGAGATATTATTGGAAAAACTTGTTACATAATATTATATTACAGTATAGACGAATTATATTATTTGATAAAATATTATTAAAAAAAATAAAATAATCGTACGATAGTATGAATAAAACAAATGAAATATATATTTAGAGATATAAAAACTTTTAAATTTAAAAATAAAAAGAAGTGAAAGTTCTGTAACTTTTTTATAAAAAATAATATATACATTAAAAAAAATCGTATTATGGTACGCGCCAATATATTAGCATATAATTTGAGATATTTTCGGATAATTTTCAATATAAAAATTCTATATTCTGATAAGATTTATAACTTTTTATGTTAAAAGTTTTCTTAAAAATGCTTTTAAATAATATCTCTACGCTTTGAATTATTGACAATTTAAAAAATAAAATAAATCATATTACTGTATGGACGAATGTATAACATAAACTTTTTAAGTTAAAAAAAGAGCGATAATATTTTAAAATTTTAAATTACTTCCTCTCACTTTTTGTTTATTTCAAGTCATGTAATATATATTTCGAGATATTATTTAGAAAACCTGTAACATAAAATTATATTACAGTATGCACGAATTGTATTATTTGAATTATTAATGAAACAAAAAATAAAATAAACTCGTACTATAGTATCAATAAAACAAATGAAATATAAATTTAATGATATGAAAACTTCAAACATAAGAACTTGTAAATATTTAAAATAAAAAGAAGCAAACGTTTTGTAACTTTTTTATTAATAAAAATAATATACAGATTTAAAAACAAAATGAAATGGTATTATGGTACGTGCCAACGTATAGCATATAATTTGAGATATTTTCAAAAATCTTCAATATGAAAACTTTTAATTCTGATGAGATTTATAATTTTTTATATTTGTATGCATGATGTATATATATGTGCTTTTTAAATGGAAGAAAGCAGCGATAATATTTTTTAAATGGTAACTACTAAAAGAAAACTAAGAAGTCCAGGACTATTAGAGTTTTCTCATGGATTGTTGACGACCTTCCTCCGTAAAGGGGGACGAGGGGTTTTTGGAGTCGCCACCTAATTTTTATGGAAAATTAGGAAACAGAATAGGCACTTTTGATATTCTTAAGCTCGTTCGTCGGTTACGTGTGGGGAAGACAGAACACCCCCACAGCGCTCCTCGAAAGTGGGTACTCTATAGATGGTTGTGCAGATTTTGTGTTCCTAATATTTCTTGATTTTATAAGTATATCAACTTTTAGTATATCTATATAATGTTTAAAAGATAATGAGTATACACTCATTTCTCCTTTTAACATTTAATAGAGGTATTTAAATAATAGAATTTACGATTAAAAAGAATCAGTATACGCCAATCTTGTAATCATACTTTCGATTATTTAAAAGGGATTTAATCTCCTCAAATATGTATAATAGAAATACGAAAGAGTATACACCACTTCGTTCATCTATTATCCACATTCAAATTCCCTATTTATATAAACTTAAAAAGTAGAAATAACAGTATACACCGTTATCCTTCTTTTTACTTTATATAGATAGGAAGGATTAAATCTCAAACATGTCGATTTACTTATAATATGAGAATTAGAGAAAATATATAAAATGTTGTGCGTGTCGAGCGATGCTTAACATCGAGAAGGGTTTTGTAAAAAAAAAAATTTGTTTAATTAAGGTTGGGCTCAGCGCCGTATTGTTTCCTCATCATCGCCCAAAAAGTTTTATTTATATTTTTATGTTGTATGATTTCCTTAAAATTTAGAAGTATACACCTCTAATTTTATTTTGAGGTTACAAGTATACACCTATAACCCCATAAAACTCATGCACAATTTCAAATTTCTTAATTTTATAAAATATCAAATTTTAAAAGAAAATAAAAATTGGAAGTATACACCTCCATATTTTATTTTGGATTACAAGTATACACCTATAACCCATAAAACTCATGCACAATTTCAAAATTCTAATTTTATAAAATATCAAATTTTGAAAGAAAATAAAAATTGGAAGTATACACCTCCATATTTTATTTTGGATTACAATTATACACCTATAACCCATAAAAACCTTCACAATTAGTTTAAAAATATCATTAAATTATTTTTAATCCCAAATAAGTTGAATTAGATCAAATTGGTTGAATTTAAAATGAAATTGGCTCAATAATAAGCTTATTTATGCAATCTGGCTCGGTATTGAGCTCAATTTTTTGATTTGGCTCGGTAAATAGCTCGATCGGATGAAACGGACTGGGAAAACGGCTCGTCCGCGCGACTTGGCTCGGGAAACGGTTAGCCCGCGCGAAACAGACTCGAGTCTGGGCTCGCCCGCGCGAAACGGGCTCGGTCTGGGTTCGCCCGCGCGCGCGCGGCGCGGTCTGGGTTCGCTCGCACGAAATGGTTCGAACAACGGTCCACGCCCGCGTAACTGACTCGAGTCTGGTTCGGATCGGTCGCTCGATCTGGGTTCGTTGCGCGAAACGGGTTCCGTCTGGGTTCGCCCGCGCGGGCGTGGTCACGCGATCGGACTCGATCGCGGTTCGGGTCTGGTCGCGCGCGCGGGCGCGCTCGCGACTGGGCTCGCTTTAATGAAACGGGTAGCGGGTTGCGGATGCGGGTTTCGAGCGCAGATCCGACCCGTTTGGGTCGTCTTCAACCCGTTAAGGCAGAAATCGCGTTTTTTTTTTTTTTAAACGCCGCCGGCGGCGGCCGTTCGACCTCCGCCGGCGGCCGTCCGGGAGTCACCCCAAGGGTTTTCGGCCGTCCCGGACGCGTTGGTGACGTCAAAAATTGGGTTAGAGGCCTCATTTAATGAGTTTTCGTGGGTGTGAGGTTTTCGGTCGTTTTTCACGGCGGTGACCGTTCGCCGCCACTAGGGTCGTTCCTAAGGTTCTCAAGGGTCCTGAATTCAATGGTGATGTCTAAATTAGATTTCAACGTCCGTGAGGGGAGATATACATAGGTGTAATTTCGGTTTTAAAAGTTATTTAAATCGTTTCGCCGCCGTGGCTCGCCGGCGGCGAAGCCACGGCAGCGTCGTGTGATCTATACGAAGTAGAGATGATTTTGAGAGGCTTACCTCGATGTTTGGATGTAGATTGAGGAGTTGGTGGTTTTCGGCCCGAACGGCGGCGAGGAAATCCGGCGATCGTCGGCGACGTAGCTGCTGTTGCTCGTTGCAGCGGAGATGATGTTGATCTTCCCAGCTGGATTGCTATCCTCTCTCTCTCTCTCTCTCACCGACTCTCTCTCTCTCTCTCTCTCTCTCTCTCTCTCTCTCTCTCTCTCTCTCTTATTCTCTCTTTCTCTCTCCTATTCTCACTCTCTCTCTCCTATTCTCTCTCTCTCTTTCGGTTCCTCTTTCTTAAAATAATTTTTTTTCCCCTTCTTTTCAAAATTCTTTTCCTCTCTATTTATAGAGAGGTCTTCACCGGTTAGAGATCCTAAAATCATGGATCTAAAAACTCCACTTGCATGTATTGCAATAAAAGAAAATCTTATGTTAATAATTGGCAGCATCAACCCCTCAAGGTTTTTGCGAAGTTTAATCCACCACTGTGATCGTTGGCATAATCAGCCCCTCTATGAGCCGAATTTTGGATTTTGCGATTATGACATATTCGCGCATATCTTGTCGGAATTATGAATATTCATTTTCATTTAAATATCTAAAATCAAACCATTGGATCATATTACTTGGGCTCGATTGGGCTTAATCGGGTTTAATCGAATTGATTAAATTCGATCGAGCACAATGGATCCTTAATTGGGCCAATTTGGTTTAATCAGGCATTTTAAGTATAATTGAGCCAAAGCAGAAATTGTGTTTAAATAGGTCAAGTCGAATTTTAGGTGTGCCATACGGGTCCAATTGCTGTGTTTTAATTAAGTGTAAACGGCCCGGACAAAATGGGGTGTCGACATGGATCATTAGATGCTGCACTTCGGTTTTTTCGGTTTTACATTACGCGCAAAGAATATTTAAGAACAAGCATGATTGGATAAATAAGCAAGTGACTAACCTTGTAAAGGGCTTCTTTGGACCGGTAAGTTGTAAAGCTCCGGATCGGATGGCAACCGCCTTACCATCAACGATTTCATTGTCGAAGTCTTCCTCATCTACTACGTCGAGAGCAAGTGGATTGTCATTGTCGTTCAATGAAGACCGACCCCTCTTCAAGGCTATACCGCCCTTCCCTCTAGAACCCAACCCATGCGCAATTACGCTCAAGTTCCGCCACTTCTCCTAATCAATCATCAAAACACCAATTGATTTAGTTATTTTCAAACTGGAAAAAAAAAGTTCATCTATTACCTCGGTAGAATAACAAGTGTTTGGACCAAGACATGCATTTTAGATCATGCTTACTGTTATTGAAATTACAACAATCATAAGGATCTTGTTCTACTTCTTGGATACGCTGGTATTGGATCTCTATCTCATGCATACATTGCCTTAAAGAAACATTAATCATGAACATTTACAGTTGAATTCTGTACCTTAAGATCAACATTAGACCGAAGGATCAAAACTTCGTTAAATTCTAGATCCTTCTTAATAGTTTGCCATTTACCAGCTCCATGCTTACGAACTCCAGCTCTAAGCGCTGCTTCTTCCTCTGCAGTCCACTTCTGCTTAGGCGCACCCATGGACAGATAATGAGAAGTGATTCAACCTAATAAACACATGAAAAATGACCATCAGCAACACAATAATCATTGGACATCTCCCACAAAGTTCAAAAATTCTACCGAGTCTGCAATAAATTTTAATCAAAGAACAATAGTGTATCCCGTATAAACAATTACAATAGAGATAGTGAACGAGATCAAAATTTATACTCCTCTAACAAGAAAATAAAAGAAATTCCGCTTGGAACAAACAAATTCCAAAACTAGATTACATCGATTCTATCGTATACATAAACATGGGCGGTCACTACATATATATATATATAGCCAGTGGAGTCAATTCAAATGACTCCCACTCATGGGCGGATCGAAGATATAGCCAGTAAGTTCAATTGATCCCACTCAATTACCTTGAATCTAAGGCGCCAAGGGGAATATAAATACGTCGCTCGGCGGTGGGATGAGAAGCCGGAGGCAGAGCAATCAAGAGAGGAGGAGATTGTGGGTTTGAAACTAAATCGGGCGCTAACATTGATTGAGCCTTTGAAGCTAATTTGGCCCACATTGATTTTGATTTCCAGTTTTTTCGGAGTTCGGCGGGTGATTTTCGGAGTTCGTCGGTTGCAGTAAGCGATAGTCGGGGGGTACTGTTGTATGTACGTGGCATCGATGATGTTTCGTTCGGTGGATGGGTGTTGCTTTGCAGCTGCAGTCCTCTCTCTCTCTCTCTCTCTCTCTCTCTCTCTCTCATTCTCGTTTCATCCTTTCCTTTTAGAAGCATAGAAACATTGTAAAGCCGCGCGTTGCCCCGCACACTACTACTACTACAGTCCAAGTTTTTTATATCCATAGGATACGACTGAAAATATTATACACATATCTAAAAATTTTTGGAAAAAAAATTTAACAGCAAGTTGTAATTACATACGAAGAACTACAGTTTTTATATTGAAATTTTTTCTAAAAGAATACTTTTGAAAAAATCATATTATGGCATGCACAAATATATGTAATATATACTTCGAGATATTATTGGAAAAACTTGTTACATAATATTATATTACAGTATAGACGAATTATATTATTTGATAAAATATTGTTAAAAAAATAAAATAATCGTACGATAGTATGAATAAAACAAATGAAATATATATTTAGAGATATAAAAACTTTTAAATTTAAAAATAAAAAGAAGTGAAAGTTCTGTAACTTTTTTATTAATAAAAATAATATATACATTAAAAAAATCGTATTATGGTACGCGCCAATATATTAGCATATAATTTGAGATATTTTCGGATAATTTTCAATATAAAAATTTCATATTCTAATAAGATCTATAATTTTTTATGTTAAAAGTTTTCTTAAAAATGCGTTTAAATAATATCTCTACGCTTTGAATTATTGACAATTTAAAAAATAAAATAAATCATATTACTGTATGGATGAATGTATAACATAAACTTTTTAAGTTAAAAAAAGCAGCGATAATATTTTAAAATTTTAAATTACTTCCTCTCACTTTTTGTTTATTTCAAGTCATGTAATATATATTTCGAGATATTATTTAGAAAACCTGTAACATAAAATTATATTACAGTATGCACGAATTGTATTATTTGAATTATTAATGAAACAAAAAATAAAATAAACTCGTACTATAGTATCAATAAAACAAATGAAATATAAATTTAAAGATATGAAAACTTCAAACATAAGAACTTGTAAATATTTAAAATAAAAAGAAGCAAACGTTCTGTAACTTTTTTATTAATTAAAATAATATACAGATTTAAAAACAAAATGAAATGGTATTGTGGTACGTGCCAACGTATAGCATATAATTTGAGATATTTTCAAAAATCTTCAATATGGAAACTTTTAATTCTGATGAGATTTATAATTTTTTTTATTTGTATGCATGATGTATATATATGTGCTTTTTAAATGGAAGAAAGCAGCGATAATATTTTTTAAATGGTAACTACTAAAAGAAAACTAAGAAGTCCAGGACTATTAGAGTTTTCTCATGGATTGTTGACGACCTTCCTCCGTAAAGGGGGACGAGTGGTTTTTGGAGTCGCCACCTAATTTTTATGGAAATTAGAAAATCGGATAGGCACTTTTAAAATTCTTAAGGCTCGTTCGTCGGTTACGTGTGGGGAAGACAGAACACCCCCACAGCGCCCCTCGAAAGAGGGTACTCAATAGATGGTTGTGCAGATTTTGTGTTCCTAATATTTCTTGATTTTATAAGTATATCGACTTTTCTTGTTGTCGGATTCTGTTTCTTTAAGATCCTAATTTTATGCCTCTTTTTGACAATTATATTCGGCTAAGGAGGATTCCTTCCATTTATGGGGCTTTGACTTTTAAGCCAATAAGTTGAATCGGTATTTTTTTTTTTAAAAAACTTTCTAACTTCAATTTCGAGCGAAACAGATAATCTCAGAAAACTGTTTTATGGTTGGTGTAGCAAAGAGGTGAAATTGTATTCCCGTGTTCAAATTGTATGCTCTTCATCCTCTTAACCATTTCTCTCTCGGTTTCAGTTAATGACGTCTTCAAAATCAGAATCCACTGCAGCAGATGCTCTGCAAGGTCTCGATGTTTTCATTCCATGAGGAACATATAGCCAGTGAGTTCAATTGATCCCACTCAATTACCTTGAAACTAAGGCGCCAAGGGGAATATAAATACGTCGCTCGGCGGAGGGATGAGAACCCGGCGGCAAAGCAATCAAGAGAGGAGATTCAGTCGGCTGGAGAAGATTGATATATATACGTATATATATAGAAACGTTTGGGTGTTTGAAACTAAATCGGGCGCTAACATTGATTGAGTCTTTGAAGCTAATTTGGCGCACATTGATTTTGATTTCCATTTTTTTCGGGGTTCGGCGGGTGATTCTTCGGAGTTCGGCGGTTGGAGTTAGCGATAGTCGGGGTACGGTTGTATGTACGTGGCATCGATGGCGTTTCGTTTGGTCACAGCAACGATTCCCACGTTCACGTGGCGGGGAAACGAGTCATGCCAGCGAAACGGTTAGAGATGATGCAATACACTCCGTCCGATTCTCTCCATTGACGGTTCTCTCTCTCTCTCTCTCTCTCTCTCTCTCTCTCTTATTCTTTCCATTGAAAGCTAATTCTGTTACATCCTTTCCTTTTAGAAGCCGATATATAATATATCAATCCCATATTTTGTCGGATTCTGATTCTTTAAAATCCTAATTTTATGCCTCTTTTTGGCTATTATATTCGGCTAAGGAGGATTCCTTCCATTTATGGTCCTTTGACTTTTAAGCCAATAAGTTGAATCGGTATTTTTTTTTTTAAAATACTTTCTAACTTCAATTTTGAGCCAAACAGATAATCTCAGAAAACTGTTTTATGGTTGGTGTAGCAAAGAGGTGAAATTGTATTCCCGTGTTCAAATTATATGCTCTTCATCCTCTTAACCATTTCTCTCTCGGTTTCAGTTAATGCCTTCTTCAAAATCAGAATCCACTGCAGCAGGTGCTCTGCAAGGTCTCGATGTTTTCATTCCATGAGGAACATATAGCCAGTGAGTTCAATTGATCCTATTCAATTACCTTGAAACTAAGGCGCCAAGGGGAATATAAATACGTCGCTCGGCGGAGGGATGAGAACCCGGAGGCAAAGCAATCAAGAGAGGAGATTCAGTCGGCTGGAGAAGATTGATATATATACGTATATATATATATATATATATATATATATATATATATATATATATATATATATATATATATATATATATATATAGAAACGTTTGGGTGTTTGAAACTAAATCGGGCGCTAACATTGATTGAGTCTTTGAAGCTAATTTGGCGCACATTGATTTTGATTTCCAGTTTTTTCGGGGTTCGGCGGGTGATTTTTCAGAGTTCGGCGGTTGGAGTTAGCGATAGTCGGGGTACGGTTGTATGTACGTGGCATCAATGACGTTTCGTTTGGTCACAACAACGATTCCCATGTTCACGTGGCGGGGAAAGGAGTCATGCCAGCGAAACGGTTAGAGATGATGCAATACACTCCGTCCGATTCTCTCCATTGACGGCTGTCTCTCTCTCTCTCTCTCTCTCTCTCTCTCTCTTATTCTTTCCATTGGAAGCTAAGTCGATATATAATATATCAATCCCATATTTTGTCGGATTCTGATTCTTTAAAATCCTAATTTTATGCCTCTTTTTGGCAATTATATTCGGCTAAGGAGGATTCCTTCCATTTATGGGCCTTTGACTTTTAAGCCAATAAGTTGAATCGGTATTTTTTTTTTTTTAAAAACACTTTCTAACTTCAATTTTGAGCGAAACAGATAATCTCATAAAACTGTTTTATGGTTGGTGTAGCAAAGAGGGAAATTGTATTCCCGTGTTCAAATTATATGCTCTTCATCCTCTTAACCATTTCTCTCTCGGTTTCAGTTAATACCGTCTTCAAAATCAGAATCCACTGCAGCAGGTGCTCTGCAAGGTCTCGATGTTTTCATTCTATGAGGAACATATAACCAGTGAGTTCAATTGATCCTATTCAATTACCTTGAAACTAAGGCGCCAAGGGGAATATAAATACGTCGCTCGGCGGAGGGATGAGAACCCGGAGGCAAAGCAATCAAGAGAGGAGATTCAGTCGGCTGGAGAAGATTGATATATATATGTATATATATATATAGAAACGTTTGGGTGTTTGAAACTAAATCGGGCGCTAACATTGATTGAGTCTTTGAAGCTAATTTGGCGCACATTGATTTTGATTTCCAGTTTTTTCGGGGTTCGGCGGGTGATTTTTCGGAGTTCGGCGGTTGGAGTTAGCGATAGTCGGGGTACGGTTTTATGTATGTGGCATCGATGATGTTTCTTTTGGTCACAGCAACGATTCCCACGTTCACGTGGCGGGGAAAGGAGTCATGCCAGCGAAACGGTTAGAGATGATGCAATACACTCCGTCCGATTCTCTCCATTGACGGCTGTCTCTCTCTCTTATTCTTTCCATTGAAAGCTAATTCTGTTACATCCTTCCTTTTAGAAGCCGATATATAATATATCAATCCCATTTTGTCGGATTCTGATTCTTTAAAATCCTAATTTTATGCCTCTTTTTGGCTATTATATTCGGCTAAGGAGGATTCCTTCCATTTATGGGCCTTTGACTTTTAAGCCAATAAGTTGAATCGGTATTTTTTTTTTTTGGCCAAAATTTAGTAAATATCCATTTACTATAGATTTTTGGGCGCTCATACCCTTCAACTTATTTTGGGACCTTTCATACCTTTCTACTTCAAATTTAGGAACACGATATCCTTATTCGATTAATTAGACGGACACGTCACTAATCTTGCTGACGTGGCACTAATTACTATTTTTTATTATTTTTTAATATTAGTTGGATATTAAAAAATACTCATGTTTATATTAAAAAATAATTAGATAATACTTAATTGGTGCCACATCAGCGTAATTAATACCTAAATCCTCTTCAGGGGTATGGCGTTTCCAAACTAATAGTAAAGGGGTATGAAAGTCACGAAAATAAGTATAGGGGCATTAGTGCCCAAAGATAAATAGTAGAGGGGCATTTACTAAATTTTGGCCTTTTTTTTTTTAAAAAATACTTTCTAACTTCAATTTTGAGCCAAACAGATAATCTCAGAAAACTGTTTTATGGTTGGTGTAGCAAAGAGGTGAAATTGTATTCCCGTGTTCAAATTATATGCTCTTTATCCTCTTAACCATTTCTCTCTCGGTTTCAGTTAATGCCGTCTTCAAAATCAGAATCCACTGCAGCAGGTGCTCTGCAAGGTCTCGATGTTTTCATTCCATGAGAAACATATAGCCAGTGAGTTCAATTGATCCTATTCAATTACCTTGAAACTAAGGCGCCAAGGGGAATATAAATACGTCACTCGGCGGAGGGATGAGAACCCGGAGGCAAAGCAATCAAGAGAGGAGATTCAGTCGGCTGGAGAAGATTGAGATATATACGTATATATATATATATATATATATATATATATTATATATATATATATATAGAAACGTTTGGGTGTTTGAAACTAAATCGGGCGCTAACATTGATTGAGTCTTTGAAGCTAATTTGGCGCACATTGATTTTGATTTCCAGTTTTTTCGGGGTTCGGCGGGTGATTTTTCAGAGTTCGGCGGTTGGAGTTAGCGATAGTCGGGGTACGGTTGTATGTACGTGGCATCAATGACGTTTCGTTTGGTCACAACAACGATTCCCATGTTCACGTGGCGGGGAAAGGAGTCATGCCAGCGAAACGGTTAGAGATGATGCAATACACTCTCTCTCTCTCTCTCTCTCTCTCTCTCTCTCTCTTATTCTTTCCATTGGAAGCTAATTCTGTTACATCCTTTCCTTTTAGAAGCCGATATATAATATATCAATCCCATATGTTGTCGGATTCTGTTTCTTTAAGATCCTAATTTTATGCCTCTTTTTGGCAATTATATTCGGCTAAGGAGGATTCCTTCCATTTATGGGCCTTTGACTTTTAAGCCAATAAGTTGAATCGGTATTTTTTTTATAAAAAAAAAACACTTTCTAACTTCAATTTTGAGCCAAACAGATAATCTCAGAAAACTGTTTTATGGTTGGTGTAGCAAAGAGGTGAAATTGTATTCCCGTGTTCAAATTGTATGCTCTTCATCCTCTTAACCATTTCTCTCTCGGTTTCAGTTAATGCCGTCTTCAAAATCAGAATCCACTGCAGCAGGTGCTCTGCAAGTGTTGACGGCCTACTCGTCGCGCTACGTGCGCGTGCGGTGTGTTGTGTGACAAAGAAGTCGCCAACTAGATGTTTTAAGAAAATCTAGGAAACCTACTGGCCTTTTAGAGATTTAAGGTTCGTTTACATCGGTTACGAGTTAGGAAGGTGTTAGGCACCTAACGTCGTCTCTAAAATGGTTGCCTTATCTTTTAATTGTTAATATGATATGGTTTATCAATTATTATGCTTAGTTTAGAATTTGTTTTAACTTGGATGGATAATTTTATTAATTGCAGGAGAATCCTCCTATGTTGTTAGTCGGGCAGAGAAAACTCTCCCGGATTAAGGGGAGGTAAAGGGTTGGAGTCGCCACCTAGATATTTGTGGAAATCTAGGAAACCGGAATAAGGCACATTGAGATTCATCAGGCTCGTTCTTCGTTTACGCGTGGGGAAGACGGAACACCCCCATGGCGCCCCTCAAAGAGGGTACTCTATAGGTGATTATAATAATTTTCGGTTTAAATTTATCACGTGTTTGCTATTATTAAATGTATGCATATTTAACTACCTGCCCGATATGAAGAGAGAGATCGACATCCTCCTTACACCCAAATAAAAGACATATATCTGCCGAGATAATATCCGTCATCTCGTTTCCATATATTTTTTATTTGAGTGGGATTTGATTTTTAAATATGCCTGATCGTAATAAGATAGTAATATCCATCACTTCTTATTAAAATCATTCATATTTATTTACCCAAGTTACTTAGATTAGGATCCATCCGGTTCCTAACCTTCGTATCTAGAGAAAATCAAATATCTACTACTTATATGCGTAAATCTGGTATGTATTTTACAATATCGCTATTAACGAAATAAATAAACAGCAAATGAACATTATTTTATTTTTTTTTTTTTTTTTTTTTTTGGAGGGCTCAGCGCCGTGTCGTTTTCCCTTCATCGCCCCTATTATTGTTAAAGTAGAGATATCCATCTCATACTTGTGGTAATTCAATTTTTGAGGAAAATATCCATCTCCCTTTTTTATTATCATTGTTGACAATATTTTTAAAGGAAATATCCATCTCCTCTTTAATATTAGTACCGTGATTTTAATTTGAGAGAAATATCTATCTCTCTCTATATATTATAAATTCAAATTTCGAGGAAAATATCCATCTCCCTCCATATTATTATTATAAATTCAAGTTTGAGGAAAATATCCATCTCCCTTCGTATCGTTCTTAACTATTTAGTACTTCTGCAACTATAATATGTTTACATATATTTATTACTGATAGGAAAGAAATATCCATTTCTTCCTAGATTCGATTTTTAATTTTCTTTTGTTTATTAGTTTGAAAGAATATTTCAAGTTGAATCCTTATAACTTTTATATAGAGCAGGGGGAAAAGTAATATCCATCGCTTTTCTCCCGACTCTTCTATTATTGTCTAAAGTTTTTATTTTCGGCGAAAATATCCATCTTCTCCGAACTTTAACAACATGAACTATTTACATGTAACATATAAACATAGATGATTATTGGTTCAAATGAAGTCTAAATTTGATTTTTTTTTTTAAAAATGGAGTTAAAACATAATTATAATTCATAAAATAATATTAAATCTATTTTAAGTTCATTAAAATATTTAAAATCAAATTAAAAAAATAATTGGGCCCTTAATGGGTCGGACCGGACCACTTGGTCTGGTCCGCGAGCCAACAGGCTCGCGCCCAGGGCTGCGCGCCTGGGTCCGCGCGGATTAAATCCGCAAACGACCAGCTTAGCCGGTCAAACGTCCCTTCGTCGGCGACGGCGCCGGGGGCCTCCGGCGAGGCTCCTTATACGTATCCTAAGGTTTTAGACCACCCTGGACGCATTGGAGATGTCAAAAATTACGTTCGGAGCCTCGTTCGTGAGTTCTTGGTTTTGCGGAGTTTCGGCGGCGTTTCGACAACCGATTCCATTCTTCGTTGTTAGGGTCGTTTTTAGGGTTATCGACTGTGCTGAGTTCAATGGTTGTATTAAAATTTCGTTTTGAAGCACGTACGCTAAGATATTCGGGGGTGCAACTATATGTCATTATTTTGAATTCTATTCCCGGCCGCCGTGGCTCGTCGCTGACGTAACCACGGCGGCGCAATGTAACCTCAGTCTCTAAGAGATACCTAGGGAGTGATTTTCAGAGGCTTACCTTGAGTTTGGAGAGGTGTTCGCGCAAGGAGGTGCTCACGGGTGCAACCTTGGTTTGGCTCCGGCGAGCTTCCGCGGGTCGTGAAACGGAGATTTGAGTTCTCGTGATTATAGAGATGGTGTTACGGACGAGTAGGGGGGGAACAAAGGTCTCTCTCTCTCTCTCTTCCCGCCTCTTGTTCACTCGGTCTCTCTCTCTCTCTCTCTCTTCTCTCTCTCTCTTCTCTCTCTCTCTCTCTCTCTCTCTCTCTCTCTCTCTCTTGCTTCCACACCGGCGGCTTCCCTTCCTCTCTCGTTTGCTCTCGCACCCCAGCAGTTTCTCTCCCTTCTCCTTCTCCTCCTTCCCTCTTTTCCTTTCTTTCTTCCTCCTGTTCCCTCCTTTCTCTTCTTTTTTTTTTGGGTAGGTGAATGGGATTTATAAGGTGATAACGAGAAGATAGAGGGGACGGGGGGTCTTTCCTTGCGTGAGGAGGCTGGGCAAATTAAACGGGGTGGGCGGCTGCTAGCTACCCATCCCATCTATTACATCAACTTTTTTTTTTTTTTTTTTTTTTTTTTTTAAGGAAAAATATTTTTATAGAGGTATATGTATATATGCGTATATATGTTTATATGTATGTGTATATATGCGCATTTATGTTGTATATGTATGTGTGTGCGCGTATGTATATGTATATCTCGAAGATTATCGCATATATGTTTATACATGTGTATCATTATATACACGCGTACTACGAAATTGGTCTGATTGAGCTTAATCAGACTTGATAGAGCTAATCGAGTAAGTCAGACTTAATTCTGCTCCGTGAACCTTGATCAGTGCATATTGACGGTCCGAACAAAATGGGGTGTCGACACGGCAAGCCGGTTACCATCGTTTTCGTCGCGAGCAGCGGTTCACTGCTCGCCGCGGCCGCTTCCGGCGGGTCGTCCAGGAGGTCTATTCTAGCGTTTTTCAACATCCTGAACTCATTGGAGATGTCAAAAATTGGTTTCGGAGCCTCGTTTTTGAGTTTTGGTTTGCGGCTTTTCGGACGCGTTACGGCGACCGATGTATTTCGCCACTGTGATAGGTGTACTTAGGGTTTTCATGGTCTCTGAGTTCACTGGTGACATTTAAATCTGATTTCGAAGCTTGTATGGAGGTTTATAAGAGGGTGCAAGTTTATGTATTTTTTGTTTTAAAATTTTTCCGGCCGCCGCCGCCGTTTCCGACGGCGTATATCACTGCGGATCGGTCAAGAGAGGTGTGTAGACTATATTTTTCTGGTTTTAAAGAGATTTATGTCGCGTTTGGAGACGTCGGGTGCAAATTCGGTCGGTTCCGGCGACGGCGACGTCGGAGGCGGCGTGCGTCGAGGATTGCGTTCAGTAGCAGGGAACCTGGAGGAGTTGGAGATGCGGACGGCGTCTCTCTCCCTCCCTCCCTCTTTCAACTGTACCTCTCTCTCTCTCTCTTTCTCTCTCTCTCTTGATCTCTCTCTCTTTCTTCGGCTCGCCGGCGCCGTTGCCCATCGTTCGCCGGCGTCCAGTGCCGTCTCCGCGGCCTCCCTCGCTAGTGTGTGTGTGTTTGTTTTATAGGAGGTGAGGTTGGTGGGAGATGTGATGGAGAGGATGGAAGATAAATAGGGGGTTAAGGTTTTTGTTGAAAAAGATGGTGGAGGTAAGGTGGATGAAGAAAATGAGAAGGGGGGGGTGGCAGCCGGTGACTAAAGGTCCTCCCCCGCCCATCTATTTTTTTTTTAATTAGTATTAATTTTATATTATATATATATATATATATATATATATATATATATATATATATATATATGTGGTGTGTGTGTGTGTGTGTGTGTGTGTATGTGTTGTAGTGTATATGTGCACACGCGCGTAAATTTGCGTGTACTGTCTGCCCGGACAAAATGGGGTGTCAACAGCAAGGTCTCGATGTTTCCATTCCATGAGGAACATATAGCCAGTGAGTTCAATTGATCCTATTCAATTACCTTGAAACTAAGGCGCCAAGGGGAATATAAATACGTCGCTCGGCGGTAGGATGAGAAGGCGGAGGCAGAGCAATCAAGAGACGAGGAGATTCAGTCGGCTGGAGAAGATTGATGTATATATATATATATATATATATATATATATATATATATATATATATATATAGAAAGGTTTGGGGGTTTGAAAATAAATCGGGCGCTAACATTAAGGGGCTGTTTACTTCGCGCGGAAGCCTGAGAAGTGAGAAGTGGGAAGTCGGTGAACTGTGAGAACTAAGAAGTGGGTGAGAAGTGGTGTTTTGAATTTTTCTATTTACTTGGGATTGTAAAGTAGAGGCTGTAAGATAGTTTTTTTGTTTACTTGGGATTAGAAGTGAGGGCTGAAAGATAAATTTTTTTAAATTTTTTATTGGAAGTAAACTGAGACATAAAAAATATATATATATTTATTTTAAATTTATATTTAAATATTTATATTAAATTATATATTATATCTTATCTTTTGTATGTATCTCTCATTTAATATCTTAAATTTATATATTATAACATATATATCATATTACACAGAATATATTATATTATATATTTTTTATTTTATATGTATTAAATATATATCAAATAAATTTTATATTCTTGAATACTAAAATTATAAAAGATAAGTTTTAAAATTTGAACACAAAAAGTATTGAATACAAAGATTTTGTATTGAATAAAATTTTACAAAAGGTTTATTATTACATATATATGTATTAATAAAAAAAAATAAAAAAATAAAAAAAATTATTACACATTGTACAAATATTTCAACCATTGACTACAGTGGTCGCAAGAGAAAGGATAAGAAATCGCAAGAACACAACAGAACTCATGCGCGGAAGACAAAACAAGTTCGCCCACTTCGCAGCTAAAAGCTGCGAAGTGGGTGAACTCAATTTATTATATACTCGTGGAACTCAGAATTGAGTTCCGCGAGTTCCCGCGGCGAAGTAAACAGCGAAACTGTGTTCTGAGTTCTGAGTTCCACGAAATCTATCAGTTCCGCGCGAAGTAACAGCCCCGAACAGCTATGAACTGTTGAGGGACCAATTGTCTCCCATCATCAAGCACAAACCTAGTCCCTTTGATAGGGCTACTGGACTTGGGCTGCCTGATCCTCATTAGGCCTCAAGATGTGTTATCGGTGTCATTAATTAATAAGCAATAAATAAAATCGATCAGAATTGTTCCAGTTAATAAGTAAGACTAGATACTAGAAGGCGACAACGACTTACCCTTTATGAAGGATAAGTTGAATGTTCGAATCTAAACAAGCGTGAGTTGATGGAACTACCATGCCGCTCCGTTACAATTAAAATGTAGGAAAAAATTAAATTCAGCAGTCACAAAAAAGAAAAAAAAAGACTCAACAGTATCAGAAATTCCCAACAATACTTTAACGATGAAGATCACGCCATCAAAAAATCTACTATCCGAATGGTTAAAAAAAAATAGTATTTGTTGAAAAATTTTCTATATAAATATTGCAGATTTTAATAAAATATATAATTTCTATTTTAAATTTTTTTTTCAAAAAATGATCCTAATAGTTGTACTGGGGTTTTAAAGTTTAACGAGTTTGAAACGGATTTCAAGATTATTTTTGAAATTCGTTAAATATTAGAGTCCAAAAAATTTTTTGAAATTTTTTTAATATAAAAATTATAAATCATATTAAAATTTATAATATTTATATTGAATTTTTTTTAAAAATTCTCATATTTTTTTTAGCTATACGAATTAGTATAGTTTTTAGTGGAGCGGCTGAAGTAACAAGCATTTTTCTTCTTTTTAAGGTGTAAAAAGATTTGTGGATAGACACTATATATATATTATTGAATTAAATTATAGATTCATTTATTTATTCCATCAAAATGTACCAAGCTCAATCCAAAAATGAAAAATATCTGAAATGCCACAATAATAAACTGTCATTCCATTTGATCCACTAATTAAGCTTTTTTTTTTTTCTTATTTATACTATATACTAAGACACAGGAGATTTTTCCGCTGTTCATTGAACAGTGCCAACGTAATTTTGCAAAAAAATCCAAAACTTCTTAGAAATTTGATTTTGCACCGGTTAAACACTCATTTATAAGCGTCGTCTCAAAAAACTTTCAACATAAAAATCGTATATCTCGATGAGAGCTTCAACTTTTGTGTTTTAAGTTTTCCGAGAAGATGCTTCTAAATAGGTGTTTAGGAGGTCCGAAGTTTAGCGGGTTAAAATGCAATTTTTTCAAAAGTTTGGGTTTAAACGCAAGATTCGCTCAATTCCACCGCCTCGACTGCTCACGCTGTACGGTCCCTTTTTTTTTAATAATTTTTAAATTTTTTAAGATTTCGGACCTCCAAAACACTTATTTAGAAGCATTTTTTAAAAAATTTTCAATATAAAAATTATAGATCTCATCAAAATTTATAATTTTTATGTTAAAATTTTTCCAAAAAATATCTCTAGATACATATTTTATATGTCTAATCGTACCGAAAATACGATATTATTTCGTTTTGAATCCGTTAGGTATTCAGAAAGTCTGAAAACTCTCATTTAGAACTATTTTTTTAATAAATTTTAACATTAAAGTTATAAATCTCATCATAATTTATGATTTTAATGTTAAAAGTTTTTCCAAAAAAATATCACTAAATATATATTGTATACATTTTTGTTTACCGAAATACGATTTTATTTTATTTTAAATTCGTTAGAGTTTTATTTTTGTTTTAAATATGTTAAGATTTCGGACCACCAAAATAATTATTTAGAAATATTTTTTTAAAAAGTTTTCAAATAAAAGTTATAGAGGCCATCAGAATATACGATTTTTATGTTGAACATTTTTCCAAAAATTATTTCTCAATATATATTTTATACATTTGTTTATACCAAAATAAAATTTTATTTTGTTTTGTTCATACAAATTTAGACCTAAAGAACATTCATTTATAAATATTTTTTACAAAATTTTTAATATTAAAATTTTAAAATTTATTAGAATCAACGACTTTTATTTAAAAATTTTTTCTAAAAAATATCTCTAGATATATGTTTTAAATGAATATTCAAAAATATTTTTAAATAAATTTTCAACTTTGTAAAAAAAATTTAACAATAGAATTTCAACATGAAAAATTATATCCCACTACAATGTTCAATTTTATCGTTAAAAATTCTCTTTTATAAATAAATGTATTATACATTCGAGTATGTACCTAATTTCGATTTCTTCCCTTTTTTAGAATCATTAATAATTCGGAATGCTAAATTTTTTTTTTAAAAGTATTTGTACTTATCATATGGATATAAAAACTGTAACGTAATGAGCATTAATATTATTTTATATATAATGATTTATATTTAATAGCAACTGTATGAGAAAACAATGTGATCGCGGCAACGCGCGGATAAAAAAGTTTGTTATTACTAAAACTCATTTTAGAAGTTAAGAAGGAAAAGAAAACCGAGAGTAATTTTATCTTTACTGAAAAGAGCTAAGAACTACATATTAAAACAAAATCAAATCAAGCGCGCTTCAGCTGTGAGATTGTCTCGGCAATCTGCAATGACTATCACCTCATCATAGAAAGAACAACAAATCGAAGACGAGCAGAAACAGCTACAAATTAAAATCAAGAATAGTTAAAGATTGATTGAGATTTCAATGGGGGATTCGAGCGCAGATCTACAGGAATCCGGGTGGGAAGAGCTGCGGAAAGAGGCGAGAAAGATCGAGGCCGATCTAGAGGTTAAACTCTCATCCTACGCTAAGCTCGGATCCAGATTCGCTTCCTCCGCCTCACAATCAGGTAATCGACGACTTCTGACCCAGACGTTGTTAGATTTGGATTATCAGCAGTGTAATCTGCTTGTCTTTTGATTGGATTACGCTGCATTAGATTCCGCTACGATATAATTTTTGTTAGATTTGATTTCTCTGGTGTTTCTCAGCATGTGATCCGCTTCTCGTTTGATCGGATTTTGCTTCTGTGAATTTAAATTTTGTTAGATGGTGTGGCAATTGCAATATCAACATTTGTGCAATTTTGAGTTATCGTTTAACTGTACTATTTTGGAGCGTTTACGCAGCGGTTAGAAGGTCTGACATGTTGGGTAACCCTCCATCAAAAGATGTAGGTGGAGATTTGGAAGAATTGGGTAGAAACTCTGAGAATGATTTGGATCACATTTTCAGGTTGGGGTTCATATGGAAATTTTGTTAGACAATATTATAAGCGGCGTGTAATTAAAAATTTGCCTGCTGATTCATCTTCTAACAGAATACTGTTTTGTACATACATCATTTACAAAAGGAGTCAGACAATGATGGAGACTTTTCAATGCGGGTTAGAAAATATGTAGAATTTGTTGTCTGTCACTTCTAGTTTACTTTGTTTGTGGATCAGGATGAAATCTGGTATAGATTGTTGATAACAGTTTTGATCCCCTCTATAGTAACTGTTGTTCATAGGTTTTATTGTTAAGGGCGATTTCCGATTTGTAAAAGAAGATCACGTATTTATGATGAGCAAAATATGAATGTATAAATATAGTACATGCTTTCAGGAATTCATTCTATCTCATACACACAAATCAACTTTCTCATTAACCTGATATATTACCTATTATAAAGCAAAATAAGTAGCCCCCCTCACATTTGTTTTAACTTTTAAATCATTTATCAGCTAAGGATTTTTTTTTATGTGCCATATATACTATAGTGGCCTAGACTGTTTTTGGAGGGCCATGCTAGCTTATGCTTTTCTGCATTTTCAGGCTTTGCCGACAATGCATCTCCAACGGTTGGTCCGGGGAGATCCTACAAGAATATGGAAATGGAAATTCAGTCCTTACTCGAGAAGCTGTTAGATGTTAATGATGCCATGAGTAGGTGTGTGCTGCATCAGCCGCAGCTACCACATCTGTTTCCCAAAAGCTCGCAAGGCACAGAGACATACTTCATGAACTTACACAGGTAGGTCCCAATTCTTTATATATATCATATATGCCAAAAGTTTGATTATCCTACATTTTAATTGATGTACATTGATTTCTTGACATAGCTACTTAAAGCTTTTCTGCAAACATGAGTTTGCTTTTCGGAAACTACCCAAAACGATAGTCACCTTAGTTTTGTGGCTGCTTATTCTTCCCTTAATGTACATTATAAGGAAATGTTGCTAACGGAATGCAAATGAATTTTCTGTTAATTCATGTGCTTTTCATTTACAACATCTAGGGGAAGCACAATAATCTGTTATGAATCGATTCGGATCGGCTCACGTCGGCGGCCCGGACGCGGCGAAGATAAGACACCGGCGGCCCGGTGGCGGCTCTACAAACTATTGTAACTAAAATTACTATATTTCTTCCATAATTCAAAGAAGGGTTTATATTGTCTATTTATAAAGGATATCCCTCTAGACTCTACCATATATTTTTTCTAAATATTTTCTAATGATACTCTCCTAATATAACTCATTTCTAATACAAGAATTCTCTTATTTTTCTATTTTTCTACTAATAGAATAGTGCCTATTAAATAGCACTTTCCAACTAACATAATATTTCCTATAATATAACATAATCATGCATAGAGCAAATGCTTAACGATGTGTTTACTTCAACACCTGTTCCTTGGTACAAGCACCATTTTGTTAGTTGTTTCACACCTTCTTTCCTATATAAACCATCATGTGTACCCATTGGCACTTGGTTCTCGCTACTCCAAAAACCTCTCTCTCCCATGTAGACAAGAGAGCATATAAGCTCTTTGTTAAAGCACGCCAAATATGCCACCCTTATTGTGGCGACCCACTGGCACGCAGATCACCCTTGAGACTGACGTCGAAACCACACGCATGCGGAAGCTTTTGAAAATGTGTTTGATTTCCATATGCCAAATACATTTACCATTTCAAATATAATACAATACTTTGAACCGAAGTTCAAGACTATTCGACACGTAGCGAGCGTCCGCGAGGGAGGCGGTCATCGCCACATTGTCCAAGCTTAGTTTTCTAAATATTATAATGTATCAATCTCTCTCATTGAGACCCAAGAATCCTTAATAACCTAAGGTCTTTAACCATATCACAATTTAAACCTTCACTTCAACACCCCTCTATAAAAACCCGGCTCAAATAATATTTTTCTGAAATTTTTGGAAATATCACATATCTTATATATGTGCATTTTATCACCATAAAAACTCAAAATCCAAATTTAAAACAATTTAAGACGATTTTAAAATAGTAACTAGCTGATCACCCTTTCCAAATCAATTATGTCAACGGTTATCTTGGATTATGTAATGGTGAAATCACTAGTCCAAACTAGTTAGTCCTCTCAGGTTTGGTTTAGATATTGAAATGACCCAAGCTAAGGTAACCCGGTTCAGTAGGGGCGATCCTTCAGCGACCCGTGGAAGCTACTCGGCGGTTATGCAACCTCCGGATGGTGTGACTTCGAGTCTCGCACTCGGTAGCAACATCCGGGCCAAATGGTGGTCTAAAATATGCCCACTGGCCTTTATAGAGACATCATATCTTAAGATAAGCAATCCCGTTGTATTCGGTTCATCGTACCTCATCCTAGTTGGCAAACTCCTCGACTATCTCGGACTAGATAAACATACAACAAAACTTGCGCTTAACTTAAGCGTTCTACTAAGTGTATCGCTAGAGCACAACCGCTCACATACTCAGACAAGTAGAATTATCCTTTTAGGCACACTAATGCATATGTTACTAACCATGTCTACTAAAGTATCACTAGAGCATAGTTGCTCACATACTTATTCGAGCTGACAACAAACTACACATACTGGCATGCATATCATAAAGATCCATCCTATCACAAGCATCTCTAGGCATACTTCGCTGGGTAGAACTACACATAATAAGCATGTTGCGCAAACAAACACATTCTACTAATAGAATTTCCTCGAGCACATATACTCAAATACTCCAATTAGAAGAAATGACTTATAACATGCTATTACATTCAATCATTCTCCACTTATTAATATGCCAGCATAATCCTAGTAACATGAGTAGCTCAAAACTATGGTAATTATAGCAATATGAGTTACACCCAATAATAATGCTAGGAATCACTTAATAAGCATAATAATCACATATGAAGCATGAAAATCGTATCAATACTCAACAATTGTACGCTGCTCACTTTGAGAACGGAACCCTAAAATCCATGCGCCAAACCTCGATGGTATCCAAAGATGTTTGTGTCACCGAGAAATCAAATTTAGCTCCAAACGATCTCTAAGCTCTCCAACACCCAAGATATAGCTTGGAGAACTCAAAAATTCTCTCTCTCTCTCTCTCTCTCTCTCTCAACTGGGCTCGGTTGGAAGTGAATGAGCTTGCTCCACCGCCGATCTCTAACTTATACCCGTTGGCCACGCGATGTTTCGGTCGACCGAAACTCCCCTGCAAGGCACAAATCTAGTTAAAACCACAATGCGAACTAGCATCTCACATACTACCGCACATATACATGTCTAAAAATTCTTAAACATGGATATCTTACCGACATGTATTCCAGCATGCAAATATATATATACAAGGTCGAAAGCACGAACTCACACTTCTGATCGTTCATTCCCAAGTTTCAAATAAATGAAGATGTATCAGGCTTTATTGCCGATGGTTTTCGTGAAGTTGCATATTTTCTGTCAAAATGGTTCACCAGCATGACTGGTCAATATGCTGTTTACTGCTAAATTAGCTAATTTTCAGACATGACCCGTAACTATTGCTGATCCTGATGCTGATTTATAATCTTGGACGAAATTATGCATAATTCATTTCCATCATTGCATAAAATCACAAACAGTTTGATAAAAGTGTTGTCCTTGTAACTTTGAGAAGCAGAATTCAAACTAGTAAGCGCTGGTTATTGTGGTTTTTGCTATACTTTTTTCCAGTATTAGCATATTTTCATTGACGGATTTGGCATGTTATTTACTTTATTAATATATCTTCAGGAATTTAGACGGACAAAGGGGAACTTGAACTCCATGAGGGAGCATGCAGAACTTCTAAACTCTGTTCGAGATGATATTACTGAATCTAAGGTACGTAGAAGCCTTTAATAATAAGTTGTTGACTGTGGTGTTCATATACACTTACAATTGTTTTGTTATAGACATCTGGGGGCATGTCACCTAGGGTGAGTTTATTACGAGAAAGAGCATCAATTCATGGAAGCATAAACCAAGTAAGTACTACTGTAACTTGGAAATTATGAATACCAGATGAAGTTGTGGTCTTATTGCATTGCACCATCTTAAGGTTGCCTTGGTAATAATGATTAGTTGTTTGTTTTCTCTTTTCAACTAAATGGTGTTAGATGCGCATGGTTTTACTATTTCTTTTATCGACTTGCATATAAACCCACTCGTATTGTTATTTCGTGGTGGCTTATTAGTTTCCCTTATTATGTTCAGAATATCCTCCATCAAACTTGTTTTGCATAGATTATAAGTTCTGTTGGAAAAGTAAAGTAAAACTGTCTATGTTGTCTTATTTGTCAAAATAATCTCTTATGGCTTCAAATTGTACGAGAAGGAAAAAAGATGTCCATTGCAAAATGAGTAGAAATTAAATATGAACTTCCTTGATCGCTAATAAGAATTTATTCTCAAATTTAGTACAGTACTGCAGAAGTTTGTAATGAAGAGGGGCCATTATTACATCTGAAACCAACCTATTTGGCAAAGACGTATATAATACCGAGATGTCTCTCGCAGTGGTACAAAATATGACATGCTTTCCTTTGTTCTGCATCTTTTAAAAAAAAAATAACTAATTTACCTATTGAGTTAGACACTCATCCTTATTGCTGTTGTTAACTTTGTGTGGCTTCTACCAGTAGTCAACAACTCAACAGCCTTTTTGTTAGAGTTTCTGATCTTAGCTTATGCTTAAACTTTTATGTCTTGTCTAAACTTTAATTCTAAATAGCAAATTTTCTCCGAAGGGTATCTACTTGTTGATGCCAAATAGTCCTAAAGCTATTCTTTTGTTACCTTTGGCTTGTCATGTCCTTTCAAGCGATTCTCCAATTTTTTAGTTTCATGCTTACAATTGAAGGGTTTCTTTATTTCTCTTGGCCTTCAAAAGTAAGTTACTTTTAAGGCCGTAGTTGAAGTATATTCCATTTTAAAGCACAAACCTTGCTAGTGCTCTTTTGGATGAAATGTATATTGTTGTAATTTGAGCCAATACATATTCGATTAAAGGCAAAAAGGCGACGCTATAATATGCATCCTCACTTATTAGGTATAGTTAGTTTCCTAGGCAAATTTACACCAAGTTATAGAAAGGTCATGTAAAAAGAATAGTTGATATTTTTTTAGGGGGCATATCCTGTGGTTAATTATGAAGTTTTTCTCACTTAAAATGAAGAATTGGGATGTTAGGGCCTGTAATAGAGCGTTTGCACAATGCATATGTAGAAGTAGAAGAAACCGAGACAGCCCAGTTACTAGTAAGCTTCGCCCTAGTTGAAACTACATGAACTGTTTAGGGAAGAGTTGTCTAATAACATCGTACTAGTTTTGCACCCGTGCGATGCACGGATGTTAGTCATTAATATAAAATAATAATATTATTTTTTATTAAATTTAATAATTAATTTTATTAAAATTTTTATTTTATTTATCACATATTATTAGAATAAGACAATTATTACTTGTTATATATAAAATAACAAAATTATTTGAGAATAACTCTGAAATGATTATGATATCCAGTTATATATATAATTTGTTTTAGAATATGAGTAATTTTTATTTAAATGAATATTATTATAAAATTTGTATTATTATCACTTTTATATTAATAGTTACGCATGTGTGTAGATCACTTTTTATAAACTAATTGTTATTTAAGAATTTTTTTTTTTTTTTTTTTAACTTCATTTAACCTTTTTTTTATATTCTTCTATTAACTGCCTTCTGTGTGTGTATTTGTTTTTTTAGATTATCGTGGACAAACTCTGCCTGATATATATATAAATGATAATATTCGAAAGATTAAGTTTTTTTAAATATATTAATTTTACATAAATTAATATTTATTTTATTAAAATATTATAGTATATTTATTACTTGTTATTAGAGCAAATATAAATATGAAATGACATACCGAAAGTTACGACTTGATCACCCCTTTATATATACTGTATATAATTATATAAAAATTATTGAGAATTTGATAATGGCCTTTTGAATTCTTCGAATATTTATTTTATTAGAATATTATATTATATTTATTACATGTTATTAGAGCAAAAATAAATATCAATTGACATACCGAAAGTTACGATTTTGATCACCCCTTTATAAATATTGTATATAACTATATATAGATTATTGAAAATTTGATAATGATCTTTCGAATTCTTCGAAATTATTATAATTTATATGTAATATAAGTAAAATAAATTATTATAAATTATACTTATTTTTTATATTTAATAAATTATTAATAATATATTAAATGTGCATTGAATCAAAATTCTCATTAATGATGTGATTAATTACATATTTATTATGTTTAAGTGCCACATGTCAAATTATGAGATGATAGAGATGCCATGTGACATATTGTGAGTTATAAGAGGTGCCACATGGCACTCAACTATTTTGATACCGAGTTTTCTATATATATATATATATATATATAGATTAATTTTCATTTTATTAAGTTTAAAAAGTTTGTCATAATTTGAGTGTTTGTAATATTGGCGTATGTTCAAATCAAACATAATATCTAGGTTGTTTAAAACTGCCGATGTCAAAACTTTTGTGCTGTAGAGCTCTGAAACTGTAATTTAACCATATAATATCCCTGTATTGGGTATTCTTTATATCGTATACTGGTTTGGAGGGATTTGTGAGTTTACCTAAAAATGTTAAGTAGCTTGATATCCAAAATAAAGAATCTCATTGCATTTCTTCTTCGTTTTCTTCTTCTCCATTCCGGGACTTCTCATTTTCTCGGTTCTGTCTCAACAATTCCCAAAATTCCTCAAATGTATTTTCAAAAATTTATATCTTCTCCGATCCTTAACCTTTTTTTTTCCAGAAACAAGCAATGTTGTCTCAATCTCTACTATCTAATTATGTGATTAGTTTCTATAGTATTGTGTTTGTAATCTCGGTGGTCTTACAAGACATGGAGGATACCTGCTACAAAATGAATTGTTGAGCAAACACATGAGTGAATCTTGTTTGAGTTTAGCAACTCATACGGAGTTGTGAAATTTGGATGGAAATTAGGGTTAAATTTGGTTTCAAGGATAAGAATATCTATAGCAAATTTTGTTAAGCTATTTGAAGTTGATCATTAGAAATTTAAATCCTATTGCTACAAGTATGAAATTGTGATGATGATATTGAGTACTTTTAATTTTAATAGGGATTACTAAGTTATAACTTGATTCTATTGTCAATAGATTGAGTTTTTGAAATTTTAATATACGTATATGGGTGGTATTTGAATTTGTAAGCATTTTGTGCCATTAAGTTCAAAGTTAGACGCATATGTGGTTATCTGTATACTTGTACAATATGATGTTGGCTCTTGATGACAATAATTTGCTTATGTTGGATGAAGTTGTGCATTTCTTTGCTTTATCGCATATCTGAAGTCTCCTCAAGTTTTTCACATCATTTGCTAACTACATGATCTACTATGACTATTTCGAAAAATGCCATCACGATCACGAAGAAAAATCATCATGACTTTTGATGTCGCACTTTACGCGCCATTGACTTTCGTGACAGATAACTTTAGTGTATGCTGGTAAAGCTTTTGATCCATGGTATAGGGCAAAAAAGCATGCACTCCACAACATAACCATGAGACGTATCATCCCATTACAATGAGACAAATTCAATTCCGTTTCTGCGAAAATAAAGGTTGGGTGCAAAAGTATAGGAATGGATCCACATGGTTTCTAAAGGGATCACCCTGCAGTACACACTGCATCTATAAGGTCCACTACACAGAGACCCCACATGGTAAAAGTCATGTGGCGCCCATCCTGTTGGGTCTGTCACACAGTAATTACCTGCTGTAAAGGTATTCATATTCATAGTACATATAAACCTACAGTTCTAGACTTCTAGTACAAAGAACATTTTCCTACATCTGCTACTACAAATACAAACTCTATTATTATCACTTCAAACTCTATTAAATACTTTTGCTAAACATCTATTAAACTAAGCATTAAATTTCAAATTCTCACGCTCTTTCATAGCTCATGCAGTTTCCAATTATGTGAAACTGGCTTTTAATGGGGTCATCGTCGGTTCATCTTTTTCATCTGGTGTTGAATCCAAGGTTCCGGCAAGGCACAAGTTTTTCTTTCTTTTTTTTTTCGCGAGGAAGATGAACAGTCGCGCACACAGGCGCGACCTGTATCTGCCAGTCACTTTTTTTTTTCTTCATCGCGCCGGTGGCATGATTTAAGTCACACCTAGAGCGCGTGACCACTCTTTCTTTTTTAGTTAAAATCTTAAAAATAACTTTTAAAATATAATAAAATATAAAATAAGATGTAAAAATAATATTTTATTATTGGCACGGTCGAAACGGCAAGTCGCTGAGTTCAGAATTTTCCAAAACTCCGCACGGCACGAAATGGAAAACCTTGGTTAAATCCAATGGTTCTCAACTTCACTGTCTTCATAGATTACTGCAAAGGATGTTTGCCCGCTTCTTGAAATTAATGTTCCTATTTGCAGGAATCCATTACTATGATATGTCACTGAAAAATGGTTGCAAAAGAGATGAATTTGTTTTGCATTGAGAAGGTTCAACCGATAATGGATGGCGATATTTGACATTACACTATCACTTGAATACAAACCAACATTACAGAAATGGTTGATAGCTATAGGTGATGCCCCAAAGAGAATCAACCTAAATAAACTGAAATACAGAAAATTAGTATTCTTCCAAACCGTTATGTAAAACCTAGCCTGTAGGACCCTCCAATCTCTAATATTCACGGTTAGTCTGTTTTAAGCAGCCTCACATGTATCCTCCTCCTTTCCCACTAGTGTTTCTCAATGAATCAGTCTATTACTTTACCACTCTCGACAACAACTTCGCACTTTTTCGTATTTTCTTGGCTTCTAAGTTTCCAGTACTGCTTGCGTATCAATGGTTTTGTATCTTTGTTGCTGTGGCAGTGCTCCTTTTCTTCTGCGAAAATCGGCAACATGGATGTTATTTCTTTCTACTTTGATTAGACAAAGTTCCTCTTATTTGGCGTCATTTTATGGTTGTGATGTTTTTCTGTGATTTATATATCTCGTTTTATTACTTATTCAAATGACAAAGGTTTGCTGCCTGTTCGGTTACTTAAATTCTGAGGTTAATTTGTTAAACGGTAGAATAGCTCGAGCTAAAGGATTGTTCTTATTGGGCTATACTATCTCGATGTGCCAGCAAGAGTTAGGTTACATGAATGCTACAAGTTGTATCTAACCGAATTGTGCATTAGTCATGTCGAATTGCATCCTGAAAACAACCAATTTGATTAATGGGGTTGTTTTTCATGTTGACCGCCAAATTACTACCTTGCAACTTACACTTTTAACTGATAATAATGAAATGGATACAACTGAAAGTTGAAGAAGCCTGGTATCAGTAAACTGAAAAAGGGGGCTTCCTAGAGCTATCTGTATGAGTTTGAAAAAGGATTCATATAGTTCCCTCCCAACATGCAGGCGCAGACACAGCCTTTATATAAATTCCAAAGTCAAACACTTAGAATGGCCATAGATAGATGGCTTAGTTACTGTTGATCATTTTCCAGATTCTTTAAATAAAAATAATGTGATTTCCACTCAGAATCATTATTATAACTTAAGTGATGATTTTTATCCAGATTGACGAGGTTATAGGTCAAGCTCACGCAACAAGATCTGTTCTAGGGACCCAGAGGGCTTTATTCGGAGATGTTCAAGGAAAAGTCAAGCAACTTGGTGATAAATTTCCTATAGTACGAGGCCTTATTGGTAAGTTGAACGTTCTTGAATTCTAAATTTTGAACTCGAAGGAAATCTTTTTAAGAAAATCCTTTCCATACATATTGAAAGGATAGCTATCACCATACACTTACACCTGTGGTTAAAATGATACACCTTAAGTTATAGATTTCTTTAGAGGTATATTAGAGGTACAAAGCATCTCTCTTGCTTTTGCTATACTCACATCCCGGTATCCGTTGATTAAGAGTTTCTTATTTACAGGTGCTATCAGACGGAAAAAATCAAGAGACACACTTATTCTTTCCGCTGTTATTGCAGCCTGCACATTGTTCTTGATTATCTATTGGCTCTCGAAATAATTATCCTGCGTCGTATACCGCAGTACAAGGTTGAAACAATGGCTTCGTAAAATTCCAAGCCATGCCAGTGTTACTAGTTTATTTCCGGCATAAACTCGAAGCTCATGATCTGCTCTTCTTTGTTTTTCTTTTTTTTTTTTTTCATAGTTGCAGAAATATAACCACATTTTCGTTAAGTTGTCTTATTCTGTCTATGGCTATGCAGAGAGAAGGTAACGAGTATTTTTCATGTGTACATAGAAGACTTCCAGCAGTTTCTGAGCTGTTTGTTCTTCAAGAATGATCTCTCTTTCTTAAAACATTTTATATATTCGATATGAACTATATTTTTTGAGCCATCTTTGACGTCTAACTTTTGGGGATGGATATTGAGGTGCGCTAACGGATTGGTCGAGAGCTGAGCTCAAAGTGAAGCATCTCCTTACTGTGTCCTACATATCCCACTTTTCTACTTTTTATTTAAATATTTGGACTCTTAGGCCTTGTTTGGGAAGAAGGAATCATAGAGGAAAGATTTGAAAGTAAAAGAAAATGGAGGGAATTTGAAATTTTCTATTGTTTGGAAAAGGAAGGAATTGATGTAGGAATGAAAATCGTTGGGATTGAAATCCCTGGGCCCCACGTGTTTTGGTTCCCTCCCGATTTGGAGAGAATCATGTGAGAATGGTGAACATGTGAAGCAAATGACAAATCCATCCTCCGGTGTTATAAAGAATTTAAAAAGCTTGCATTAAGTTTTGTGGATGTATTAGTCATTTTCCATTCGAAATATATATTTTATTTTTTTTATTAACTTTCTCTCCACTTTCTTTTCTTCCGTTATCCAAACGAGTTGGAGAGAAATATTTCCTATCATTTTCATTCCTCTAACTTTCTTTCCTTTCTTTTTCATTTCTTCCATTTTCTTTCCTTCTATCCAAACAAAGCCTTATGGTCGTGTTTGTCGGTTATTTTCCATGGTAAGATAGGAGGCGATTGTATGCATCATTGGTCCGAGTGATAAATGGGTCGGATGTTTATCGGCATTTTTCATGGTAAGACGGAGACGATCATATGCACTTGGTTGGATTTAGGGAACGATGGATGCTTCAGACTTTGGAAATGGTGACTACTGCACGATAAACATCATTCTCTTCAGCACGTATGCTATATTATAACATTTACCCTTCAACTTAGTTCTGCGACTCCTACATTATTTGTTTGGAAACTTTATCTTTAATCCCCTACATTTTAAGAAAATTCAAGAAAGTTGCCATGGAAAAGAAATAGACTGCATGAATTCTGATATGGTTACGGTACAGTCGAGATCTAAAGAAACTATTAAAAGATATAAAAGTAGAGGCAGAAAACACTAACAAAAATTGATGGTTTGATAAAGAAGAGTATCTGCATTCAATTTTTTATTTTTAAAAAAAAATTCAACGGACTCCAAGAAAAAAAAAAAGGTGTGGAGGCACAAAGAGATACAAAATTTATTATGGTCAAACAACTCTAATTAATTATACAGTAAATACGTCGATATGTAAAACTATTAGTTGGTTCACTGATGCTTTGGTGAATTCTCAGATTTTCAACCCAAAATAATGCTAAAAGTATTAATTATCAAACATGAAGTATTAAATTAAATATTTTAAAATAGCATTATCAATTTGCTTTATGTTAGGAAAAAATATAGGCAATATTTTATTATAACCGAAATATTATATATCTGATCTGAGAACTATATCAATATTTTATTATAACCGAAATACAAGTAATATAAAATCTGTTGGCGAAGGACATGAGACTTGCCATAATAACCGAGTTAAAAGTTATAACATTTGCGTGTGTTTGATCAATAGGCAATGGCGAGCTCTAGCGGAAGCCGCGAATCTACGCCGCTCACTGGCGGCGCCACCGCTCGTATTTGCTCTGCGACAGAAGACGGCTATTGCTGCCCCTACATCAGCCTCGGAAAGAACGACTTGTGCCGCAAACACCATCTCTTACGGCAATACAAACTCCAAGGACTCTTCATCGTAGAAGATCTACCACTGCACCTTCAAGAACACATCAACGATGGAGAAGAAGAAGAAGAAGCTCACGATGACCATTACACATATCCCGAGGACGGGGAAGTGTGGTTGGTTGTTAAAGACTGGCAACACGGAGACAAACGAATGCGGTGCCACGACGTGGTTGAGATCTTGGACGGATACATAACGGGACTCGGCGTATGTGCAGCGAAGCTGACGCCAGCAAAAGGCTCCGGCAGCGGCGGCGGAGAGCTGTTCGAGAGGGAGACGTTGCGGGGGTTCGTGCTGACGAAGGACTACTCGGAGGCGGAGATGTGGAGGTTCTTGCGGCGTCTGTCGGCGGAGAAAGTTTATGAAGATTTGACTGCGCCTCCTGGTTATGGTGGCGACGAAAAGAAAGTCGCATGGAGCGTTGCATGGGAATAAGCGAATCCTACAGCACCCAAAATTTCTCTAGAAGCACTTAGAATATATCATAAATTAGATTTTGGGAAGCATGGTATTTGATTTCATTACTGATTTTTAGCTGAAATTTTACTAGTTTTTGGGAGATGTAATTTTTTTTTTTCGGCGCTTTTTTATTTACTAAGTTTATGTTCTTTTATAAACAGAAGGTTAGATCGCCATTTAGACCCCACTCGGTCTCCAATCCAGTTCAGTCAAGATGAACACCTCGAAAAAATAATAGGTTAATTTTTTTGGAACATTTGCATTTTTATGCCCCTTTAACAGGCAACGATTAAACAAAAATAACAACTTTCAAATTAATAAATAAATGGTGACAAATTTCCTGGGAGCGGATAACTATATTTTAAAATAACAGGGATAAAAACAAGTAACTAGCTCAACTGTATATTTGAAGATAAATGCACACTATGTTAGGACGAATAATATTACAAATAGATGGCCGAAACTTGTACAGAACATTCTACAGACCATGGACCCAAAAATCTGAATGAGAATCGGCAAAATCATACAAAAATGGTTAAAAAAAATCATATCGACGAAAAGGGGGTGATTTTTTGGACGGAAACAACCTACGCTCAAGAATCCTTCAATCTGAGTTAATAGCAACAGCCCGACTAGAACAATGATCTAACCAACAAATATCAACTACGCAAAAACCACAATCGCAGCCAATAGCAATAGCAGTGATAAATATCCGCTTCTCAAGTATGCAGCTTCAGATGAAAAAGCTTGGTAAAAATGTTATAATATTTTGATAAAAATAATATAAATGAAAAAAAAAAAAAAAACTAGACGAGCAAGAACGATACCATTCATAAATAAAAGGGCGATGGTATTCTCTTTGGCTCTTCTGAGATTCAAAGACGCCATGACACATCTCATCAGAGCACATTATAAAAATGTGCGGCGACTAAGATTGGCACGTCAGCAATAAAACTTTTCAAAACCAGTTCAGTCTTAAAAAGTAGCATTTTTCTAAATAAAATAAAGGAAACAAACTGTGACAAACCCTAGAAAAATTGAGTACACACGTGAAATACGAGTAGAAGCGATGATATAACGGAAAAGAAAATTAGACTAAAAAAGTGACGAGAAAACATACATCTTCTGCATAGTGATGAGAGAACCACAATAAAAGGCATTATCTGGAATTGGCAACTCGGTCTTGTTAGAATTATCTTCCGCGTTCACAACTCTCATGTAAGCCTCCTGTCCAAGATACGTCTATCCAGATTTTCCGCACGAACATTCCACATGCCCGCATTGTCTAGCGAGACCAAGATTGCGGTCCATGCACCGGGGAATAGCTGAGCCCAACAGGATGAATTCGGGATATCTGGTTACATGTGTGTACGTACATGAAAGATCTCTATAGAACATTTTACAGTTGTGATATAAATTCCATGTATCATCGATATATAACTGATTTCTTGCTTATTAGATGAAATACCAATGATGGTTAAATCTTTCTCGGTGCAGATAGCATGACCATTTGATTACCTGTGGCGTTTTCACCCCTAACAGACAGTACACATAACAACGTTTGGATCGGATGTAAGGATAAAGAGTACCCAAGTAAAGAGTATCCAAGTGGTAATGGTATCCATTCCCACTGTAATGAGTACTCTTGTTTGGTTCAGAGGTAAACATTTATCCATCATCACCGGCCGATAGCACCGTGTCATTAGCGTCCTCCTTTCCGTTGCCGTCCTCCTCAAGCACCATCAGTGTCGTCGTCGTCGAGCTCCAATGGCATCGCCATCGTCCTTCGGCTGTGCTGTCGTCCTATTGGAGTTCCGTCCGAGTCCCTGCCGTCGTCGTTGCTTAACTGCGTCTTCGTCCTGTACGAGCCCTGCCGGAGTCCTCGCCGTCGATATCTTCCTCGAGCACCGCAGACGTTGTCGTCGTGGAGCTCGAGCTTCGTCGAAATCCATCCCCAACCCAGTCAAGCTCGAGCTCGAGCTCCGTCGAAACCCATCCCTTTCTCGAAATCGATCTTCATTGCTGTCAAGCACCGCCGTTGAAAATCCACATCCATCCACGTCGAGCTCGTGCTCCAGCTGTCAAGCACCGCCGTCGAAGCCTATCTGCGTCCCCGTCGAGCTCAATCGTCGGACGACGCGAATATCTACGGCGACACAGAGGTCTGTTGCCAGAAGAGTGCATGGCCGGCGAGATCTAGAGGAGGAGAGCGTGCGGCTTGCGAGTATCTTGACGAGGAAAGGGTGCAGCCAAGGCAGTGATCTGCGGTTAGAGAAGGGCACTGACGAGATCGGGATGAGGAGAGGGTAGAGCGAGCAGGAATTGCCGCCCGGGGGGAGGGGGTGCGCGGTGTTAAAACTTTACTCACCTTTTTAGGTGGGTAGAGTTTTACTTCTATTAGAGGTAAAAGTTTTCTACCTCCCATTAATTATTCTGAACCAAACCAGGATAAATGGATGGTAATAATTATCCGGTAACCATTATCACCCCTTTTTCTCCGTACCAAACATCACCTTAATGGACAACATACATGAACGGCTCGTTTTCACCCTAACAAAACAATTTGGCCTATTAAATAACTTCTGTTTGACTTTGAATATGGTGCCTTCACGAGATCAATTCGTTACGGGACCTTATGATAGGCGAAGGTGATCAGACCGTTGAATTTGCCTCGTGATGGGTACTCGTGTCATAAGTAAGCCCGATTTAGAGTTGTTAGCGGCACTCGACGTGTTAATCACAGTAGCTGAAGCTGAAATTTCCAAATGTTATGACCGCTCAAGATAACCGAGGATTTGATTTATGCAGTTAAGATTTGATTTAGGCAACTAAGATACACCCAATATATCCCTTGCTGTCTACGAACTTCTGTTGGAGCTCTCCCAAAATAACTGAAGATTTAGGCAACTATATATTATTATTAGTATATAATATACATAATTTAGATAAATAAAAAAATAAATATACTATTAGTGAAGTATGTGTATGTATTTAAACGATTTTTATATAAAATATCGATATTTATTTATAAATAATATTGTGCAAATGTTATATAAAAAAGTTGTATTTTATAAAATAGTTATTAGATATTTTAGAAACTTCATGGCATGTATTTATTTTAATATTTATATTGCATGACAAAAATATTTATTTTTGGGAGGCCTGAGGAGGGAATACTAAAAATCAAATTTGATAGGGCAAAATAGATGTTAGCCGAATTAGCTTTAAAGCTTCAATCCTCAAATCAATCTCGTATCCCGCTTTAGCGACCCTATTAATACCCCTGCCATCTTTCTCCAGCCGACTGACTTTCCTCCTCCCTTGATTGCTCTGCCTCCGGTTTCTCATCCCGCCGCCGAACGAGAAATTTATCACCGCCTTTGTGTCTTAGTTTCACAGTATCTGAGTCGGGGAAATCGACGTCACTGGTTGTAAGTGGATCTCTGACAAGAAGTAAGTCCTCAATGTTGCTGTTTACTTCTCTTTTTCTTTTCTTTTGTCTCAGATAATTGTTCTCAGATAATTGTTCTCAGATAATTGTTTCATAATAACCGAGTTAAAAGTTTTAACATAGGCGTGTATCGATCAATAGGCAATGGCGAGCTCTAGCGGAAGCCGCGAATCTACGCCGCTCACTGGCGGCGCCACCGCTCGGATTTGCTCTGCGACAGAAGACGGCTATTGCTGCCCCTACATCAGCCTTGGAAACAACGACTTGTGCCGCAAACACCATCTCTTACGGCAATACAAACTCCAAGGACTCTTCATCGTAGAGGATCTACCACTGCACCTTCAAGAACACATCAACGATGGAGAAGAAGAAGAAGAACCTCACGATGACCATTACACATATCCCGAGGACGGGGAAGTGTGGTTGGTTGTTGATGACTGGCAACACGGAGACAAACGAATGCGGTGCCACGACGTGGTTGAGATCTTGGACGGGTACATAACGGGACTCGGTGTATGTGCAGCGAAGCTGAAGCCGGCGGAAGGCTCCGGCAGCGGAGGCGGAGAGCTGTTCGAGAGAGACGTTGCGGGGGTTCGCGCTGACGAAGGACTACTCGGAGACGGAGATGTGGAGGTTCTTGCGGCGTCTGTCGGCGGAGAAAGTTTATGAAGATTTGACTGCGCCTCCTGGTTACGGTGGCGACGAAAAGAAAGTCGCATGGAGTGTTGCATGGGAATAAGCGAATCCTACAGCACCCAAAATTTCTCTAGAAGCACTTTGAATATATCATAAATTAGATTTTGGGAAGCATGGTCTTTGATTTCATTACTGATTTTTGGCTGAAATTTTACTGGTTTTTGGGAGGTGTAATTTTTTTTTCAGCGCTTTTTTATTTACTGAGTTTATGTTCTTTTACTAACATGGTCTTTATTTACTCGTTTTTTGCTGAAAATTTAGACCCAACTCGGTCTCCATCCAGTTTGGTCAGGACGAACACCTCGAAAAAACAATAGGTTAATTTTTTGGGACATTTGCATTTTTATACCTCTTTAACAGGCAACGATTAAACAAAAATAACAACTTTCAAATTAATAAATAAATGGCGACAAATTTTCTAGGAGTCGAAAACTATATTCAAGAATATCTAATAACATGGATAAAAATAAGTAAATGGCTCAACTTCATATTTGAAGATAAATGCACACTATGTTAGGACGAATAATATTACAATGTACAGAACCTTCAGTGTAAATGGTATTGTGAGCTAAACACATTTTACAGATCAATGGACCCAAAAATCTGAATGAAAATCGGCAGAATCATAAAAAGAGGAAAATTCCACTCATCGGGGGCCCCTGAAGGCCCTGAAGCAATCGGGACCGTCCGCGGCCCCTCATTAATAAAAAATAATTTAAAAACTGCCACGTCATCGAATTAATAGCGGCGAACGGAAAAACTGACGGCAAGATTATCATGAGCTTTTTTTTCGTAGTTTATGGTTATCGATAGTACAATTTAAAGTTCAGGATTATAAATGTATATTTTTTTACAGTACAGAGGCTAAAAAAGATATTTTGCCTATCCCTTACCATCTAAGAACTTCTGTTGGAGCTCTCCCTCTTCCCAGAAAATTCATCAAAGCTCTCACATAATCTCTAACAACGACGAACGAAAAACCTTATTCAGTGGAATCAATGAATACATTAAATTTTATTATTAGTAAAATAATATATAATTTCAATAAAAATAAAACTACAAATAACTATTATATTTGCAAACGCATTTTTATTAATTTTTTACGAATTATATTTCATAATAATCTTTTCACTTTTTTTAAAAAATTTGTATATTTTAAAAGTAATTGGAATAAATTTTTATTTAATTTAATTTTGGTGTATGTATGCACTTATTAACGTAATATATTAATTAATGTGTATTAATATATTAATATAATTGTATTTATATTGGTTCAAATTAAGTAAAAAAATTTCTCTTACATATAAGTAAACACCGTATTTAGCATATATAATTACAACTAATCAAAGATAAACATAATATGAATTATTATTCGTATATAATATACATAATTTAGATAAATAAAAAAATAAATATACTATTAGTGAACTATGTGTATGTATTTAAACGATTTTTATATAAAATATTACATAAAATATCGATATTTATTTATAAATAATATTATGCAGACGTTATATAAAAAAGTTGTATTTTATAAAATAGTTATTAGATATTTTAGAATCTTCATGGCGTTGTATTTTTTTATATTTAAATTGCATGACAAAAATATTTATATTTGGGAGGCCTGAGGAGGGAATACTAAAAATCAAATTGATAGGCCAAAATAGATGTTAGCCGAATTAGCTTTTCCTCAAATCAATCAATCTCCCGCTTCAGCGACCTTATTTATACTCCTCCCATCATCTTTCTCCAGCCGACTGACTTTCCTCCTCCTCCCTTGATTGCTCTGCCTCCGGTTATTCATCCCGCCGCCGAGCGAGATATCTATCACCGCCTTTGTGTCTTAGTTTCACAGTATCTGAGTCTGGGAAATCGACGTCACTGGTTGTAAGTGGATCTCTGACAAGAAGTAAGTCCTCAATGTTGCTGTATACTTCTCTTTTTCTTTACTTTTGTCTCAGATAATTGTTCTCTATATGCACTACTCTAGGATTACTTGTTCTTTTGAAGATATTATAGATTTTTATATTTCAACAACATTTTTATTCACTTTCTTTTTTCTATTTTTAGATAGTCGAAAGAGATGGCCGGTTTCATTATCTTGCCTGAAGAAAATTATTCTGAAAGCGTAGGAAGCACAATAACAACGCAAGACGCCGGAAGGAATTTGAGAATTAACATCAAGGAAGTCCAAAGCACGGCCACTTCAAAGAGCACCCAAAAGCGCTCCTATCAATCAGCAACTGTCGCTGTAATCGATGATGAAAAACCCAGGAGAAAGACGATGGATGCGCGGAAATATCGTGCTTACTGGCAATCTCTGATGAATTCAAGAAGAACTCGTCGTACTTCCTGTGCCGTCTGCAACTCCGATGTTGCTGATAAAATAGAAAGCTGAAGATAATAACTGTTAAAAAGCTATTTTTATTGCTTTAATGTTTCTGTAATGTTCAGTATGTGGAGGAGATCATATTAATAAATATATCTTGTTATATGTACTAAGATTCTTTATTAGTCTTGTTTTTTTATTGCCTTTGACCAATGCCCTTCTTGAGTGTTCAATTTAGCAAACCGAAAATGTTTTGCATTTTTAACTTTAGCACTGACTCGACTCAGTCTGCTGGTCCGTTGAGCCAACACCTTGAGAATCGAAACGGTTTACATGTGTGTGTGTGTGTATATATATATATATATATATAATTCAAAAAAAGCGGAGCAGCTGTTTAAAAAGAAAAAAAAAATTTGGAAATCATGCTGCATGCCTTGCGAGAATATTCTTTGGATTATTTAATAGTACGGCTATCTTATATGATGATTCTAATCTTACAAATGAAGAAAATATAAAATTTTAGCCCTTTATAATCTACTCAATGCTTGATGTTTACAAGGTAAATTTAAAGTGCGGCCACCTTCGTCATACCGCTGAAAAATCATCCCACACTTTTGGAGATGCACATTCTTTACGAAATAATGATTGAATGCTTATCGATGATAGAAAATTGATGCAGGGAAACCTATTTCTTTCCCAAAGATTATAACCATCTCTCCTATTGATCACAACATGTTATTGAATTTGACGTTGCTTTAGTTGAAATTTACGATGTCCGAGTTGAACAAGATTTTGGTTAAATGGCTGTTTTATCCATAATTTATGGTGCCGATCAACGCAGCCCCTATCGGATGCCATATATCGAAAAATTTGATATTTTTATTTTTTAAACAAAATAATAAATATATATCAATAAGGTCGGTATGGCACCGTCGGCACGTGCCGAGATCTGAATTTAGCGAAACTCAGCTTGGCTCAGTATAGAAAACCTTCGTTTTATTATTGTTGAACTTGACCTTGCCTCAATCAAAATAAAGCTATACCGTGAATAAAAGTAGGAAGGATACTTAGTTGAACTACTTTTCAAATTTAGCTGTTAGAAAGCTGTATTATTCAGAAAGGCTGCTGCTTTATCCCTCAATCTCGAGAGGAACTTAGCTTTAGAAAAGCTCAAAGCAGGTTGAAGCTGTGCTGTCAAACTTGCACCAAGGGCAAACAACGAAGCCTTCAATTGATGAAAACCATCAGTTCCTAAACCTGGACAAGAGAACATTATTGGCAACCAAAAATAAATATGTTCCAACATGCATAGACTTGATTCAATATTTTTTTAAAGGAAAAAGACACAGCAACAATGAATGTAAGCATAAATAAAGCTGAATAATTTGCCTTAAAAAGGATATATAATTCAAGAAATGGATTTACGGCGCCATTCTCAATCGCTTTAACCGCTTGATCATCGTGCTTTTGCCATTAGACACAGGTTATAAGTTGCTAGTCCCAACAATATCATAGCATTAATAAAAGACTACAACAACATGATGTTAATTCATTATTCTGCCACGGAGTCAACCTGTCCTATTACTCTGGGTTATTTGCAGATGTTCTCAGGTTCACTCGAGAATGGACGTACAAAATAAGGAAAAGATGGGTTTTTTTTTCTTGACTTGGGGAATTTGATTTATCGAGCTAAATGATGGAATAAGATTAAACATTTGGAGGTGGCCATATTTTCCCGAAAAGCTCTTCAACACGTTTTGTTTGGTTGACGTAACTATCCAGTCCAGCATTGAGAAGATCTTCAGCAGCCGGTCCTATGGCTGATGCAAAACTTTGCTGGTCCCATTTTCTGAGCTGCAAGTTGGAAGATCGTTGATGTCATTATAGAAAATCTGAACATAGTCACAAGGCAAGCTAGTTGTGATACTTATTAACTCGATGACTTCTCTAAGTAATTACAGCATAAACAGTTTGTGCACGGGCTTTGGAATTTATTTGTATTTTATGGCATGGAGATCTTGTATAAAATCGTGATAAGTCAAAAAAGAAAATCCCAGAAAGTTGCATGTTAAGCCAACTTAGAGGCACACTAGATTCTAGGGTAAAATTGCCGAATTTTTCTATAAGACAATTTTTTTTTTAATTTGGCTAACAATTGTCAGTATAGAGCGTGTAGCTTTTATAACAGTCATCTACAGCAGTTTTCTGAACAAAGAAAAAAAGAAATTAAATTTATACTCCACTAGAAAGAGCCATGGATCGTTAAATGTTAGTGTTATCTATTTCTACAGAAGCATATTTTAAGCAAGATAACATCTTAACTTCAGAACTTGTTCAAGTTCGTGCAGACTAGAGTAAACAAAGATAGATTCTCAAAATCGAAGAGCGAGCAAGTGATTTTCATCATAATAACAATAGCAATGACTTTTTTTTAGCTTAGAATTCATGCTTTACGATTTATATGAAGGTGAAACTAGCACCTTGAATAATTGCTAATTCATTTAAAAGAATATAAGTAATCATCATTCACAGAATGGAATTTTCTTGCAGAAGCACTAATGCCAAGTAGATGTTGTTACACTCATACACACATAAAAAGGCTAATTTTTTTTTCTTTTTTTTGTTTTGCTTTCTATGGAGTTCTAAATGAAACAATATGGGACTCACCTCGCCTTCACCAAAATTGTATGCCATGGCTGAGCTCGGAGACAGCCTTCTTACATATGAATACTTCTCATCAGGATATGTAACCGAGTCTTTTAGAGACTGCAATATTTTGAGCGGCGCTATTATGTAATCCACCCTAATAAAAGGTTAAGCACGCGGTTAAAGTTTGGCAAAAACATTTCCAAGCTACAAGCAATTATATCTTGGGAGTTACCCCAAAAGACTAAAAAGGTCCTGCTTGTTCCTAACAGCTGCTGCCATCAACTTTGATTTGTGTCCATTTTTGTGAATGTAATTGTATGCTTTCGCCACCTGAATGGCATAAGGAGAGAAGAGACTTCATGATGATATCAGGAGGATTGTGAAAACTTAAAAAACTGAAAGGACAGCTAATATGTTCCCATCCTGTTCAAAAATACACATTATAGATATGTCCATACTCGTAAAGGTAATTCATGCTATGTCACCCAATGGCACAAAGAGTGAAGAGATTAATAGTCATATGAGAAGGATGGAACTTAACCAGAACATCAGGAAAATCTAGGAACGTTTTGTGAGGTTTATTGGCTATAATTAAAGAAGAAAGTATGATATTATCTCCGAAATTATTTTCTAAAATTTTGGCTATAATTATAGGTTGAGTTATAGAAAATTATTTCCTATAATTATAGAAGATTATTCATTATTATTAAAGAAGAAAGTATGATATCATCTCCAAAACTATTGGCTATAATTCTAGCCCTTGATTTATGTTAAGTCCACATGACTTGGGTATTAATAGCTAACCTGTCTGTATCAATGGTCGCTTTTAGTCAATCATAGTTTGAAGCATTTTGTCAGGTTTTCGATTTCTTAGTGAACACCTATGATTGGGTTGGGTTGAGAAATATGCACGAGACGTTGATTGCAAATGCAATTATTCCAGATAGCTGAAATGGAATTACAAGAGGAAGTATATGTTTGAGCAGTCACTAACTAAATATAATGCATTACATTACTGGTTAGGATTAATATGAAAACAGAATATTCCTCCAAAACATACATTGAATGGAAGAAGACGAGCATCTTAAAGAAAAATATGATCAAGATCAGAGAGGGGAACAACGAAAACAACAAAGAATATAGAGACAGAAGCCAATCTTTTATGAGGAGGTGGACCAATTGTGACTGACGTAGGGGGCAACAAATTGCCAGTCTTGGCTAGGCCTCTTGGCTCATGATCTGAGCTGACTATGTTCAAACTCAACCTTAAGCTAAAAAAAAGGTCATGTGCAGTAGCTAAAATTATTAATAAAAAGGCAAAACTTGACTGATTATTGAGACAACTTTGGGCCGGTCCACATAGCCAAAAGCCAGACAATCCAAAGATGCGACTATGTCCAACATTTTGATGAACTATTCAATGATTTGGATCAGTATATCGATCACTTGGGTAATATATTTAAAGAAAAGTTGAAATAAAACATCTAAAAAGCTCGTCTAACAGAGCTAACCAGAGCCAGTCCTGGATCTTCTCCTCTCTTAAGGGCAGCTTCTATTTCAGGGTCACCAGAATGATTGCGTGCCCAATCCTGCAAAACACATCCATATTAGATGTATTACAGGATTATGCAATTACAGCTGTCATTTTGCCATGAAATGCATGCTATAATAAGGTATTACCCTAAGGCGGCCGACAAAAATCTGAATGACTGATGCACCCGCTTGAGCAGCAGCTGCGGCTTGAGCAAAACTGCAAATAATATCTAAACCATTGTCAAACCAGGAAACAAAGAAAGAATATTACAAGAATAGTAGACATGAACCTCAATTTAAAGTATAACATAGGAGTCAAAAGATGCAAAACGTAGACCTATTGATTTTATAACTGAAAGGCTGTTAGCTCTAAGGATACCAAAAGGAAGTATTGAGCTTATTGGCTTAAAGATCCTCCGTGATTGTTCAAATACCTTTCCACACATAAAACGTAAGAACAAAATTGTCGAAAATAAAATAATATAGCATACATATTAAGTATTATAATTGAACTGATCTAGTGGAAAAATTACCAGCAACAAAATGATAATAAGATTACTAAAATAGTTGTTAAGTACTTATACTTTACATATTTGGGAGTATTTTTTATATTTTTTTAAAATAAACCATAGTTCATTACTTTGAATAAGATAACAAAGAAATGACCTATAATTATTATGCATTTCAAATGTTTGTAGCTCTACTACTACCACAACTAAACAGTTTAGCCTGATAGTTTCAACATTTAAAAAGTTAATAATAAAGGATATGGAGATAATCTATCTATAGGATAAAGGGGTTTTTATTATAACTTATAACTGATATTACTATCATCTTAATTCTGGGTACACACTTAGATGTCATATTGAATAAAAGACATTATATAAGATAACAAAGAAATGACCTATAATTATTATGCATTTCATATGTTTGTAGCTCTACTACTACTACAACTAAACAGTTTAGCCTGATAGTTTCAACTTTTGAAAATTAAAAATGAAGGATATGGAGATAATCTATTTATAAACAAAGGTTGTTTTTATTAATAACTTATAATTGATATTATTATCCTGTTAATTCTGGGTACAACACGTAGATGTCATATTGAATAAAAAACATGAGATAGTGCTGTAGAATATGAAGGCAATAACAGAAGCATGTAAAAGTAAATAGTTAACCATTATAAAAGTTGTGTAAGCAGGTTGCTTTTGCATAAAACTGGTATAACTGGGAATAGAAGAAGTACCTGTAAACGAATGTCATATGTGTCTGTATTCCTTCAGATTCAAGCACTCTTGAGGCTTCTATTCCCTGGAAAGAATATTGGAAGAGGGATTGGATAACGCTTCCTGGCGCATAATGTCTTTTAAAGTTTCTGATATATTGAACTTAAGGAGCGAACTTCCAGGAGCTTACTTGCCAAGTAGATGGAATTTTGAACAGCAACCTCTCTGTGGCAACCTCATGATCATTATAGAGCTTCAAAAGCTCATGTGCCTTAAATTTCCGAAATGAGTTAATTGAATTTACATATTAGAACTAAAATGGACATGCTACTCGATTATTTGAAGAGTAACATATATCTTGTTTGTATGGTTTAGACTCAAGAATACAGAACCAAAAGATTAACAAAACTGCACCATGTTATGTTTGCTGAGGTGCATGCACCGTTCTACTGAACACAACGACAACATATATGTATTCACAGAGAAGTATGATTTTCCATGCCAAAGATTGATTAATCTACCATTCCCTTAAGTAAGCAACATCTACTTTCATCGCTATTGCAACCATACACTTTTACAATAACATATTTGCAAGAGCTAATAACCCCTAATTAGCATCATTGTGACACATTTCTTTAACACGAATTAGGATCAGATAGAATTCCCATAGTTTAAACCCTAATTCAGAGGTAAAAAATCTTTTACAATAACATATTTGCAAGAGCTAATCACCCCTAATTAGCATCATTGTGACACATTTCTATACATGAATTAGGATCAGATAGAATTCCCAAAGTTTAAACCCTAATTCAGAGGTAAAACATGTTGGTTAATTTATAAGCTACTTGCTAAGTTATGGTATAGGTGGAATGCTCTAAAGCGTGACACATATCAGAATTAAAGTCTTTGAAGGTTTGGCAACTAGATAAAATGTTGAATTAGTAAGACAGGATTTTGCAAAGTACACAGAGAAACGAAGTTAACCAAACAATCATGCATAGAACCCACCCCTTCGAGTTTATTTTCAGTGCTTATGCTAAAAACTAGTACCATCAAAAATAAGATAATCTAGCTTAAAACACGGAAGATTTGAATTATAATCCATGAGCATCTAACTAGTATACTAACTTCTCTAATTCCACTTTCATTTATGTATGCAATTAGAGCATCTGAAGCAGTGAAAGCCCTCGACTACTTTCGTAAGCCTTAATGCAAGGTTGATACTAGTACTAGAGGTCCTACATACTTCTGAGCAAATGTTCAAATGTTGTGGCCTAGATGGCAAGAATCAAATAGTTCAAATATCACCAGCTTATAACTGCCTCTAGTACTAGGGTTGATACCCAAACTGACCAGAACAAAGCGAAAATGTCGGGTTAGGTTTGGGTCGGGTCCGGATTTTAACAGTTTTGGGTCTGAATAATTTGGTTCGGGTATTCAAAATTGGGGCAGGTTGGGTTGGAGTCCAACGAGTATAGAAACTTTGGGTCTGAAAGATTCGTTGCTTATACCTGAAATTTCGGGTCGGATTATACTTGAAATTTCTTTGGGCTTTAATTGAGGCCTATAGAAATTAGGGTTATTGATATCTCTCCCTCCAACAAATATAGAAATTAGAGCTATTAATATCTCTCTATCCAACAAGCCAGCAGCCGCTCTCTCTCTCTCTCTCTCTCTCTCTCTCTCTCTCTCTCTCTCTCGCGGGCCTCTCCCACCAGCAGCGCCGTAGTCAGGCAGGCGCTCCGCCCCCCCCCCCGGCCCCCTCTTTCCCCATCCATTAATTGAGCAGTATCCGGCTTCGGCAGGTACTTATACGCGCCCTTTGCACCGCCGCGGTGATATTTCTCTCTTCATCCATTAATCACAATGCCTCCGGCTTCGGCATCCCCACCCTTGCCACCGGCGCGCCGCTATGTTTTAATTCATCCCCAACTTATTATTTCAAATTCTTCTTGATAAGTAATCGGGTCAACCCGAACCACCCAAATTTTATTCAATTCGGGTCAGTTCAGTTGAAGGATCAGGTCTATATTTATTCGGTTTGGCTCAGCTTTTTAAATTTCGGGTAAGGTCAGGTCGGGTAGGTTCGGGTTGAACCAAATGCTCACCCCTAGTACCATACATGGAATATCACGTGGTTAAAAACTTGGACAAATAGAGAATTAGGAAACGTCGAAAGAACCCGCATCGGGAGTAAAACTAGAAACAAAGTTTTCCAATCACGCATTGGGAGACTAAAAGGAGAATGATGCCTCAACGAACAAGCATAGCAACCACAGTTTAAGACTTGGTTACATAAAAGGAGAATCGTATTGATGCAAGGATGTGGAAGTGTGAAGTAGTGGTAGTGGACTCGACTTTTGAATGCCACCAAAAAGAAGTGTTTAGACCATTTTGAGAGTCCTCCAGAAGGCAAAGGAATCCTATGCATAGGTTAGAGGAGCTAATCATTTAAACCATGGGCATATATTCCCATAGTCTGACTTTCTCTTCTCAGTATTTGTGAAATTGAGATTATTCGCTCATTACTTTCTTAATGAGCTTAATGTTGGAAATCAAATTTACTTTTCATCTTATTCAATCGTGGAATTTCTGTCCTAAAGAAACAAATTATACCTTAACCATGGAAACACTATCGCTTATATATATACTATATTGGCGATATCAAATTGGGGTCAGCCCGATCCACTCCCACATACGCTTATATTTTAGCCAATTCAATAACACGTACCAACCACCATATAAGTGGAGATTGATAGGTTTCGACCAAGTTGTGGAGTTTAGTAGAGATCTCGGTACATCCTGCGGATCTTTTCTCCGAAATGAAAAAAAAATTGCGTAGCTTGACTTTCTCATGTCTTAATCTTCTCTCCTCCCCCTCTCACTCTTTCTTTGTAGTTTTTCATTTGAAACATTCTTTGTCTTCCTTATGAATGTGAAAACGACTAAGGTACTGTAGGATTACATGCAGACATGACCTGTTACTATTTTTTGTTTTCTTAAATTTAAGTTATTTAACAAAAATTTTAGTTGTTTTCTTCTTTTTTTTTCCAAATTTCTTTTGTCCAACTTGTGTACGACGATCCAATACTACCTCATAGTAACCTAAATAAAAATGGCCGGTCCAATTCCCATATGGTGAACCTTATTCTATGGTGGACCTCCTAAAAGAAATGACAAGCATTCTTGCCTCTTATTTTAACAAAGGGGGTGATCATGTTCGTTGAAGAGTATGGATTTGAAGCAAGCAATTCTGTGCAAAGTTTTGCATCCAACAACTAAAGACACGTATGATTTGAAACTAAATATAATATGCCTTGAAGCTGATCAAATGCAAAACATGCTTATATATCATTACGATCATCAGGAAATATTTCACTTGTGATTCTTGAAGAGGAATGCGAAATTTATTCTTAAAAAAGGGGGTTACCTTGTGTATTATGCCATGGGTATCATAAGCCAACCGAGCATCCACTTCAGTTGAGACACGACCAGGAACCAATTTAGCCAAGTCAGCTCCAACATTCACCAAAGCCTGTCAATTGCATAACAGTGCCACTACCCAACCAGTCAGAAGTACTAAAATTATAAACCAAAGTAATTCTAAAACATTAAATCCAACTATGAAAATCTACTGTATGTATGTAAGATGATTTGAGCTTTTCCAACAAAGGTTATAGCCAACCACACAAACCTTAGTATAGAAACAAGATAGCCGATCAGCGATATCTTCTTTTCCATAGCATTCGCTATCAGCAAGCGCCGTCTCAATTGCACTCTAGTAAAAACAAAACTACCAGATTAACTTTCATCACCACATAATTCAAATATTTCAAAAGATTCAGTTCAAACCTTGAATTTGGTGTCTGGAAGACTAGATATGCCCAGAAGCATAGACGAGCTAACAGTTGCAGCAGTTGGAGGAAATCTAAATTACATGATACATAAAAAACAATCAATAACAACAATTAGAATACAAATTTAGATATATATGATTAAATCAAATCGAATAATAAACAAGAACTTGCTTCTCGAAATCATCGAAGATCACCGTATCCGGAACAATCTCGCTAAAGCTAGACACCGCATCCAGCTCCGTGCTTAAATCTACAATTCATCTAACATAAATATCTATATAAATAACAAAAATACCACAAAATCAGCATGTTGAAATCAAACAATACCGGTTTCAATTGGGGAAGATGCATTCCCCATCGAAACGTGGACCGCCGGAAATGATCGCCGGAGATGCAAGAAGATCGGCTGGGACGATCGAACTTGATGATTCCATCTAGCAAGCTGCTTAATAATTAACAAATTACAGAATAAATACAACAAAAACAAGTAAAGCAGATCATAAATTGGCAAGAGATTGAAGATTACATTTGGGGATTGAACAGGGAGAATCGATGCAGAACGCAACGACAGCGACATTGTTGTAGATTAGATGATTGAGGATGGTTCTCAGGTGCCACTCTCAGTGGTTTGAGCTATATATAGTAGTTTATTTTACTGAAATACCCGTAAGGTTTGGATAAGAGAGAAGTTTATTAATGAGGAAGATGAGGGTATTTATGGGATTATGATAGGGACTAGCGATATCTTTCGTAGTAGCTCGATTGATGTCGATGATCTCCAGGTGCCGACGAGCTCTGCTAGGAGACTAAGGACAGTACTACATTTGGTCAACCTATTTATCCCACCAGAAATGGATCTATGGTGGCGATGGATAGATTTATACCTCTAGAGATAAGCAAGGAGATAAGCGTATGAGGTTTATCTTTAAGTATAGGAACAAGGAGATAAACGTATGAGATTTATATATCTAGGGAGAGGTACAATGAGATAAATGTACGACTGTATGAGATTTAAATATCTCTAGGGATATGTACGGGTGAAAATTGAAAACCTATCTCGTGTGGAAGAAGGTGAAATGTTATGTTCGTAATCCTTATATCAATAATAAATAAGAAATGTAAGTTTTCTTTTTCAAAAAAAAATATAATTAGCTACATGGTTAGTGCATTTTTAGTTATCTATAATTAATCTATATATACATATATAAACCTGTTCTATCAAAATCGTTTCACCACGTGGTATTCCAAATAATTTTTGATATTCTATGTGGTATTTGTTCTTATTATAAAGAGTCACGTGACATTTGTATTACTTGATAGTAATTTATAAAGTCATTTAATTTATTTAATAAATATAAAAAATTTAACATTAAAAATAAATAGAAATAAATACTAATAAAAATAATAATTTATAAAAAATCTAAACAGATATATAAATTTTAATATAAAATAATTATATTATATATTATATATATATATATATATATATATATATATATATATATATATATATATATAATCACCATTTCACGCCACTTCTTAAATAGTTTTTATGTGTGGCATTAGTATTTTTTCTTGGCCTAATAATATATAAAGGATAAAGTATAATATATTATAAAAATAACTTTCAATTTGTAATATAAAAGTATAATATAAAAATTATAAGAAATTAAATTTTCAATATTATTATTTATATATGATTATATATGACTAATATATGTGCATCACACTGGTGCAAACTAGTATTTTTATAAAAAATGTTTATTATGTTTTGAATTAACCTGATTTTTTTAATTATTTTTGCTTTTCACTAATTATTAAAATATCTGATAATCAACTCATATATTTCTCTCCCTCAACCATCAACTGCACTTCTTCCTCTTTCTTCATCCTTTCTCTCTCTCCCTCTCTCCCTTTCACTCTCTTCATCCACTCTCTATCTCTCTTTATTCGTTAATCGCTATCTCCGGCTTCGAAATATATTATTTCTGTGTCTGTCATTTGCGCCACAATGATAATCCACTTTTTTATTTCAAATACTTCTTCAAAAGCAATTGAGTGGGCTCGATTAACTCCGATGGCTATATAGTAGATTCGATTATACTGGAGAACAATTTATGTTCTATTATTTTTTTTAATATACATTATGTGTAATTTTTATATTTAGTTAATTTTATTATGTTTCTTATTTTTACACTCGCATGATAGATCCGCCGTTTGCCGGTACAAATTAAACTCATCAGTAGAGAACAATATGCGCAAAGGAAGCCCAACCCAGAAAGCACATTGCATCAAGTTCCAGTTATCCCGCTCTGGCTCCATTTCGGGATTCAAATCATCTGTATCACTCTTATGTATTTTCAATGATGTACGACCAATAGAAAAATGCCACATGTCCACATAGAAATATAGTAGAGTTGTAAACGAATAATAAAGCATATTAGTTCTTATTTCAAATCCTGGTTTGACAAAATTTGTTAAAACACTTCCACACTCACATTATTATACTTTAGAAAAATGCCACCTGTCCACATAGAAATATAGTAGAGTTGTAAACGAATAATAAAGCATATTAGTTCTTATTTCAAATCCTGGTTTGACAAAATTTGTTAAAACACTTCCACACTCACATTATTATACTTTATCCATTATGCCTTTCTCAAATGCAATTTAGAAGGGGAGAGTTATATATCAGTCACTGCATCAATTTTATTATAAATAAGCTAGTTGTTTACGATATTTTATTTTTTTATACTCAAAAGATCTATTTATATATTTTTTAAAAAAATTAAATTTTTTTTATCACATTAAAATCTATTTTTCGTGTATTTTAATTTTTTTTCTAAAATTTATTTGTAAATATATTTTTTGAGGTTCCAAAATCTTAACAGAGTATCGTATTAATTTTTAAACCCACTAAATACTTAAAATCTCAAAATATTTATTTAAAAATATTTGTTAAAACTTTGAATAAAAAAATTACATATCACATAGAAATATAATATATATATATATATATATATATATATATATATATATATATATATATATTAATAAATATTTATACAGTAATAAATATTTTCTGACACAAATTTTAAAATATAAGCTAATTTGTAAAAAAATCAAACTACAAGGCTGATTTGTAAAAATTTAAAAACTAATTTCTTCATTTAGAATTTATGATTTTGAAAGTCGAGCTAAGTTTTCACCATTTATTATGACATAATTTCCGCCAATGACTCGGATGTATTGAATGACTAAAAATTTCTAATTTAGCCCATGAATTTAAAAAAAAAGGAGGAAAAGAAAGTCGTAGCTGTTAATTCCTAGCTAAGCAATAGGTGTGGATGTACCCGCGGAAGAAAAATATAAGTAGAAAAATGCCGTTTATTAGTAGCTTTGTCAAATTTTTAGAAAATGGCGTTTATTAGTAGCTTTGTCAAAATTTCTAGAAAATGCCGTTTATTAGTAGTTTTGTCAAAATTTCTAGAAAATGCCGTTAATTCTTACACGAGCGGTAGCTTTGTCAAAATATAAGCAGAAAAATACCATTGGCTTTAAACTTTACATGAACTGTACACGTTGCACTGAGAGTATATTCTAAATACATCACGTGCAAGAATTGGTGGGATCCTAAGAAGCACGGACACGGGGACGGAAACACGACACGGAGACACGGTAATTTTTAAAAAATTAGGATACAGTACGGCTAGGACACGGTAAAAAAAAAATATAAATAAGTAAAAAATAACTTATACGAAATATTTAAATATCTATAAATATAATAACAATATAATATTTAATAGTAAATTTATATAAAATATAATATTTTATTTTTTTGAGACAATTTAAACATCAAAACTTTAATTATATCAACTAAAATAAATAACTATAATATTTGAGTATGTAAAAATATTATATTACTTATAATTAGTTATACATAATATTATATTTTTTTAAAAAAATATATTTAAAAATTAAAATTTAATAAAAAATTAAAAATAAAAATAAAAAACGGATTCGCGTGTTGGACACTTCTGCCCGCGTGTCCCAGGCGTGTCCGATTTTATTTTTTCGTTTTTTTTTTTTGGACACGCCATATGACGTGTCGGACACGTGTCCGGCCGTGTCCGAGGTGTGTCCGTATCTGACACTGCACCAATACTACACCAGAATAATTTTCGGAATGTCTGTACTTTCTGGATGGAATCCGTGGCCTGCTAAATGCTCACGTGCTTGAATTGGTGGGACCCAGTCCGACATGGCGGTGCGTCACGGTCGGGTCCGGACGCAAAACCTGGTGCGAATGAGTGAGTAAATCCAAACTTGATCGATGTCTTTCTTGGAAACCTCCTCGTACGACTTTTTTGGCAGGAGACCAAGTCAAGCGACTATTCAGTAGCTTGCGTGGAGCCACGACGCGCCGTGCTCCACGAGACTTTACAACTCTTATTTACTAGACTGGGTATTTACCATTATTTCTTTCAATACCAGACCCCAACAAATTATTATAGATTTTGTGTAGGAATGTCTACAACTATCAGAGTCACATCCATGATTTATTGAGATTCGAACTCTCTGAAGTATCCTTTACAAGAGTCAGACCGCGTTTATCTTTCAGCCTCTAATTTTACTAACTAATTAGACAAGCACTAGTCGGTATAAAATTTGTAGCTAAACACCATAAAGTTCTTTGAGCCTGGGTATGACCTCTCTAATTTGAATTTCAAAGGATCTGAAAAAGCTTGCGGCACAAGCAGGCGAAGCACAATTTGAGATACAAGCTCGCTGAGTTCTACGTATATACATCAGCACTACAATTCGCTTCTATAAGTGTTAAAAAATAAAAATTTGCGAGGAGTGAGGTTAGAAAGTAGAGTTCCTTTCTTGCAAATAGAATAAAATTACTCAATACATCTATTGAAAATAAACTTATATTATAGTTTAATGCCTGTTGTGTTAAGGTGCTATGATTTGGAATCCTTGACAATTAATGCTTTAGTTGTACCAAACATTTCCTTAACATTTATTATTTTAATAAGACATGCAAACAACTAAGAGAGACTTCTATATCAGCCTTCGGGAGTTTTAAAGTTAACAAATAAATTTTTTATTTCAATTTATTAAATTTAATGCTTTAAAATATTTATTTAAAAATATTATTTAAAAAATATTCAACATAAAAATTGTAAGTTTTGATGAGATTAATAATTTTTATGTTAATTTTTTTAAAAAATAATTCTACATAGATATTTTAGGACTTCAAAATTCAGCATGTTAATAGATTAATTTTAAAACTCACTAAGTTTTAAAATATCAAAATATCTATTTGAAATCCACAAATTAAGTATGAGCAAATAATGCAAATAATGCATACAAATCCACAAATTAAGTATGAACCGCAACCTGCAAGGGTTGACGGTAGCACAACGGTTACAATTACGCTATGGTCAATCGGCCCTATCGCCCGCGGTAGTGAAGGCGTCAAAAGGGTGTCTAGCGTCGGATCACTCATTACCTGGATCCCTCAGGTGGACCCGATGCTCACCGGTCCGAAAAACAACCCCTCCCTCTATGCTAATCCTGCATACATTTCGTTATTCCTAGAACATACCATAACATATTAACAACAAGAGATTTTATATATATATATATATATATATATATATATATATATATATATAATGTGTGTGTGTGGCATACATCAATGCATCATTACAATCCAAATCGAGTTTATACACACTATATAGCATACTTCCATGAAATAACATGTATAAGGTTATTGTCGACAACCAAGAATTCACTCCAAACATGAGAAATTCCATCATCATAACCTTCACGGTTTATGATTTAACTATATATACACAAATAAGAGACTCATGGAGTATAGCTATTCATGCATAATCATGCCGTATGTGAGCATGAGGCGTAGTTAACACATGTAATCCCCAATCTAGGGTTTGATGTAACTTTAACAAATACCTCTAACAACAAAGAAAATCAACAATGCAACTCTAGGGAGTCTAAGATGCAGGATCACCCACCTCTAACCGAGTCTCAAAGAGTGAGTGCCCTAAATCTTTCGGGGTCGACCGGGGAATATCCGAACTCTGCCAAAAACATGAAAGTAACAAGAGAGGTCGCCAGAGCACTCATCATGGCCTGCAGTGGCGGAGCCACGTTATGGCACGGGGGGGCCATGGCCCCCCCCAAAATTTTGGCGGTGATAATACCTCGCTCGACAGTGGGATGAGAAGCCGGAGGTCGAACAATTAAGGGAGGAAGAAATTTAGTCCGCTGGAAGAGATGGTCAGGAGATGGCGCCAAGCGGTAATAAACCTCGCTCGGCGGCAGCCAGATACCGGAGGCAAAGCAATCAAGGGGGGAGGAAATGCAGTCGGCTGGAAGAGATGATCCAGATGGAGGGTCGCTGACTGGTCGCTGACACGTGCGAGGAGATTAAATGGAGGATTGAGGCTTTGAAGCTAACTGGGCTCGGATATTTATTTTTTGGCCCATATGTGTGAGGTGACTGACTAATTTAAAAAACTGATCAAAGTCGAAGCTAATTGGGCTCGGACATTTATTTTTTGCCCATATTTGATTATGACTTTTAGTATTTAGATATTTGCTTCTCCAACGGATAGAATTTTGTCATTTAATATCAAATACTTAAAAATATATATAAATAGGATATATTTTATAAAATATCTAAAATAATAATATAATGCTCAAATTTTATAAAATTTTTCTTTTTTTTTGTAGGATATATATATATATATGTATATATATATATATATGTAATATATATATATATATATATATATATATATACACTATTTTAGGTGAAAATATATTTTTAAGTTTGCATACATATTTTATTAACATTATTTTAAGTCTTTTGTTCGTGTAATTATCTATGTTAATATATGTATAATACTCGTGGCTGTAAATTCACTAAGAGTAAACGCCGTAAATATGTCGAACTTCAGAGATATTTCACCGAGCAAATAGAGTGGCATATATGTATTGAATAGGTTCAAATCTAGTTGTACAAATAGTTACAAAATAATTTGATTTCGTCTTTATCTATTGGCCCCCCCGAAAGTAGAATCCTGGCTCCGCCACTGATGGCCTGCCATAGAGTTCGCCGGAGCAGGAAGTTGGCGACAATGGCACCGTGGAGGAACCCTAGGGTGGAGGAAAATGAGGGAGTGAGGGAGAAGAAGAAGGAGAAGGGTGGAATGTGAGGTTGGGGCTTGACTCACAAGTCCTAACTAGGCTTGGCTTGAGCTCAGTCCCAGCCACTTTCTATGGCCGAACTTGGCTTGGGTCGAGTCCGAAACGCAGTAGAGCCAAATTTCATTCTGATTTCAGCAACACTATCAGTCGACCAATACCTACCATAAAAATAAAAATAAATTTACTAACCTCACAATTTGTCATACAAAATGGACCTATTACAGAGAAATTTTTCACGTTAATCTCATAGAGGAAGAGAGAAAAGATCATGAACAATTTACATAGTTTGGATGTGAATCACCAACAGATTATTGGCGGTCTATCTTGCAAATATAAGTACAAAGTCCGCCTTTGATCCAGGAAGAATCTCGGGTGGAACCCACACTCGACTCTCAGCGGGTCTTAATACACGTGTTTCCTGCTATTTTCTTTTTTATTTATTTAAAGCTCCACAACATGTAAACAACTCCACAACATGTAATAAAAAACTGCTATTTATTTAAACAACTCCACAACATGTAATAAAAAAAACTGCTGGGGTGCAGAAAAAAAATCAGAAATTTGTCCGCAAATTTATTTTTTATTTATAATTTAACCTTTTACCTACTTTTTATTTTGAGAAAACCTTTTACCTAGTTCAAATCTAACTAGTATAATTTGGAAATACAATTCATACCCAACCCACAGAATTTTTTGCATAATAACTTGTAATAATCCCAAGTTAATATCTACTTCTTTTTGGGATTAAAGCCACTTCTATTACATATAATTATGGGCTATAATTTTTATTTGCGATGGTCCGATGGATTTAGAAAATTTTAAAAGTTCAACTTTTTTTAACAGATTTTGCTATAATTTTATTTTTTGATAATTGACAAAAAATATTTTTTTGTGATTGTCGAATAGATAAATTTATGGATAATTATAATATCAACTTCGCTTGCCGGAGGCACTCTCTGTGTGATATAATCTCAACTCGTGTATATTTTTGAACCAGTATAAGTTATCAGACCATATATTGAGCAATTTATAGTTTAATTTATTTTTAAATAATATGCTGTAAATTTTATTTTATTTATTTTTTTATTTTGATGTTTCTTTGTCCGGATCTGCACGCATGGTGTGTTGGTCGACGTAGACCGCGAGTTTGTCGCCCGCGCTTTCTCCTCGTTATTATTACATAAGCGGCTTCCCTCACCGTCGTCACCGACCTCCTTCTTCTTCCCCTTCTCTTCTCCTCTGTTTTACGCCATTGTTGAAACCTCAAACTCTTCCTTCATCAGCCACTTTTATTCAGGTAATCATTCATCTTCTACATATTTGGCAATGTATTTTGGTAAGAGGTTGTTTTAGAGTTAATTTTGAAAATGCGAAGGCTTATGTGAATCATAGAAGGGGGGCGGGGAGATAATGCATAGTTCCAGCAAGACTGCATGCTTGGTTTTACGATTTAATTGTATTAACAGAAATTTCTGCTCATTGTTCCCTTTTTTTGTGAGAAGAACCGAGGGTTGACGGGAGCTGAATTTCCGACCTCCCTCTACACAATCTTCCCAAAAATCGTATTACTCTTTACAGAAACAGAAGATAAATCTCTCATATTATTGCACATCTGTGATTCTTTCTACGCAGGTAGGATTATATCAGTAAACTCTCGAGAACTTCGAATGCCGATTTAATTCAAAAAATGTTCTTTGGTTCCCCCAATATTATGTTACGGCATTATTGAAAAGTTTGTTGGGGAGGAGGTTTTTCATCAGTCACATAAATCCACGAACGACGCAAGAACTAATGGATTTGACACCGAAGCTCAATGGACCCCTCGCTCCAGACCCGGCATCTGGAAACAAATCAAGGGCTCCCTTGCCTTCTGGTATTCCGCGGTTGTTCCAGCAAGGTGGGTTTTGTTATGGTTTGCTTCAGATGGCAACGCCATTGAGAAGAAGCTTATCTAGTAAGCTCGATGATGTTCGTGTTAATGGCTGGTTGGACGCCATGATAGCTTCCTCACCTCGGAAGAATCTCGACAGAAAACTAGAGGAAGAAGATGAATCAGATGAAATTGATTATGCTTACATTTCTTGGACTGTAAGTTTACTGGATTTTTTATTACCAAAAACTTTTTAATTCTAAATTATATTGCTAAGGATTTTTTAATTACTTTTAAAATATATATATTTCTACATGTGTAGCTAAAGTATCCTTCAGCGTTGACTTCATTTGAGCAAATAAGAACTTATGCTCAAGGTAAGCAGATTGCATTGTTCCTGGACTATGATGGCACACTTACCCCGATCGTTGAGGATCCTGACCGCGCAATCATGTCTAGCCCGGTATATATATTCTTAAAACCTCGCGAACTTTCGTAGTCCAATACGAGGGCTAATATTAACATTTGTTCATTTTCTGTAGATGAGAACTGCTGTTAGAAAAGTTGCAAAGTGTTTTCCCACTGCGATTATAAGCGGAAGATTCCGTGATAAGGTATGGTCTAGAAAACTAAAAATTTCTCCGGAATATCAACGAATTTCACTTTGAATGTCACGCTGTTCACATTTTTTTGAGAAAAAACACATTGCGTTCATAGAAAAAGACTCAACATCAATCTCGTCCACGAAGCTGTAGCATCACATAGTTCGCTATCGTTCATCATATTTTAGTTCAGTTCGTGCAGCAACTTCCGGATAAAGTTTTGGGACAATTATGACCACATTGTGTTTACTAAGTTATATTTAGTATTATTTGTTATGTACATTAACACAACTTATTTGGAACAAATGAAACAGGTTATGATTTTGTCGGATTAAATGAGCTTTACTATGCTGGTAGTCATGGGATGGACATAATTGGCCCTGTCACCAGTTCTGCAGCATCTTACGATCTAATTGCATTAGATCTACTGACAGAGGGGTAAGAATTGCCATTTTGCTTTTTAGCAATAGTTCTAGTTTTATGATCGTATTAAGACGGTTTTTTCTTTGTAGGGTAAGGAAATAATCTTTTTCAACCGGCCAGTGATTTCATACCGATGATTGATGAGGTACCTAGCCCACCTCACAAGTTAGACTTAGAATTTATCAATTTATTACATATCGTTAGATCGTCCTGTTCTCATGACAGGTTTACGAGAGCCTTGTTGAGAATACTAAAGATATTCCTGGAGCTAAGGTTGAGAATAATAAGTTCTGTCTCTGTACACTACCGCCTCGTAGAAGTGAAGGTAACAAAAAATGCAAATTTTTTATTTTTTGAGAAAACGACAAAAGTTATGAAATTTTATTGCAAATTATGACTAAATAAGTTCATATTGCTGATCTACAGAATTGGCCGGTGATTGCACAATATGTACATGACATCTTGAAGGGCTATCCTAGGTTACGGTTAACACACGGCCGGAAGGTGCTCAATATAATTCTTTTACTTTTATCTTTATCGTTTAACTATCTGACCTGACCTAGTGGAAAAAAAAAAAGCTTTATTGTTGTCGTTGATATTATCTATATGAGTTTAAGTCCTTCACTTCAACTTTTATAGGTTTTAGAGATCCGTCCTATTATAGATTGGAACAAAGGGAAAGCCGTAGAGTTCTTGTTAGAATCTCTTGGGCTTAACGACCGAGACGATGTCCTTCCTATCTATATCGGAGATGACCGCACCGACGAAGATGCATTTAAGGTGAATTATGATGAATGCTTAGATCAAGAAATAACCATTAGCCTAAGTTGTTTCTAAGTTTGAAATATTTTGTCAGGTCCTAAGGGAAAGAAACAGAGGCTTTGGCATTTTGGTTTCATCTGTCCCAAAGGAAAGTGATGCCTTCTATTCTCTAAAAGACTCTTCAGAGGTACATAGCTACTACCTTTTACTAAAGGAGCACCGATATTCATCAGGGCCATTAGGATTCCTGATACAATCAGAACCACACAGTATGTCGAGATAAATATAGTACCAGATCATAATGCATTGCGTGTGGTTCTGATTGCGTTCACGGCTTAAGGTCCCATGAAGAATGGCATTTCCGTTTCTAAAGCTCAAAACTTTTATTTGTCGATAAAAAAACCAAAAACATTGCATATACCTTAAATTAATCTCAAAAAGTGTCCGCATTTTCTAGGTAATGGATTTTCTGAAGTCATTGGTGAGATGGAAGAAGAAAGCTGAGATAATGCCAGCAAACTGATTGAAAGTTGGAAGCAATCATTCTTTCCCCTGTATGTAATATGTAATACTCAGAAAAAACAAAAGTTTTTCCAGTTCTACAGTTTAGTCCATGAATAGCAGAGCAGAAAGTTTTCCTGTTTTGACAAAGCTATACTATTACAGTACTACAGGAAGTTCATTAATTTGTTTTAGATTTTCACTTTCAGAGAATTTCATGTATTTTGTACACTAATATTTATTCTTTATTTATGGTACAAATTTTGCCAGCAACACTAATATATCCTGTCAGGAACAATCCGCGTTTAACACTATAATATACTAGCTGTGTAGAATACTGCAAAGCTTTCAATCGGAGGCTGATCTGAACAAGTTTTTTATCGGAGATGGAATCTGAAGATGTTTGCAAAGTAGGTACCGATTTATTGTGCTCGCTTAAAAATAATCCTAAAACAAGTATTAAGAGTTAGCGTGTTACGCATGAATATGAGCTCACTAGTGAAGTCGACGAGATCTTGCCCAAAAATAGGGCATTGAATTAATCTATCATGCCGAGTCCGATTTGCTGGATAAAAGGGTTGCGGTCACAAGGCTTAACCACGGACTAACCAGTTCTTTCCCTCTTAAAAACAAGGGATAATGTCAAAAAAGCTCCTAGTTTCAAAAACCATGGAATCAGCCACCTATTTTTGAGACTCCTATTTCAACCCCTCTTTGGGCTGATGTTATAATGAAAATAATACAGAAATAATAATAGTAATTTTGATCTTTATGGGAATGGCTTTATGGTATGTGATAATGCCACTGTTCTTAAAGTTTTATTCGCACAAATCAGATAGTGTGACATGAATTCTTGGATAGCCTTTAAGATATATACACCTATCCAACGGCGCTTCGCACCAGCGACATCGAACCGCTGAACACACCAGTGAGAAGAATTGTGTAGTAAGCACAGTAATGACTATCTTTGTAATTTGAAAGAACAAGTAGGAAATAAATGTTGATATTAGTTTTAAAAGAACCACTTGCTTGGATTAAATAGGATATGAAGATAAACTTCTCTGAACAGTTATAACTGTTCAAAACTTCTACAGTTGTAATTACTCACAACTGTCTGCGTTTACTATTATCCTAATCCGTCCAGATCCTTCTAGAATTATCTTTTAACTATAAGATTTTTAAAGTCTGCGTCGGCGGCCTACGTTGGCCCAAGCTATAACCTTATGTGGGTACTCATATATAAACCAAATATTTTTATTTTTTTTTCTTAGTTTAGCCAATGTGAGACTAAATAAGAGAACTTTTATAAGAGTTATTGCATTATATGAGTTTCGCGCCTCATATAGAATTAGTCTCTATAATAATATTTTGAAAATCAACTAAATTTTCAATATATGTGCTGCCACGTAAGTAGCTAAAATGGAAGATGGGCTGATGCATCATAGTTTAGGCCTGCCAGTACTTAGAAAACCCCAAAAGACAATCACCAACTTCTTCAAAGAGTATCAAAACTTTCGCTTAATAGAGAAATCACTAATTATCAATATTAGTAGACAGATGTACATGGGTGTATATTCTACAGGGGTAATGTTTGAGCGCACGAACGAAACACGAATTTGAGCACTGAACATGCGAGAGACATATTTCTCAGGCTTGGAAAAACGTTTCAGAGACACAAAAAATATTTTTCGTGTGTTCCATGCTCAAACTATATTTCATTATGTGCGTCCAAACATTATCCTTCTACAAGAATATTCATAGGAGTGCTGTAGTAATTTTCTCAAAATTAATTACATAAAATTTGAAATATTATCAGAAATATAAGATATTAATCCCCGAGAATTTGAAGATTCGCGGACGATGATGCTAGCTAGCTGGATTTGCACCATCACAGACACAGTAAGCTCTAATAATTACGTCCGTCTTCTTCGTCTTCGTCCGTCGTCTCCCACTACCCGGTAAGCATACCACCTCGCCGGCAAAACAAACAACACAAAGTTCATCAGGCACAGCACTGCCAGCAACCAGTAAAATTTGTACAGCTGTCCTCGGTTCAAATTATCCGCAAGCCAAGCTCCTCTCTCACTCTTCCCCGTTATCTTATGAACTAGAGCCACCAACGCCGAGCTGAGGAAGAATCCCAGCGCCAGTGTGCTCAAGAACAGTCCAGTGCTCATGCTCTTCATTTTCGTAGGACTCTCCCTGAGGAAAAAATGCAGCTGTCCGACGTACGTGAACGCCACGCCGGAGCCCACCAGAACGTACTGCGGCACGAGCCAAAACACGGTGATCGTCTCCGGCTGCGCCGCCAATCGCCGCCGCTCGATCACAGCCGCGGCGACCATTGAGACAGTGGAGAGCACTAGGCCGACGCCGATTCTTTGCAGAGGTGTGAGGCCTTTTTGTTTGGTGATTTTAAGATATCTGTATAAAGGGAGGAATACGAAGTCGTATAAGGGGACGGTGAGGAGTATCGCGACGACGAAGAAGGCGGCGAGTGAGCCGGCGGGATGCTGAATGATTTGCTGACGTGGCGGTCCATTAGACCCGCCTGGGATACTGAGAAGGTCATCATCTGAGCGTAGACTGTCCAGAAGAGAATGGTGGTTGCCCAGATAGGTAGCATTTTGATCACTGTTTTTACTTCCTCTACTTCTGTTAGAGTTGAGAGCCGCCACTTGCTGCACTTTCCGGCGAAATCTACTTTTATTGCAGCTCGATCTAAAAATCTGCACAAGAATGTAAATACAATCATAATTATACAATTATTTTGAGGCTTCAAAATATATGTTTTAAAAAAATAATACAAAAATTATAGAAAATAATAAAATTATTATTTTTATATTTTTTTCTTTTAAAAAAATTATAGTTTTAGAATAATTTTCTTAGTATTTTAAAAAGCAGAAATTTATATTCAAAAAATCGCTTCGTTTTAATTATTGTACCGGAGTTGTTTTGTGTGTGGAAGCAGCTCCTTTGTATGATAATCAGCATCGTACAACATGGACGGATCTGCCGGCAGCTCCAGGCTCCTTTTCCGCCACGCAGCCACCGCTACGGCAGCGATTTGTGCCAAAGGACTTCCCGGCGCCACCTTCTTAAACCGATACCTCCCCGTGCCGGCGAGGAAAACTGCCAAGCAAACCAAGATCGTCGTCGCGCAGGCGCCGTACCCCCATGCCTGACCTAAGTTGTCTTGAATGTAGACGAGAACAGTGACTGCAAACAACGAACCGACGCTGACGAAGAAGAAGAACCAATTGAAGAATTTGAGCATCTGGTTCTTCTCGATCGGATCGAACTCGTCGAACTGGTCCGATCCGAGCCCCGATACACTAGATTTCACGCCGCCGGTCCCGAGTGCAGTCAGAAATAGTCCGAGGTATAACACGCCGAGTTGTCTGCCGGTTGCACGGCCGCAGCTGGCGGAGGAAGTGGTGGCGCACGGTGGTGGATGGAGGCTGGGTGCTTTCGTTGAGACCGTCAGTAGCAATACACCCTTCAGAATTCAAATTAAAGAAGTTTAACAACTAATACTACGAGGGAAAGGGAAGAACATTTAAGAAAGCTAAGAAGGTTGGAATATGTTAACTTACTGAAGCTTGAACAATTGCGAAAATGGTGATCGTGAGGTATCTGATGCAACAAAAAAGGAATAAAGTCAGATTTGATCATCATTTCAGGGTTTCTTTCGGTTCAAAATGTGTTTTTTTTTTTTTTTTTTTAATTTGAGAAACGGACCCGACTCTGTTCGACTCTATTTGGACGGAGACTATTCTGGACCCAATATCCAGATGAGGTCACATGTGAAGGGACGCATATACGTGTTACTATCAACGCTTAGCCATTTAATATCTCAAGCTGACCGGGCTAAAATTTGAATAATCTTTTGAATTAGCACATAATCTAGGTTTAAAATGTGGTTGGATCAAATAAATCCATGGCAAATAATAAAAAACTTTTTGAATTAGCACATAATCTTCCACATAACTGGCTGCATGCAGCATGATAAGCAGATTTCTATTAACCCTCGATATAGGTTAGGGAACTGGAAGACTAAAAGTCTTACAGAACTGTCATATAGGTATACCTGCATAACCTTATGTGATTAGCTGAAATGGGTAAGGGTCACCTTCTTGAGAATTTTATAATGCTATATATATATATATGACTCATTAAAACTTATATTTAAAAATTTATTTCTTTATTAATATTTGGAATTACAAAATTGTAAGAAAACATAATAAATAATCTTGTAGTTCAAAGTATTTTTTTGAAAAAGTGAAAAGTTACTCTATATATAATTATGTAGTTTAAATAAATATGGATTTGAATGAATTAGGCATAAGTATTGATATTATCCCTAAAGTATTATAAAACTTCTCCACCTTCTGTCGTTCCACGTTTTACAATGCTCCATGCATGAGTTTGTTTACTTGCACCAACTTAACTAAACTTATATTTAGAGATATTTTTTAAACTTATTTTCAATTATAAATTTGTTTTAGAAAAATAACATATATAATTTTGTAGTTCAAAATATTTTCAAAAGAAGTTAAATAAATGTCAAATTAAAAAACAATATTACTATATACAAATAAAATTGATATTTATACGATCACTTTTGATAATCGTTTTGGAATATCTTACTGATATTTTTTGAGAATTATTCGAACTACAAAATTATGTAAGTTATTTTTCTGAATAACTTTATAGTTCAAAATTTTCTCAAAACATATTTCAAATATTAGCATTAATAAGTTTGGTGTAAGTGACAAAATTTAAATCCAGAGCATTATAAAATTTTCTTTCTGTCGATCTAATTATGTATTACTTAGAACAGCACATAGAATTCATAAGGTAATGGATATGAATTCATAAATTACTGCAAACGAGTTGCATTTTCTGTTTAAGACCATTATAACCCCTGAAAACTACTTGGTATGGAACATTTGGACTGGTATATACCAAGGTTATCAAAGAATTTACATGGACTGATGTAGAGAGTGAGAGGAGAGACCTGCCGATAAAGGTATCAGCGATGAAGCCGCCAAGGAGGCAGAGTAGGAAAGAGGATCCATGAAGTTGGTGACGACGTTGGCGGCCTCCGCGTTGCCAAGGTGCATGGTGCCTCTCAAGTACTTCACCAGGTTCACGGCGATCCCTAGTGTCGTCAGCCGTTCACACAGCTCCATCCCTATATATAATTGAGTCAATATATATGTACTTTGTTATGTGTCATCACGACTCATCCAATCAAAACCGCACGCAGTGCATCGAGATGTGTGTGATACGTATTCTGACGTGCTGTTTGTGATTCTGATTATGCAAATGTCACGAGAGTTCTTGAAAAATGAAAATGTTGAAATATACATACCTAGAATCATGGTGGCGCTAATCCATCCTCCAGTCTTGGTCCGGATGGCCGGTCGGCCCTTGAAGTCCCATGCATCATCAACCACCTTGCCGAGGCCGTCGACCGGGATGAATGTAGGAAGAGCACCCATATGTAGCATAAACGAAGTGTTTATGAGGAGGAAAGTGCTGCAAAATCTAGCCTGGATTTATAGTACACAGCTTCGTGCATGGCTGCTCTGGCAGCTCAAATGGAGTGCTTACGTGGATAGGCAGAAGATTTGTGGCTCCCGAATTCCTGTCAGAACTTTGTAGAATAATTGATTAGATTTTATTAATTCTCTGGTTGGTTTTGCTGCACGTAACCTGATAAAATTGTGTCGAGTTCTGCTCCTGCATGCATGCATGCAAGGATATACCAGAATTAATATATAACCGTCGAGTTCGGTCTATCCTACAATATTGATTGGAAACACAGCGGCATGATAGCTCTTTCCAACTCACGTTTGTAGAATTTCAAATCTTAGACCTACCCTTCATGAAGAGGAGACCGTGATCGTCTTCTAACACCCAGTCTCGGTAATAAATTAAGCCACCGATGGTTGGTGTCTATGACAATTTCAAACTCTAAATCGCTGAGGTTGATACGAACCTTCGGACATATTCGGACAATTTCAAACTTTTGATTTCATATCCCTTTTGAATTTATCTTTTATGACAATCGAATAAAAATGGACCAATTACGAGGTTTTCTCCAAATGACTCTCAAAAAGGGGTGAAAGTTAGAGTTATGGGTGTACCTGTTGCATCTTATTTAGAGGTGAAATTAGACATACGCTATCATATCTTTGGGGTAAAGTTAGAGGTACGATGAAGATAGAGGTCAAATTTTATGGTGTCCCTTTTCCTACAAGACCTATTGCATTGCCGAGCATCTAAGTTAATGTTATATGATCGATTAGTCGCATGATGGCCACTGCTCGATAAATAATAACCGCAAATCATGTACAGAGTTTAATAAATCAAATTAATATAATCTGCTTTTGGCCTTGCAAAGGAAATGAAAAATCATGAACATTGGAGAGAATGGTGATGGAAGAATGTGATTTAATGCAACACTTAATAGATAGAGAAAGAGAATAGCAGTGCCTTTGGAACTAGGAAATGAATGAGCAACGATTGAACGGCTCATACATCGCTATAGAGACTTAATGCAACAACCCGTTGCTTGCCCTTAACGTTAGGTCATCGCCGGAGCCCGAACGAGGTATGTGGAGGAGGTTTCTCCATTTCGATATCCGGGGTATATATGATATGATCAAGTGAAGATGTAATATATTTACGTGGCCAGGCGAAGAGGGCGGGACAGTGCTAGCTAGCCATCCCCAGTTATTATATGATCAAGTGAAGAGGACGGAGCCCGATCGAGGTATGTGGAGGAGGTTTCTCCATTACGATATTCGGGAGTGTATATGATATGATCAAGTGAAGATGTAATATATATACGTGGCTAGGCGAAGAGAGCGGGGCGGTGCTAGCTAGCCATCCTGAGCACGAGGCAAGAAACAAACGAAAGATTGAGATGCTTAAAAAACTTTTTCAATTTTTCTTTTAAAGTAAATAAGAAAATCGATTATTACACTTTTCGAGATTCTCACATTCTCTCGGCTTTTATACTTTTCTATTTAAGTAAACATGCCCTTGAAGTGTTTAGCTGTTCAAAGGTTTCTTGAATTAAGTGGAAGGAATGAGCTAGAGAAAATAAAAATGGTGAATGGTCGTAGGATGAGTGATGAACCACCTCATCAAAATGAATTTAGTGGAAGTTGACTTCAGGAATAATGTCAAAATAACCACTGCTTTTCGAAATTTATACAAATCTAGCTCTGGCCTTTTTTAATTTTAAAAAAAAAAAAAAATTCTTAGCTAAATATTACAAGGTGCTCTAGACACCTAATAGTGTTCCAGATGAGTAAAGTAGGTTCGTCAGCTTGTATCGTAATATTTTGGCTGAAATATTTCGGACGAGCAAAAAAGTGTTCCGGGCAAACAAAACAAGTGTTACAAGTGAGCGAAAAAAGTTTTCTAGCTAACTTACTTTTTTGAAGTCTAGTGATTGATTTTTTTTTTTTTTTTTTTTTTTCAAAGTTTACAAGGAATTGATTTTTTTGTGACAGAATCCCTTGATTTAAACTAGTATTTCTTTTTGTAAGATAAATACGAAAAATATTTTTCTAATCGCAATTCTTGAACCGTAGTAAGGAATAAAAGTCTCGACATACTTCATCCTCTGGCACGCTAATAGGTTTGGGCTTTATTTTTTCGAAATATACGTTCAATAATTTCAAGAAATTTACTACACAACCAAAATTTTGCAATTACTTGCATCTTTTTAGATACTCATAAATAATGAAGCACGTACACCAATAAAAGGGCGCTAAATAATGCGAAAATCGAGTGGTTTATGTAAAAGGCTTTACATTTGACTGGTAGCAGCTTGATGAAATTGAGGTTAAAACTTGGTGTAGGAAGGCCCAACGTAAGACTGGGCTTCTATATTAGCAAGATTAGGCTGACCAGGATCCGGCCCATATCTACGAAGCAGAAATGGGTAGTTTGTGTTGAAAATGTCTAAACATTTTCTTCTAAAAAGATGGCATGAGGAAATCGATTGGGATGAACACGAGCCGAATTCGAGTCGAGCACCACTAAGTTCAAGTTCCGTTCGATTGATTTAATTCGAGCTCAGCAAGCTTCAGAGGTTGCCTCAATTCGAAAAATCTCAAGCTCGAACTTTACTCGAGTTCGACTCGATTGTATCGATTGAGCCGAGCGCGACTCAAATCGAGCCGCGCTTGACTTAAGCTTGGCTCCATTACATCAATTAGGCCGAGCACAACTTGAGCTCGAGCTCGAACCACTTAAGCAATCGTGTTGTAAAAAATACTTGAATAAAATAGTAAAACTCGTTTAAGCTCACGAGTCCGACGAGGAGAGTAACACGTACATGTGATTATGCTCGTAACTGCTCGAGCTTGAATTCATGCTCGAACTCGAGTCGAGCTTTAACCTAGCTTAAACAAGTTAGTCGGAGCTGCAAGTGAGAAATGGAAATGGATAATGAAACAACAGTGGTAAATTGAAGAAACATGGTTATTGCGTGATGCGGCCGACAAACGTTATTCATCGTCATTCTTTACTTCCTAGCAGGTACACAGTTTATGAAGTATTTTAGGTCTCCGTTTACGGGCAACTTCCACCGGTTGGAGATGGAATTGGTACCGTTCGAGGTTTATTTTGCTTGCGCATCCCGCCAATGTGATCCCTATATGACTAGCATTTACCCTTAGAGGAATTAGTACTGTTCGAGGTCTATCCAACCAGGTTGGTCTGCCAGTTGAACTGCAAAAATTCGGATCAACCTGCTAGTTCGTAGAGGTCATAAAATCAGATCGACCAGTGTCCATGGGCAGACCAATTGACTCAGTTGATCAGGTCGACAATGTGGTTCGCTCAATCCCACCCAGTTTCTTGGTTATACTACATCGCACGACTCAGCATACGAAGAACAAGAGTGATACAACAAAGCCAACAACTCATAGTCTTTGTCGGTCTAAACTTACCGTCCTCAATTAATAAACATATTAATATAGATAGAATATGTCCGACCCGAAGGAATGGCATTAGATCTATGCATGTGTATCGAAAAAATGAACAAAAAACATCCGAGATTTTACCGTCGTTGATGTCAAAGAGATGCGCAAAAGTAGAGGCCTGATGCGCGCATGACTCGTAAATTGTAGCTAGTTGCATGGTTTGATCCCGACCGCTTTGTGGTTCTGATGCCAATAATTTATTATTATTATTTTAAAAAAGCACAGCTGACAGTCCGAAATCGGAATTCACAATAAGCAAGCACACATTAATACATTATTCCATTTGTGGTAGTATCAACTACTATATTTACATGCAACGAAGCTCATAGATTAGTAAGCGCACTGGAAGTTGGCGGGAAGCTGCCTGTCGCAGCGGTTGACTATGAGCGGGAGATCAACAGGGACGTTGACTTTGATCCCGAGGAGGTTCAGGCGGGCGGCGAAGCACAGGCAGAACCCGACGTTGGCGTCGATGATATTGTGAATGATATCGCAGCACTGCGCGCTCGGCACCGCCCCAACTCTCGCCTTCACGATGCTGAGCGCGTCAGCGCACACGCCGATCCTGGTGAGGGTTCCCGGCGGGCACCCGCTCGCCGGCGGTGCGGCGGCCGCGTCAGCCGCCATGGCGAAGAGGATGAGATTGTGGATGAGGAAGAAGATGACTATGAAGGCACTCGTCTTTGAAGCCATTGTTATTGTTATCTTCTTCTGATCCAGAGTGCAAAATTTATAAGACATGGAAAGCAGAATATGTTGACTTTATTGATCAAATTTAAGTGCACTTTAGACAGCAAAATAATGCGATTGTACGTGTCAAGTACTCATGAGAGTCACGTAATGAACTCCATTGTTGATTTTAAGGAGAGATTGAGAATGCTAGCACAAAACATTCTACCATCTGCTCCATCTCTACAAGAAAGTGATGCCACCTCATTTGGGCAACCTAGACCACTAGAAAAATGTAGTATGCTCTCAATATATATATATATATATATATATATATAGTAAAAAAAACTAATTCATAGTCAACTAATCGAGCAGTCCAAGTAAGATGTATATATATCATTTAGCACTCGTGTCACATAAGAATTTGCGCATATCCCGTACATTTTCGTAGCTAGATTTTAGCTTAATTAGCTACAAAAGTTGTCACGTTAAACATGTAATATTTAGAGATTAAAAGGGAATGATGCTATTAAGAAAAATTAGCATTGATTTATTTGTAATATTTTTTTTTTTTGAGATTATCGTGTAGAAACCGTACTCGTATTCGGTTCACTTTTGTGCGAAATTTATAAAAAAAAAATTAGTAAATATAAAAAATTGCGAGAAGATAGATATTTTGTCCATGAAAATTAACGGTACCTAAACTATAGTTGTTTTGAATAATTCTCTCCTACAGATAGTGTATAATATTCCTATAGAAAACTAATATAAATTACTGAAAGTTACTTGAAACTTTTCTAGTTGGAAAATTATCGATAAATATATATTAGCCCTGCAGGGGCTGATTCCTTACAAGTCATCACTCTTACAAATCAGGGGATAAAAGAATGGGATGATCTGTTTTTAAAATATTTATTTGTTGGGCTGAAGCATATAAATTATTCAAGTGGGACGTGTTGGGCTCTAAATAAGGCCCAATTTAATTATTCAAATATATTGTTCTGTAGACCAAAATCTTAAAAACAAAAAAGAGTTAATTGTAGACATCTATTTAGAAAAACTGAGGTAAAAAAAGAAAAATCATAATAATATTTAGATAATAAACACTCTTGATCTCGCAGACTCGCATGAGGCTTCTTGAGCGAGGGGCTGCTGATTCGAATTTCGAACATCTACTACAGAGATAACCATCAATCATCTCATCTTCATCTTCATCAAAGAAGAAGAAGAGGAAGCAGAAGAGGCATCAATCGATCGATCAATCAATGGCTCTGTTGCGGAGCAGTTTGTCGTTTCTAATTGGGACGGGGTTCGGGATCTATGCAGCTCAGAACTACGACGTCCCCAATATCCGCAAGCTCTTCAACACCGCTCTCGTCATCGTCAAGTACTACGAGGAGACCTACCGCAAGCCACCCAATAAGCCCACAGATCAAGACCATCGCAGCTAAGCCCCCGCTAGATTTCGATGATTTGTGATACGTAAATATCCTAGGGCTTATTAGTTAGTTTTCCTTTTTTTTTTTTTTTTTTTTTTTTTTTTTTGAGATTTTGATGAATTGTTTGGGATCTGATAATGAATATTGATGGGATACTGAGTTTTATGCTAAGAAGGTTGCGTTTGGTTCATAATTTTGTAAAATTTTCAGAAATATTATATTTACAGTAATTTAGATTTTTAGGATTACATTTCTAGAAATGATATATTCCATCGTTTAGTTCGTTATTTCAAATTGTTTAAATTTCTGAAAATTATATTAAGAGTTTTCTATTCTTTTAGCCTTTTAATGTCTTTTAGGAATTTAAATAAAGAAAAGGGGAAAAACAGTCTCTTGAAGAATGCATAGATTTGATTGTATCACTAAGCCTAGAGATGACTATGATTGCCACTCCGATTAATCTTATATCATTATTTATTTTAATATATGCATTTTATGTTGTTTTTAGCATTTTGATAAGGAATTTCCCAGGCTTTATTAATTAATTATTTTTTATTTTTTGAGATTTTGCTGCAATGATTTCTGGTTCTTGTATGGGTATCAACAAGCCCAGGTATGATATGCAGCTTAGATTAGTGGCTTTTAATTTACGGTTTTTTTTTAGATTTAATGAAAGATTTTTCATGCCTGATGCAGCTGCTTGATTGGCGTAACCAAGATCATTATTTATTTTTTATTTCTTCCATACTTGTCTAATGATGTTAGATTTTGGTAAAACAATTCAAATTTGCTATAACTTGGTTTTATCTTGTTCAAGATTTATCATGTAATGAATGACTAATACATGTAATCGTTGTATGAATCCAAGAGGGCACTGGTTGGAGTAATGGGTTTACCTACATGATGTCTAAGTGCGGATTAAGCTGGAGGAAGCACGCTTCACGAGTTAACAGACATGCATGTCTGCACGTGCCCCCGCATGAGCTTGAGCTTGATATATTATAACTTCGGCAAATGGAGGCTATTCTATGATTAATATCATGTAGTCTTTAAATGAACCCAATAGTACACTGGCTGAAGTTTATTCTATCTACTGCCCTAGTACGGCAAGACTAGATGGAAAACACCCATCGCGAGTTAGCTTGGATTGTTTGTTCACCAGCACACATAATTCCGACCAATTATACCCTTTTTTTCAACTTGTTCGAATTTTCAAATTTATATTTGTATGCTTAACTCCAACCAATTTATATTTCTTCCTCGTCTGCTTCGTCGTGCTCCTGCACTTTGGAAGTTGTCGTTCATCGTTGTAACATGGTTTTTTTTCCTCAACGTTCCATTGCAGTTGATTACCGTTTTGTGTTTTGGGTTTAGAGGCATCAGACACTTTTGACACACTTTGTCTATAAACTTTGGAAAACACTTCGAAAGAATTAAGATATGGTTTTTTTTTTTTTTTTTTTTTTTTTTTTTTGGTTGGGGGGGCACCCAACGAGGCGCATCAGTCCATGGGATTTCCAAGTAGGCTGATCCGCACGAAATTATTCTGATAATCAACAATGCAAGCTACAAAAGTGATTGGTACAGTTTTTTGAGAATCAGCAAGAAAACCAACCAAGAACTTGTCGAGTCTGCTGGTCCCTGGAAGTCGTTACATAGTATAGTGTAGAGATGATCTTGATATTATTCCCATCAATACCAGTCGGTGCTTCTGATCGCGCATATCTCAAGTATCATGACGGTTGATCGTCAAGTACATCTCTTGAACTTCCAACTTCCTGCTGAGTCGCAGCATAACGTCCAAAATCCTAATCTTTTTCGGAGGGAGACGATGTAACTGGCAACTCGGAAAGAGACGGGCGGAGAAAAAGATACAAAGCTGGTCCAACGTATGGGATCAGCGCAACTGGGAGAAGCCAAGATCCTTTATCGAACCTGCCACATCCATAAGCTTTTTTTTAATAAAATTTAGATAAAAGAAATATCTAAGATTAACACAGTTTAGAGTACTCACCATTTCCTAGCAGTCATGTCATTGTAAACCCAAAATGGGGCAAACGCCGTGAGCAGCAAAAAATCAATACTTGTTGCATGGATCTATATAACAAAAAAGGGAAACGAAGAAGAACGTCGGAGCGAATTTGAGCACACAATTCTGCTAGAAGTAAACAAAGGATCCGAAAGTCACTTACAAATTTGCTTTCTCTGAAGTACTGGAGGAATTCTGTCCAAACGTCACCATTAGCGATAGCAGCATATCCAATCAAGCCAATGCCCGCAGCCAAAGCAACCTGGGTGGAAACATAATCACTTCCTCTATTATCTAAAACTATCATTCCCACCCCAATTCCCTACCACCCAGCCATCCCGCCACCGCAGTAGCTTAAGTGCCCACTGATATGGGGCATGACATATATATTTGGTTAAATCAAATTGTACCAAATTGAGTAGCTATTTCACCAAAAAATGTCTAAGAAACTGAGCTAGTAGGTGTTCTAACAACAACATTTCTCAGAATCAACTAAATTTACCAAGTTTTTATGCTTTCAATCAAGTTTTGAGATTTCTCACCCCAGTTATCTTTGATTCAAGAAAATTCAAGGGCCATCTTCCAATTTCATCTTCTTCGACAGGCGGAGGTGGCGGTCTCCAGAAGACGAAATATGGTATTAGAGCATAAGCACCAGCAAAGCATGACAATATCGCAAATGGCCAAACAGGAATCTTGCTTTTCGAACTGACAAAAAAAAGGGGAACAAAGATGAGAAAGCTTTCAGTGTATTAGTGGATACTCAGTTATCTATCACCTAGTTTTCCATTAATTAAAGTAGCACGTAGAAGTGAAATGACTTTAACAATATATATAATCTATTACAAAGGTATATCCCGGGGGGGGGGGGGGGGGGTGGACGGATGTTCAGGAACCCTCTCCGTCCAGCTTTGACTACCAGTGCAACCAATTGCACATTTTCTAATGCTACGCTGGGGGGTATACGCACATGCATCCTCTCTCGTGCGACGGGATACTCTCATGTAAGAGAATCCTCCTGGAAGAGGCAAATGGAGGCCTTATACAGGCAGAGCCCTAGTTCCAGTTAGTACATTATGCCCTCAAAAAAAGCAATGGAATACCCAAAGCAATCATAATAACTGGGAAGGGAATTATCCACAAAGTCCAAAGATGGATAATAGAAATATTATCTATAAGTGCCATACAATAAAACATGTACTTAACAATCAAATGCCTTTCTTATAGTTTACGTATTAGTTGATCTACAAGAGTGAAGTTGCTAACAAATTATTCTTTACAACTTAAAAACAATGCCTTTGTAGCATGATAATCCAGGGGTCTGAAGTTAACTTTGCATGACCATCTAGCAGCAAATGAATTATTATTTACCAAGCCATGTTTAAACTACAAAGAATTTATATTGATTATAACTAAAGATATTGAATGAAAGCAAAGCAACCACTAGCAACTAAAAATTTCATTTAAATGCTAAAGACCCAACAACATGGATTTGTTATGGGGTACACGACAAACAAGTTCATGTGAAAAAAGTTGGGAGCAATTTGGTATTGTTAATTAAATTTATGCAACAGAAATCACCTTCTCCCGCTCGGAATCAACAGCATGCCATAAATTAAGGGCCATAGTCCCATGATGTACCACAGTGCTACAAGAACTTCATTCATACGGAAACCATCATCTCCTTTAAGATTTAGAAGCTTTTGCACAAAATATGAATCCCTATACTGAAAGTAAGTATTCATTACTTGACAAGAAAGTGTGGAAGTGTAAAGCATTTAGCAACTATAACAGACAAAAAGAAATGCTAGATACCTCTAAAAGGATCTCTACATTAATCTCTACTGACGTGGTACTTATGAGACCGCACGTTTACATGTGGTCCATAAGACTGATGCATTAGTTTAAGTATATAACTATATAAGCCTCTATCATGCTCCAGAAAGAAAAATATCCTTGGTTTTGAGTCCATAAAGTATGAACTAGTCATTTTAGTTTTTCTGTCCATTTTCTTCGGAGATATAATAAACAAGAATTTCTGACATAAGATTCCCGTGACTTAATGTGGAAGCACGGGGAGAGAAAAGTCAAATGCCAGGTTTAATGACGTACTGGGAGTATTCTGTCGGTCATGTCTTATAAAATACATGAAGTAGTGAATTTACTAACCAGATAAACGAGAAACAAAAGCAGCAAAAAATGAACATAAGGATCATTCCTCATATCATTTGCTATAAGCAACAGAAAATTTTAGCAATATGATCAGATAATGTGCCCGAGTCAGAAGGCCAAAATGCATGAGAAAATTGGACTGTAGCAAACTAAAAACTACGACAAAGCTTAGTTTCTACAGATGGGCATCACTAGCAATCTGCTTCATGAAAGCAGTAAATAATATAAGTAAACGAAATAATACATCTGATAATTTGGAGGAAAAAGGGATTTATCTAAGCATCTAAAAAAGTCTTAGTAAGGCAGACCAAGAATTTCATGTAATAGGTATTAAAGTTTAACTCCTACATGAGCCAAGCATAAGCGTTCAGACTTAGTGCACTGTACTATTTTAGAAGAAGTACCTGCCCAAATAGGGAATAACGTCAAAAATGCCCCTGTTTTTGAAAACTCTTACAAAAAAGCCCGTCTTAAAGTTTAACTCCTACATGAGCCAAGCATAAGCGTTCAGACTTAGTGCACTGTACTATTTTAGAAGAAGCACCTGCCCAAATAGGGAATAACGTCAAAAATGCCCCTGTTTTTGAAAACTCTTACAAAAAAGCCCGTCTTTTCAACTTTTTTATTAAAAAAAAACTCCTCCTGGAAAACTTAAAAGTGTTCCAGATGGCTAGTTTAGTTTTACAGACGACTAATATAGTGTTTCCGGCACTTGTTTCGTGGTTTCGGGCTGAAGTGCTCTGGGTGAGACATCTTAGTGCTCCCGCGAACTAAAAAGTGTTCCGTGTGAACTAAGAAAGTGTTCTGTGCTAATCAAAAAAGCATTCCCGGAAGCTAACTGAGTGTTTTATTTGAGGGGTTGATTTGTTCAAATTTGCAAACTGTTTTTTTTTTGGGACAAACCCCCCAAAATAGTCTATGTTCAAATAGGACTCTTTATTCCTTCCATAAAAAATTGGCCAATGCATATAAGAACATTACCAAGTTTGGCCTTACATTAAAGTGAAGTCCTATGTTCGATCACTCCTAGCCAAAACTAGCTGAGCCATATGTTTAAATATATCTATACATGCCTGTGGAGATATTTCAGTAATTTACTCGAAAGAAACCAATTAACATCAGCAGTTGCCTTTAATAGGATCTTCTATCTCGGTGCCTCTTAGCTAAAACAAAGGATGGAAATTAGAAAGTTGCCTTCCTAAGGCACGTACTCCTAATTAGGAAGTTAAGGTCATGTTCGCAAAAAAAATGAGGAATTATTACGTCGATAAAAGACCAACAATAAACCATGTACCCCTAATTGAGCAGTTGGAGTCACGTTAGTTAAAAAATTACTTTGTTGAAGAAGGGTCAAGTTGGTTCTCTTCTCATTGAAAAGCAACTAAATTGATCAAATTTCATCATTTGAACCAAATTGGTCTCCGTTACAACTGCTCGAACTGTTTAGGAAACAAACCTAACCTATCCAACACATTGCAGCCAAAACCACTATTCAAAAAGCAAGCATCTTAGCTTCAGCTTGTACAACTTTTGTTTGATAAAAATGGAGGTAAATGCCAATACTAACAATTTCATCAAATTTAACAGGGTAAATGTTAAGATTCATTATTCAACAGTATTAGACCCTTCAATTCTAAAATACAAAACCATGAATTTAGGAATCTGCATAGGCTATAACCCTCTATCCCAGAGACCATATAATATCGCCGGAAATACTGATGTGTGATGGACGTGAATTCCTAGGCATGATTTTGTTTATGACAGTCCATACCTGCATAATTACATCTTTCCCAAATATTTTTAATACGACTATCAAATAATAATAAACTAACAAGAAAATAGAAATGAATGGGCGCCTCATGGCATATAACCATCACTTTTATTTTGCCACATAACACATAACCGCAGCTTAGACTCTGCCATTATACATATTTAGAACACAGATATTGAGAAACCTACATTTAATTTTTGGACTAAGATGTCATACCCTAAACCCATTTCTCATGTAAGTTGTTTTTAATTGGTGTATCTAAGGTCGTAAATGAAAGCATAAATCTGGAGCAGAATTCCATAAAAATCAACATACATAAATCCATAAAATCAACTTTAGTCAGGTTGATTTACCGGCGTCTGGTTCGGTGCAAGCTGTAAAACATAGTACATAACGCCAGCCCAGAAGCCAAACAACAAGGCAGAAGTCACCCAATCATTCCATTTCCCACCTCCACTTCCAGTTCCAGACTCCTCCTGCTGCCTCCCAACTGAATCTTTACAGACCAAGAGAATACGCTTCTGATCCCTCGTTCTTATCGATCGAAGCAGCGGGAAATTATTCGGAACCTGAGAAATGTAAGCTGGTTTTAGAGATTGAGTTAGAGATTTTGTTGGATTGTGCAGTGATCTGGGTAGTGTAAGGTTAGTTGAGATAAGGCAGGAATAGGAGGTGTTCAAGGACAGCATGGTGGAAAACAGGAACTGAGAACTGGGGTGGTTTTGGATTGATGGATGATCAATGAACCTAACAAAAACAGAGAAGTAGCAGCAGCGTAGCAGGTTCTGAGATGACGAAGCCTGGCTGGCTGTTTCAAGTCTTCTGAGGTGGCGAGTTTCAGAGCCTCATCACCAAAGTTTGGGTTGGATTGGGCTTTAAACTATTATATTATTTGGTCTGATATAAAAAGATGGATTAATTGCTTATTAGATCCCTATTTTTTTATTTATATATATTTTTTAAAAAAGGCTGATACGTAATTTTTTTAAAAAAATTAGGAGTTCATTTTTCGATACATAAAAATCAAAAAAAAATATATAATGTTTAAATAGTTTTAAGTTAGGCTGATAGAGAGTATAGTTTTTTATCATTATACACTAAATTTAAAACTCAAAAATTTTAATATTAATACATATATTCTTTTGTCTATATAGAGTTATAGACTGAAACATATTTAATTAGAATATAGGTGTAACATATCTCAATCGTTTATTTTAATGCATCATTTAGTACCAAAAATATAACCAAATTATTTAATTTAGTATCTAAATAATTTTCAACTCCTACACCATTTATAATGTTTTTAATTTTTTTTTAAATTTGAACTAATATAAGACTAGCTTGTCTTCATTCGAATAAAAACAGTCATAAGAGCCACACTTTTATATTCAAGAACACAAATCAACATAAATATTTGCATTTTTAATAAGTGAATAAATCCAAAGATCAACCTGTAACAGTTTCGATTTTTATTTGAAAGTCAGATCATTAAAGATATAGACTAACTTGTTATGAAACCTAGAATATGAGCCACACTTTCAAATTCAAGGACACAAATCAACAATAATATCGCAGTTTTAACAAGCACTTAATATCCAAAGATCAAGCAATTACACTAAGATCGATAGTTAAAACTGTCCACGAATATTTGTCGTATAGCGCTTAGATTGTTATCTGGGAAGTAATGTCCAATAAATCAAAAAATTATATGTACAATGGTGTCGGACTCTTTATCATCCAAAGACACCTGTTTTAAGTTCACTCTAAATATGTATAGTCATGTATTCAAAACACAGGCTGAAAAGAATACAGTAAGAACCTCTGTGAATGCTTGCAAAAATTCACAAAGAATTCTGATATTGCAATGCTAGGAACCTCTAACTTAAAAAACTATAAACAAATCTGGGGCAGAATTTTCACCACACGTTTCAACCGATACGCCCTACGGCACCCGTAAATATTGTAAACTGTCCAGCTCACCTTTCGAAAGTTTCCCTTATCGAGTTCGAGAAGGGACCGGATATTCTGAGTCAAATTCCTGTATGCATTCTATTCGATACCCGAGAAGGACTTCTATGATAAGTAACAGTAAGATCTTCTGAGTTAGAGGTCTACTTCATGGAGATCATCCCCGAGGCTGCCGCCATTCAGCTGCTGAGCTGAACTGCTATTCCGGAGTTGTGAAGGATCACGATGGAGTTCAAAAGGAAACGACCCGTTATTCGGGTTTCCAACATGTCCGCTTGGATTCAACTGAAACCCACCCATGACGCCGCTCTTGGTCGGGAAGAAAGAGAGCCTTCTGAAGTTTGTAATACGGCCTCTGCGTTCTTGTTAGGAGAAACAATGTTGTCCATACTCGGGAATCGTTGCATTGAGGGTTGGGACGGAGATGGTGAAGCAAACGACAACTGACTCGATACATATGTTGATGTTGAGGGTTCTTCGTTCATAGAAATATCCTGGGCGTCTTCTCGTTGTTCAGGGTTCGTCTGTTCATCTGAACATGGAGATGCTGCGGGCACGAAGAATGTTGCTGGAATAGCTGGTTTAATGGAAGGAACGGAAGGTGACTGGAACGACTTTGCCAAACCTGAATCGCTCCCTTTGTTGAATGTGTCAACATATCTGTTAGTTAAAAAGAATGATGTGACTTTCAGGTAATACAAAAATACTGACTTAGATTGCAAGCATCTATCTACATTAGTCAATTGCTAAAGCACCAAGAAAATTTTTCCTAATTTTGGAGAAATCGGTTGGAATTCTTTTTGAAGATCACAGTTTACTTTTGAGCAACACAAATTTCAACTTGCAGGCAGAATTTGGGGCAGTAATTATGAAATTTGGGGGGCAAGTTTTGGAAGCTCTACCATTTTTGCATCGATTATAAATAACAAACATAAAGTGGAAAAAGATTTGTCTACCTTGACCGAACCCCTATTCTAGCACGAGCCGAGAATTGGTTTGTACTAGGCGGAATGGGTGGCATAGCAGAGCTACGATCTTCTGACCCTCCATCAGTAGTGACAGTTTCGCTCTTAAAAGCATTATTTATGTTATAATCCGGTGCCCTGTTCTGAAAAGTAGCTGCCGAGGGTGGTGGTGGTAAGGCAGGTTCTTCGGCGGGAGGTTCTGTGCCTTCTTCCACCCATCTCTTAAGCTTCTCATCATAATAAAACTTGTTTGTTTCACCCAATTTAGCCTAAACAAAAGAATAAAAAATTAAAACCGATAATAAATAATAAGATCAACAAATTAAACACAAAAGTACCTCACGATCTGGACGACCTCTTGCGACCCATCCCACCGTCTTCTGAAAGAGCTGGGAACCAAAGCGACCAAATCTAGAAGGACCACCAGATTTCTTGTTTTGAGAATCCGGAGACCCTGACTCCTTTATAGCAGCCTGAGATTTTTGAAATACAATTCAAGTCTTTAGCAGGAGCTATCAATTTGTTTAGAAAACGAGTTCATGGAAAACTTTCAAATGGCATTAGGGTATAGTGGTTCAGAAAATCACAATATCCTACAATAACATGTCAATGATGCAGGGTGACAAAAACCTTGAACTTTAAACCAAGTAGTTAAATTGAGAAAATAGATAAAATCTGTTCAGTGCAATAAAATATACACCTGCTTTGGGCTTCTCCCAAAATCCGGTTCGGATATGCTCCTGTTATGCATCGGAGTCCTGTGTCCGTCACCTGCCAATTGACTTATCGCCTCAACTGAACCAGATGGCATGAGCGAAGCCATAGCATTGTGGATTGACTGAATGCTACTTTTGGAGCAGCAGAGTAACTCTCTTTTCCGTCTCCATTACCATTTGGCAATGGTGGAAGACCTAGTGGAGGAGCACCAATCATGCCTTTAATGGATTTATCAAGCGAGTTAAAAAGTTTGCCAACAAGTTTCGAAGAAGCCAAATTAGTGCTGTATCCACCCTGTTTATGACCAAAAAAAAGGATGTCATCAAAGAGCAAGTGGAAACTCAACACAACTGATAGAGGTATTAACTCGAGGAAAATTAGACCTGTTGATGGGTTCGTAACCGCTCCTCGAGCGATATAAAATATGATTTCCAGGTTTCTACTTCAGAAGCACGACCACAATTTCTTAACAATTTCAGAGAAGCTTGGCAATACCTATACCAATTACCAATTAGTGAGAGCGATACAATATTAACCCCCCAAAAAAAGGTCAACGAAGCCTTTACGTACCTTAGAGAATCTGAAACCTTTCCTACTTCCGCGAGCATGGAGGCATAGATAAACTTATATGGCTGAAAAGGTATAAGGACAAACTGAGAATTCCCAAGCACCTTCGCATACTCATAAAATTCGGTCCTCTGCAGAAACAATAACTGAGATAATTACTAATAGGTAGAAAAAACTAAAAGAATTTGACTTTCTTTCCATGTTTGAATTTCCTTCAACAACTAAACCTATCAAAAAGTTAATCAAGAATTCTACTATGACAAATATACACGACTTTTAGCAGTTCGAAGATTGAAACTAGAAGTGGTTAACAAAGTTGGGACTTGTTGAGGGAGTACCTAACTTGATAAAACTCCTTATGAGCATCCTAATTTCCGTATACCAAGAAATAATACAGAATATATAATGAAGTCAACATTCAGATGGTGATGCCACATCCTGTGAATTAAAAAACAAACCCAAAATTTTCCCTAGTTCTTGTCTCACTTGAAGGGCCTCTTTACAGGGTTAGAATTATATCACGATGGGAGGGAATGGACGGGTGTAGGCTCAATAGTGAATGCAGACCTACTGCTTCTACAGTTGTGATTGAGCTTGATTGCTCCTCCTCAATCCGAACGGTGGGACAAGAGAAAAGAGGTTTAGGATTCTCGGGCCCAAGCTGAGGTGCTTTCTTCATAGGAAAACTAAACCTGTTTGAGTGTGCATGGCTCAACGTGTGCATGGCATGGCAAACAAAAAGTAAAATTAAAAGCAGATATGTTCTGAGAACCATATCAAGAGAGCAACAAGTAGTAATGGGTGGCTTAGCTATGTACTTTTATACCTAACCTAAACTACAATTTGCATGATCATCAAATTTGACATTCAAGAGGTATAAATTAGATGTCCAAGTTCTTCTTGACGCACTACCAAGAAGGCAGATTATAATGCATAATGTATTACAAGAGAACCTTCTTCCTGATGGACTAGTAGGTTCCAACAAAACATATAAGGTGAAGATCAATGATAATGTCATTCTGAATATAAGATACCAACACATAATTATGCATATCTGGATTGATTGCAAAATATACGGAAATGTTTTTTAAAATACAATTCTCCAACAGCACGACAAATCTATTTTGCAAGTTCTTTAAGCTTATATCAGAGATTCAGAATACATGAAACAGGATCTCAAACCACTCTGCAATGAAGTGCAAACAGATGAACTCTTGTATTCATTGCAGTACTATTAGGACTTATTACACTAACAAATCCAGAAAGAATTGTGGCGTCGTTAGCTTCCAGTTGAATGACCATCAAAAATTTCATTTCCAACATTACAGTGTGTCTTAAACCATGATGAAATTTCCCAACTCTATATCATCTAAGCAAAAAATAATAAATAAGGGGCATTTCTCCATAAGGAGCAAATTGATTATCGTAAATGATAGAGAAGTATCAACAAAACCTAATAAAAGCAGAAAATATCAAGGGCGTATTGAATCGAGCTCATTTATTGATTCAGCACTAGTAAGTAGCCTTCTACTTGCCCTCCTTTCATTCAACTACACTTACACATGGTAAGGATGGCATGCAAATCAGGGATGGGGATGGGTCCAGGGAGATGGAGGGTGAGATGAAGGACAAGTGAAGAAGCAGGTAATGACCATACGTTAAGAGGGGGGTAGAAAGTTTAGAAACTCCCACTGTATTTGATAGATTATAGGTAACTGTTGAAGTCTAAGACAAAAAGGTGAAAAAGGCAGGGCATATAAGACCTGAATAGACTCCGGACTAGCAAATGTACGCGGGCATTTCAAGTGGTCTGCACCAAGGAGACACATTCTTGCACTATCAGAGTACGACTCAAAATCTTTTTCAGCAACCAAGTAGCAGGTATGAGCAGCTGTGACCTGTATCAACAGAAAGCATATTCATAAATGTATCAGATCAAAGGTCGTAAGATGCTCTACTAGAAACCGGCACAAACCTCTCCCCTTTCCCTCCACAAGCAATCACCAAGATGAGTTATGACGAGCTCATCACCGTTTGTTCTATTTGCAGTGATAACAGCCAGATTCTCTTCCCAGCTGTCCAGCATACCATTGCTTGGGATCTGCACTTATAGTAAATAAGGACTAATGAGTTTCAATAGGACTGTACGAAGGAAAACACAACTCATACAATCAACCTCATTCTTCAATTGTACTTGTCAAAATTCAAAACTTTTCCTAATCAAAACCTTTTTCATGTCAGTTTCAACATGACATTCTAGATAGGAAGTTGTATCAAGTTTTAAATGTTGAGATCGATCATCACTACTGGAAGAAATCATGAAGTCGGTTGACAAGGATTACAATGGGCACGGCGAAGATGGTCTACAGTTGTACGGGTAATGTGAGGCGCTTGCATACATGATTAAGGTGGAGTAGCATATGTTCACATGATTGCACCAGGTGCTTAATCTTCAAATAAGCCGACAAACAAGCTATAAGAAACCTTCCAATACATGCTTGGCAAGCACAAACCATCCATTTTGTACCATGACATACTGGAGAATGGCCAAAACCCAGCATGTGAAAACATTAGAAACTTGGCTTATGATAATTAGTAAAAGTTGGTCGTAACAAGCAAAATTGATTACTCTTGACGATCTTACCGAAAAAATAATATTACCTGAGCAGTATGTTGATAAGTATTAGCAGCACTAGAAAAGTTGTTAGCAGTGTTATCTGCAGAAAATACATCTGCCGGCTGTCCAGCAATAAGTAGGCACAACGTTCTTAGAGGAGATCCAGCGATAAATTGTTGATGTGCCATTCTCTTAACTGTTTCCATGTAGAACTACAAGATGAACACAAACAAGCTAAGGCTGAGATGCAACTTATTCTATTGTAAAATTCGTGTAACAAAACATAAGATTTTAAAGAAAAATTAGCCTAATTCGCATGTTGACAAAAAATGGACAAGGTCACAGTATATTGCCACAAACCTTGTCGCCTAACTGTGCTGCTAGAACAAGGGCTGGTCCCCATAGAAAACCATCCTGCGCACGTTGCACAGCTTCTTTTCTTCTACCAGAAATAAGTAGGTTCTGTACGTCAGCTGCAGCTGCCTAAACAAGTACCAAGAACGCTAATCGAAATCAGAAATGTTTACAAGTTGACTATCAAACAGACAATCAGCAAATTTTGAAGACATACCCTGATGTGGCTTTCAGAAGGAAAGTTTTTCAAACAATACGTAACAGATGCATAATCTCCTAACTGGCCACCATCTTTCCTTGCAGATGCAAAAAGTCTAGCTACAGAAGCTTCTGGGCCCTCAGTTTCCTAGAAAAAAGGTGAAGGAAATATCAAGAAAGGATTATGGAGAACTAACTGTAGTCTGAAAGTTTAAAAAAAAAAAACAATTTAGTTCCTGCTAATTCTCATGAGAATACAAACGTGATTCTGTAACAAGAAATTTTAAGCAATTTGAAAGATCACCCCAGTGAATCGAACATTTAAAGAGCATATCCCCTTCTCCATAAACACAAACATGCAGTACATGAATCAGACAGCTCTGGTGAACGATTGCATGATCATGTAGAAACAAACTAACGAGCAACTCCTTTGACCCATTGATGCCCATACGAGCAGCGTGGGCTCTTCTGGGTCCTATAACTAAGATGTTATTGTTAATAACACCACATAGATACATTTGCTAATAAGATTTCAAAGTTTCCACAACGAATTCAAGTATCTAAAATGTCATTCATGGGTCCAGTTAAGAAAATAGTAGCACTAAAATAACAGTAAGAGGTACAAGTGAAAAATGAACTTTACCTCATGCGATGGATCTGCGCCATAGGAAGATCGAAGTTTCCCATAATTTTGACATATAATTCTCAGCAACGAAAGAAGTAACTTTAGAAGTTTTGCTTTAGAGAAATCCGCACACGTTTCAGAGCTTATTCTCTCCTCAATCCATTTGTTTACATCTTTTGTTGCAGCACCTCCGCCGACCAGCGGACCAGGAAATTTGCGTAACGATTGGAAGTAACAGAAACTGCTTCGACTAGATCTGATTGAAGAGTCATCTTTATCGCCAACTACGTCCATCAGATTGAGAATCGAGATTGTAGAATTAACAGCACCCTTCAAAAGAAAATTTCTAATGTTAGTTGATGAATGAATATACTTTAATATAAAGCAAACATTTAGCCTGTGAAAACCAGAGTATCTTCTTCACGTTCCCAAAAGAACAATGTAGACAATATACCAGAAAAATTACCTGGCTTCCAAAATCCATCGTTGCAGCTTTGATGCTGCCATCGTCCACAACAATGAGTTTGCCACCAAAACCAAAAGTCGCCAAAACATGTGGAGGACGACCAGCGGATGATCTTCCTTCACTGGACACATATCGTGATTGAGAGAACGATGCACTACCACTTTGAAATGTAGGCTGAGAATAGTTCATAATTGCTTGAGGCTCAAAGCTTCCGGAGACAGATTGAGTGTGCAGGCCTGACTGCAGCTTGTGCTGGCTATACTGATAATTTGCTTCCTTTGGAACAAAGCCCTGAGAACCAGTCAAAGAACTACTTCTAGCATACCCGTTATCTAAAACAGCTTCTGATGTCTTGACACCCGTGTGCTGATTGACGTAGTTTCCTGCATTCCATGAACCATAAAAGCTGCCCATTTGCTGATTTGTATTGAACGTTCCGGAATGAATGCTATTACTAAGTGATTCATTCTGCAAGTTTTGCGAAGCATACGAGCTTTTAGATACATCCCAATCTTCAGGTGCAAAATTACCTGCAGATGTCCCCCAATCTTGGCCTCCAGCCGTTTGAATAGCTTGTCCTGAATTAAATTGACTATAATCTTGCCCCACAAAACTACCAGAGTTGGCAAAACTCTGGCTCAGCTGATTTTGGCCACCATTAACTGTAGTCTCAGCAGCAATCTGTGTATAAGATTCAAGAGTGTACCACTGCTGGGTGATAGTGTCATAGTACCATCCAGGATACTGAGGATCAAATACCATATTAGCTGGATACTGCAAGTTCTGTTGAGAATTTCCACTTGTTGAACTTTCTTCAACGGTTTCCGAAAAAGAGTGGCTTGTTTGCTGAAGATGAGATATACTCGAGCTTCTCTCAAAACCAACTCCGTTGCTCGTTATAAGACCACTATCTTGTGACATTTCCTCATTTTGAACATCTTTTCCCATATCATAACTATCAGACAAGGAATTTACAGTTGTATCATAATTGCCTACTTGGTACCACTGCCCGGAATTATAATCATACTTCCAACCAGGATAAAGATTTTCCCAATGCGTTGGATCATTGTTATCTGTTATCTGCTGATTTCCTGAGCCATTCAAATGGGAATCTACTAGTTGTTGTTGTGAGGACTCTGCAATTATGCTTGAATCTATGCCGGTATGCTCACTAACCGCGCCATAAAAAGGGGAATCTGGATTCTGTTCTGACGACTCTATGGACGTTTTCAAATCTAAGCCTGGTTTCTCAATAAAACTAGAATATAAGTTATTACCTTCTTGCGAATTACTAACGGATCCACCAGAATCCTCAATAAAGAAATCAGCTTCAGACTGCAAATTTTCGATATGGAACGCGCTCCACTGCACTTCTTTCACACCCGTAGCTGAAACTCCGCCATCCTTAGCAACCGCAGGCAAAGATTCCTCCGAATCATCAACCGCAGGCAAAGATTCCAATGACGGTCCAGTTGCGGTTAACTCTGATTCATTTGCCACCTCATTGACCGCCAACTCCTCGCCTTTCCTATCCTCTGCATCTGTTACAAGCTCGCCATCGACCAAGCTGAGGTTCGACAAATCTCTAGATATTTTCTCCGATCCCGAAACAGTAAATTCGTCATCCACGAGCTTATCGAAGAAATCCTCATCGGTCTGGTCCTCAAACGCCATCACATACAAGCAAATTATCAATCAAAATCAGCTCCGGAACTCGATCTTCACTGGATCCAGCACCTAGACCAATCGAATCTCTCACAGAAACATCAAATTACAACGAGATCTAAAGCTGTTGATTCATTTCCTTCATTTCTGAGCCAAACTCGACGGGTAGAAACGCGATTTCTTGTGCTGGGATCAATTGAGAGCAATGAAAATGAATTGATCGCGAGAGAGATGAAGACCACCGAATTAACAGAAGTTGGATCGATCAGAAAGATCGAAGATGGAGAATGGACGAACCCTCACGAACTAGCCGACACGCATCGAATCTGGAGGAACCTCAACGAAAACTTTCCCTTCTCTTATTTTTTAAATTTTTGATAATTAGAAAGAACCTCGTTTACCATTGGATAATAATTGATACTTGGTCAAAAAATTTCTCTTAAGCATTTATTAATTATTAAATCAAACTAAATATATAATATAAAATATTTAAAACTAAATATAAAACTAAATAGATTTTAACATGCTTACAATTTTTCATTCAATTGTTTTTAAAAAAAAAAAATTAGATATTTTAAGTCTCTATAATCATTATTGTAAACTTAAAAATTCAAATATTTATTTTGAATCGTTTTTAAAGAGTCTTTTAATTTGAACATTCAAGTAAAATCGTGTCATCATTTATATAAATAAAAGCGACAGATCACCCTTAACTTTCGGATAGTGTCTTTGGGGTTTGAACATATTACGTGCATATCTCTAGAGTTTATAGCTTACATTTTAACGGAAGCTAACTTAAAAATATTTGATGCCCTCATAAAAACAATCTCCAAAATCATCATTTCCAGGAAAACAGGCCTTGAGCTTTCAGATAATCTGTAACCAGCTACAAACTTTGTTATGAACCCGCATTTTTCAGAGCTAAAACTCTATCCATAATCGTCTCGATCTAACTACTCGTATCAGAATACTTTGATCTTGGAGAACCTATTTGCACGTCAAAGAACTCATATTAGTGTCCTACCAACGCGACATCTGTAATGACCATAGCCACCATCACAACATTTGTAATAAGTTAGAACAGATAAAATTTTCTCATCACAAGTTAATAGCGATAATCTAAATATGGAAAAGCACATATGAGCCCCTTATTTTTAAAATCTTTACAAATTAGTCCCCTAATTTTGAATTTGTTACAAATAAATTTTTGTCACGATATTCACGTAAGGAGTATTTTGGCTGCTATATAAGTATTTTGGAGAAGCTTTGAAAATGAAAAATAAAAAATTTTAATACGATCTATAATTTTTGTATTCAAAGATTTTTTTTCAAAATTCTTTAAATATATGTTTTAAGCATCAAAACCTTAGTGAGTATAAAAATTAATCCTAACCACCTAATTTTTTTAAGTCACAAGTATCTATTTAGAAATAATTTTTTAGAACATTTGTTAATCTTAAGAAAGATGTACAACTTTTTTATTCAAAATTTTTTCATAAAATATTTTTAAGTAGTTATTATGAGCTGTCAAAATTACGAGTTGTAAATGAGAGGCTTATTCGAAAATAAAATTTGAATAGAGGCTTATATGCAAATCTTCCATTTCAAAAAAATGAAATAGCTTTAAAAAACAATAAAGAAATATTTGATTTACTAGTATTATATCCCTTTACACGCATTTGTGTACCCACCATTACGACGTTTATAATGAGCAAACTCACCTTTGCAATATATGTAGCTAGAATTGATAATATTTTCTCATAACAAGTTAATAATAATTTTTTGGGTTTTGCAATTTTACGCACCTATAACATAAAATTGTGTTTTTAGCTCCCTAATGCAAAATGGTGTTTCTATATTCTATTGATGCTGTGAAATGATAAAACTACTTTTGTCATTTTTCTTAAAAGAAGAAGATAGTTAACTTAACAATGACAGTTTCGTCATTTAACACAATCAAAGCATAAAAATGTTATTTCGATTTATGAAGGAATACTTTTGCAATTGCGAATTATAGGAGGCATAAAAATATAAGTGCCCCTAATACTTCAAAAACATTAAATACCTTTCTATAAAAAAGACATACTTTATTTACTAGTATTACATTCCAGTATCTGCACACTTATTTTGTACTAGTCTCCAAAAAGATACTATTTTTGTACATTTTCAGAACACAATACATTCCCTTTAATAGTTGCTTCTGCATCTCAATATATCTATATCTATATATCTAGCTATATAATATATATATACATAAATTAAAACTTAGGAGTTTCAACCTCAAAATCTACGGACTAACGGGAAACTGAATCGAAGAAAATAAAACCAATTACGAAAGTAAAGGTTTCTCTATATCATCGACTTGCCCCGACTCTACGTCAGTTGCATCCGCTGTATGGCATACTTCTTTTCTCTTGGCCCATAAAACAATGTAAAGACCCGCGAACATGAGGAACATCCCCGTCAAGCTGCAAAGATCGACGTTCTCGGTAAGAACATTTCAAGATATTTAAATCCATTCTACATAGGTAAGAACATTCCATGAATATCATCCATTTGTGAAACTTACAGAGATAGAAGGGAATATAAAGTTCAACTATGAACATACAATGAGATATAGATACATTTTATTATAACAAGAAGAATAATGTCAAAAAAAAAGCCCTGCTTTTAAAAACTCCTATAAATCAACCCATTCCTTTTTAACAGTTTCAAATAACCCCTGATCATAAAGTCAAAAATGTTACAGACAGCTAGTGTAGTGTTGCCAACACTGATATCGTAGTGTTCGGACTGAAGTGTTCTGGAAAACTAACTTAATATAAGCTAACCCATTCCTTTTTTTTGACAAAACCGCTGATAAAAAGCTATGGAAGATGTACGAGAAAATAAAGCTCATGGTAATAATATTTCAAAAAATAAATTTTAAAAATTATTGACAATATATGTATAAAGACTAATGATGTTTAGCAACTTACGTTTCTAAGGTGATAAATTGTCCCAAAACAATAGCAGATAGAACAGCACAACAGACTGTTTGAACAGGGCTAAACATGGAGACAAAGACCGGGCCTTTCTTCCCGATACACCATGTCTGAAATGTGAGAGATGTACTGCTGACACCAGCTCCCTACATACAAAGACATCGAACAATTACAAATCTGATAAGTTCAGCCGTTCGATGAAACTTTAACTTCAAATTCAAGACTATTTCTCTTCTTTTTTTTTTAAATGATCTAACGCGGAAGTGGAAAAAGAGTCGCAAAATGGAGGAAAGAGTATGCACAATACCAGTACCAAGAAGCCGGCAAAACTTTTGATATCAACAAGATCAGTACCCATATTTATCGTGCCTTCGTAAATAAATTGAACCGCTGCAGTCAGCAACGAACCCAAGAATAATGTGATTACGCACAGCGAGAAAGGCGCTGGAATTTCACGCATAGTGACGGCCTGCAAATTTTCAGCAATTCTATTACCATGCAAGAGAACATATATATATATATATATATATATATAGACTATTCTCAGCTCGACTTGAGAATAGCCTTAATAAGCTAACATCTCATCCGTTGATCTCTTTAATCTAACTGCTGAGATTTAATTTTACACTTAACAGAATAACGAGTCACGCCGTCAAGTACTTAACGGCGCCTTAAGTGATAAAATTAAATCTCAGCAGTTAAATCAAGGAGATCAACAGCTGAGATGTTAGCTCTATATATATATATATATATTTATTAATTTATCAGACATATTATGGTACTAACACATCGAAAACAAAGATCAGAGATTATTTTAGCCGAGTAGACCCAGAGCTCCAAACTTTCTCTTGAACATGACATGTTCGCTTATGGGCTATTTTATCGACAAATTTACAAAAATTAAAAGTTTGTTGTTTCTTTAGTTTTCCAACTTATAGAACAAAGAAAGGGGAATATTTACCTGTAAAACTGTCGTAAATGATATGATGATAACCGCTGCTAACAAATACAAGCATCCGGAGATCCATTCATTGTCGACCGCATATCCCACAGTCTCGGTTGAGAGAGTAACTTCCTTAGATTCTTCGGCGGGCGAGACTGACGGGCTCTGTGAGAAGCTAATAGCTATTGCCCACATAAGCATACCAAGGTCCTATTATCTTGGCCCTCGTGTACTTACACTTTATGTCAAACTTTTCAAACCTGCACAAATATTTAATCATCAAGTTGACAACTTTTTAAAGCTTATTATTAGCTATGGAATTCTAACTTACCGAAGACAAGCTGCGATGATAAAGATGAAACCGGGACCCAGATTGGGCATTGCGGAAGCAATTGCTGGCGATGTCTTCTGATTCCAATGAGCAAAAAGCTTGGCACACAGTCACCCTAGACAGGTCAAGGAAGAAAATGTTCAGACAAGTATACTTTACAAGGAGGTGGCACGGTGTCACTGTGGTTAGATGGGCCTTAGGAAGCCTCTGAACCCGGATTTGACTCTCCGCGTAGCCAGTTGAGCATAAATTATATTGTGCCGGCGGATTCGTGCACGTGCGTCTTTTCGTGTACAATAGAGCACTCCTAGGATGAGAGTGGCTTCTTGAAGGAGGCAGGTGGGGACCTTATATAGGTAAAACTCTAGCTCAAGGTAATACCAAAGGCTCCAAAAAAAAAAAAAAAAAAAAAAAAAGAATCTAAAATCAACCTAAATATTGTAAAGTGAGGGACTTCAACGTCCTAGTAACCTATGAACCAAAGGTCAGTCGTGCAAATTCAAAGTCCATTTGCTAAAAATGATACGAAATCAAGGAGATTCTTTAAAAACTTTATATTTTTTATAATTTTGGTACTTTTGCGTTAATCAAGATTTTACTCCGTAAAAGGCTTCGGAACATTCTTAACATACCTATGTCATTAAGACTTCACTAGAATGATAATTCTCCTCATTTACTCAGCCTAAGGTGGTAAGAAACAAAACAGATGAAGGGCCCTAAGCAGCTCTATTATTTGATTCGACTTCATCAAGTTTTAATCCAAGCCCTTGAATGTGCTGGGCCCACTTTTTGGCATACACTAGGTGGGTTAGGTGGAATACATCATCCAACATTTCTAGTTTTGGCTTTTGCCTGACCTTTTAATAGAATAACGAGGAAAACTTCAGCCTAGGCGGGTCCTACCTTATGAACCGCCCAACCTATCGACTCAGACGTGCGCTCATCCCAACTTTCCGCAGGTTGACATTCCATGCACCCTTTGGTGGCTACAAGACTCGAACCAGCGACCGCTCGCATCGCGAAACAAAAGCCCTACCCACAAGGTTGTATCATTATTCTTTAATGCGAATCCGAATCGATATTGCATAGTTGATACTTCTATCATGACAAATAATAAGACTGGTAACTTCCAAATTAATCTCTTTAATAATTAACACATGTCCTGATTATATGTAGTCCCTTTTTGCTTTTTTTTTTCCTGACAAGTGTTTTTAAACAGGCTTGTTTCTGGAAGATGCCTTGCAACAAAAGGCACACGCAAAAGCAAGCTTACAAGCTCTCAGCTGTAAGCATCATCAGCATAGTAAAGTTAAGTAAAATTAAATGTCGTGATATATATATATATATATATATATATATATATATCTATATATCGAGAACTACGTAATAGATGTGGTAGCCAAGGGCCGACCCACATAAGGGGCCGAACATGTCTACCGTCTGCCCTGCCCTTTGGTCTCTCTTCTGACATTTGGTGTTCCCCTACTCTTTGTTCTTTCCCAGTCTAACCGCCTTATGCTTTTTGGCCTATGCCCTGCCATTCGACTCGCCTCCTCTCGAATAAAACCCTAATCCGCCACTTGAACCCTAGAAAGTTATGATTTTTTAAATGTAAAAGTAAAAAGAAAAAAACAAACACCCTAGGTGGGAACCAGTAGTAAACTGTCTATTTTTTCAGCAATTAAGATAAGCCCTCCTTAGACTACAAGGCAAGTACAGATTCAATTCAATATGTTTGATGTCTTGCTGAAGCCTACTGTTGATATTTGACTTCCATTGACAATAGCTTCTGGAAAAGCCGACTTTCTACTTTCTGGAAGTTGGACGTACAAATGTTAAATAAGAATAAATAAATGTTTTTCTGTTCTTAATTGTCCATTATGCAACAATTAAAACCAAGTGCTCAACGATTATAATGAAATAACTATATTATCTACTTACTATATGCACAGGTAGCACGAGTTAAGGCGCTCGTGAGCAAGGATGTCTTTCGCATGCGTAGAAGGGTCTGATTGTGCCAAAAAGCATTAGCAGGAGCAGATTTGGTAAAACATGGTAGTTTCTTTGCATTTCTTTTTTTGGTCAAGAGGATTAATAGTTCTTAATCCTCCTCTTCCTCTTCCTAGCTCTATTCTTTTCCCTGCATCTGCACCTGTCATTTCATCTCACCGTCCATCTACTTACACCTACCTGCCATATCATCTCACCCACCATCTACTCCAACCCTTGAAGGGAAGTATGGAATAATTTTCTCTTTTGTTTTTTTAAAAGAAAGGGCGAGTAAATTTAAATGAGTAATTGACCTCGGCCAATACTCCATTATTCGATCCTAGTCAATCCACTAGCCGAAGAAGGATTTGTGTGACCCAGTTTTCCACGACGCTCGAACCACTCCGGACGTATATGTACCGGTGAGTGTCAAACCCAAATAGGCCTATCGACGGAGTGAGAACCTGAAGTTCCTCGCCACTCGGTCGGTGGCATGGAATTCATAGTCAAAAGTCAATGTTTTGCCAAAGGTGATTATCATACACCATTTTGCAAATTCGATTTTAAGAAAAAAGAGAGGAAAACTTGGTTAGCGCAATTGATTAGTGCGGTTGTGTCCCTCATAAAAAGAAGATCGGGGATTCGAATTCCAACAATTCTATATGGAAGGGACTTAATCTAAACGTGTTCAGTTACCGATCGAGATGTAGAATAAAATCCGAACACGATGATCATGGTCCCCAAAAAAGGAGGAAATAAATTTACAATAAAAAATATTTTTATTCTCTATTTATACTTTAAAGTAAGCTATTTGCAGGTTAAAAGTCGATATGTCGGTGAAATTTAATTAAATTAAATATATATAATAAAAAGTTGGAAAAGTGAGTTACTAAAGAGAAGCAAAGTTGATGCCTTACCCTCCAAAAGCAATTGCCACGAACTTCAACAGCAAGGCAATACTTACACCTCTCGGCCACTTCTTCCTACAAAATATAAATATATGTATTCAGAGCGTAAATCATAAAATTCGTTTTTTATAAATTAAAAAAAAAAGAAAATAAATAATAATAAATTGCATGGATTTTAGCATAATTAAAGAGAAAATCAAGATATCGTGCAAGCTTATGAACTTAAAAAAAAAAGGATAATTGACTATTTTGGTCAAAAAAGAAAGATGCTACAACATAATATTACATCAAACCTTAACCATCAAAATAGGAAAAAAAAAAAAAAAGGGAAAAAAAAATCACTAACCCTCCTCTGGACTCGTGGACTGAATTTTCAGTTATGAAGAACAAATTCAAAATAGAAGCAAGAAACTGAATGAACTCGTAAATTCATGAAAAATTAGTTCTGTATTATTGAATAAAAATCGTTTTAATCTCTTGACAGCGACGAGACAATTAGTACTTGTTACAGAGCACATAAACAAACGATTCAATTACCTCTCGAATGCGACCGCGAAGGGGAGGAGGAAGAGGGCGGAGACGGCGGCGCCGCATGCGACGAGGAACAGAGGATCCAGGCCTAGCGCGAGAATACTGGTGAGAAAAATAACGTAGAAGCTAAGTATCAACTGAACTCCGACCAGTCCTCCGATCGCCGCCGCGTCCTCCCACAACCACCCCCTACTATTTCGGTCCACCATTTTCGTATGAAATCTTCTTCGTCAGTAGAGCAAAGATGCAGAGAGAACAAGAAGGCGAATGAAGAAGAAGATCACGTGAGGAGGAGCAAGCTCTGGTTTTGAGTTTGCTTGTCTGAGCTTGTTATAGCAATGCAATATATATATTGTTTTTGCAGTTGGTGTTTTTGGGAATGAAAAGGATATGTATTTATAAATTACTTTTAAAATTCATCAATTTTTAAACTATAAAAAAATATTTTTTAAACAAATTACATAAAACTTTATATTAAAATTTTCGTACAAAATGCTTTTAATTTTTTTTAATCTACAAAATATATTTATTTATAACGCTATGATAGTAACAAATATTTACAAATTCTAGACTTTTCCAAACGTTGGTTTAGTTTATCAACAGTATATAGTACGAGAAAGCAATTACAATGTCTTTTATAAAAGGTATGTCGGAGATTTATAATGTCAGCAAATATTTATTATGAGAAATTATTATTCTATTTAATTTTAGATATAAATTAAATTCGACAATTATGTACCTAAATAATAAATAAATAAATTATAAACTCTGCAATTGATAGCAGTGATGTCTCCCGAAAAAGAGTGACCCCTCTTCTAGGATTGTTTTGGAATTTGGTGATGATTAGGTGCAATTTATGGGACGTATTGTTGGTATATCTTATTTTAAAAAGTTCTCATATTTTGGTTATTCTTTTAACTATTATTTAGTTTTTAAAATCTTCTATAATCTGCATTTTTCTTTTTTTTGTGTATTAATCCGTAAGTGCCGCTATATTAAAAAGGTTTTAAAAAATAATTTGTATATTTTTAAAAATAAAAAAAATTGTATATTTTTAAAAAATAAGGCCTGATAAAATATGTTAAAATGGTACAATTGTGCTTGCGCTTGCGTTTGCGTGTTCGGTGTTGGTATCCCTCCGTGCTAACTGATGCGGCCGCTGTAGAGGGGACCCTTAACCCGTTACACTTGGTTTGCACTTTTTCTGGCGTGGTTGCTTGGATGCAGCAGAAGGCGACGCTTGGAGGGTATATATGTAATTACAATTCAAATCTTATTTAGGGGGATTTACTTATCAGCCCTCCTATACTTTCATTTTCACTGATCAGCCCCTATTACTTATAGGCCCTCCATTTACTATTTCAAAAAATTTCGGACGAAAATATCCTCGTATGTATTATCAGTTCGGATATCGAAAATACCTATTTAGAAGTATTTTTTGGAAAAACTTTCAACATGAAAGTTGTAGATCTCGACGAGATCTACAATTTTTATGTTGAAAGTTTTTCCAAAACATACTTATAAATATATATTTTTAGGGTCCGAAGTGTAGACCTCGGTCCGAAATCCACTGAAAATAGTTCGGACATTAAAAACACCTATTTAGAAATATTTTTTGAAAAAAATTTGAACATGAAAGTTGTAGATCTCGGCGAGATCCACGACTTTTATGTTCAAAATTTTTTCAAAAAATACTTCTAAATAAGTGACCTCGGTATCTAAATAGTTAGGGGTATTTTTGTCCGAATACAGTTGAAATTGGTAATGATGGTTGATGTGATGGAGATGTGATGGGGGAGGGGTTGATTATTAAGTTTTATAGTTTGAGGGGGGATGAATAGTAATTTTCTTTTTTATTTAACAATACTTTTTATATAACATTAATTATAATATTTAAAAAATATTTATCTCTCAACTAATCATCTACTGATCTTATATAATTTAAAAATAATAATAATTATAAGCTTTTCTAAAAAAAAAAAATATATAAATTTTATTAAAATAATTAATTTATTAGAAATTTTTATACTAGTTTTTAAAATAAAAAATAAACTAATGTATATTAACATATTGCATACATTATTATATTAACACATTTTTTAAAAAAATTAAATTAAAAAATTAAAAAAAATTGAGGCTGATTCCCAAATTGTCCTTACTGTTTCTGCAAAGCGGTATTTTCTCTGGCGTGGCTTGCTTGGATGCAAAGGAACCCGACGCGTGGAGGGTAAATAGGTAATATAAAATTATTCAAACTTTAATTAATAACATTTAATATTAGTAATAGTATAATAATGTTATGAGTACAATCATTATAGTGTAGTAGGAGTAGAGGTTTCCGAGGCTCAACAATAGCGTGACACGCAACGAAACAAGGCTCCAGGTAGAAGGGAAATCATAATCTTTCCTAGTATAGTGCGGACCGCCACGTGTAGGTTAAAATTGCAGATTTAGCATCTTTTTATAGTCCAGAAGAGAAATGCTGGACCGTCCCACCGAACTGTCTAAAATATATCTAAATATACTTTATTCTGTTCGAAATTAATAAATTTAATATTTATATTTTAATTCGGAGTAGAAAAAAATATTTTTAGATTAAATTTTTTGGACTACAATACTCAAAACACCCTAAATCTTTATCCCAAGAATAGTAAGGTTAAAAACGTAAAAAACGCAAAATGCCCTATTTTATACCATCACCCTCAAGTTATTTTATAAATTGAGTAGTATTTTCCTTTTATAAATTGTATTGGTTAAAAAGAAATCAGTTAAAAAGATTAAATCTACAGGTTTATAAAATTGAAATTTTGGCACATTACACCGATAATTTCCTGTAAGAGGGAGCTTAAAAAGAGCACATATACAGTTATGTTCTGAATAAAGTTATTTCTGAATAACATTCGGTCAAAAAATATAAATATATGACACACAGATAAACAAAAATATAAGTTTACATAACGAAAAAAATTATGCCGAACATATATCAACCTAAGTACAAGCAGTACACATGTAATATAAAATAATTTATTATTATTATTATTATAAATATAATATAGAAAAAATAAATAAATATAAAATAAAAGGTGTTATATTATTTAAATCTCGATATCATTAACATAAATTATACGATGTTATTATGCTTGATTGAGTATTATGACTTCATCTATTCCAAAAAATATAAGATCATGCCGGTTGATTTTTCTCCATTATTAACACATTATCGTAGAATAATTTTACTTCTATCTTCAAAAGCAACCTTGAATAGGGAGTTCAAACCTATTTTGTTATATTGTAAACCTATACTTAACACTTCATTGGATGGTACATTGTTTTTTTTTTCTTTTTTTCTTTTTTAATATAATAAGACGAAATTTTCTCCGAATTTTTGCTAACTCGCGGACTACAGTTTTCTACGCACATCCGCCAGCTCATTTTAGACCTGAATGTGCACAGGGAGAAAAATTCTGACCTAACGTCTGGCTCCGGACCAGACATAGAGTGCAACAATATACAACCATCAGCTTTTCTGCAACCGTTGAAAACTCGCAGCGTTGGCACATTTCCATTACATAACGCCCATCCTCTTGCGGGACAAATAGTCGAACCCGAATAGTGCGCATGTTTTTCGAGGCGAAGTGTCCTATCTGGTTGACCCAAGTGCAAATGGCTAATTGAATGGTACGTTCCTGTGGCATTATAAAAACATAATTTTTACTTGTCAAAGTACATACAGATTCATTTTCTAGCAAAAATTTTATTTTAATCATTTATGTAAAAGAATCAGAGTTTCATTACTTTTTTGTTGATACATGACCGGGTACCTAATTATAAATACTTTAAATTAGTAGCTAACATAAGTTTTATATATACAAATGAATACAAAAAACAAAAATAATTATGTATTTATATTAAGAAAATATTGCAGCGCTCAACTATTCCGTTCGAAAATCTGTTCGAACGTATTTTTTGCCTCGATTTAGCGATTCAAAGACAGAAAAAAAAACATATTCGGACAAATCTTTTTTAGGAAAGCATTCGGACAAATTTTTGAATAAATGTTCAGATGCCGTAGTATTACATTTATACTAGTCGCCTATTTTTTGTATTTTTTTTGTTATATTATTTCATTTAACAAAAAAAAAAGCTAATTATTTGCTTTATATAACCACTTTTATAATCATTTAAAATATTGTCTAGCTTGTTACATATATTAACCGTAAGATGTGAGAGCTCTTGTAAATGAACTTGTACCGATCGGCACAAATTGTACAGGACCTGTTCTGACAGTTATCGATAGCACAAATCAGTACGATACCTATTCAAAAATTTTAAATTAATATTTAATTCTTATTTTATATTTAAAAATAATAATTAAAATATTGGCATACGGCACCTCATTTTTGAAATATATCAAAATACGTCACGAGACGACACCTTGAACTCTGTTTTGATCGGATCAGATATTTTTAAAATACCTGCTCGCCCAAAAGTTAGGGCCATAAATGATTTCTTACATTTTTTTTTCATTGTTTTTCAATTTATTTCAGTTCTATGTAGCTCTGCCCAGGGATAAAAATCTTATCTTTAAACCTAACGGGTTCCGGGGATGTGGCGTGCGAAAAGTCCTAAGCCATATTACTATTTGAAAAATAAGGACCCAAATATAGCATATATAAAATACCTAATTGCAAAGCAGGTGCTTTTTCGGACAAAACCCCTGATTATTATTTGAAAAATAAGGACCCAAATATAGAATATAAAATACTTCTGGGCTGATTCTGCAAACCCACATTTAAATAAGCATGTAGCTCCAGAACAGAGCGCGAGACCTCTTGCGGAATATCTGTGCACTCGTCGAATTCTCCTCCCTTACAAGAAAGAAATTGGAAAGAAAGAAGCCAAAAAAACATGACAACCGGCGTTTATTTAATAAATACAAGTAACAGTCAGCTTTTTTCTTTATTTCAATTTTTAATTACTATTTAAAAATGAATTAATTGGCTTATTCATATTCATATTTATATACCGAATTGTTTAATAGTAATTAATGTGATTAAATACCACGTGTAGAAATAAACAGAGAGATGACAACATTATATTATTATTTAATATTAATATTTTTTTGAATTATGTAAGTTAATCCATTTTTATACAGAATAGTTTATTATGATTAATAAATTTATTATAGTTTATGCTAATTTTATGAAGTGAGATAAGTGGAGAAATTACTTTTTGAAGAAATATTTTAAGGTAGTTAATTTATTACGAACGGTTACCTTAAAATACGATTAGCTTTTGTAATTAATTAATTAATTAGTTTAATAGTAACGTAGATAAGGTCATGTCGCCGGCCTTCCTGCCGAGTTGGTATATATATATATATATATATATATAATATATATATATATATATAATATATATATATATATATATATATATATATAAATGTAAAAGAGGATTTGAAGTATTTTTTATCTTAACATTAATTATTTAACAATTAAAATAATTTCGAATTATATATAATAGTTGTTATAATATTGTTTGACATATATTTCATAGTAAATTATAAAATTGTCAATTTTTTCTCTCCATCAAACAGCAATGACGCTTCGTTCTATTTTTTCTCTTCACCCGTTAATTTTTTTTTTAATTTCCTCAATTAGAATATTTGTTTTACTGCAGAATTTTGGCTTTTATGTTAATAATTTTTATATTCAATTAGTTATATTTTTTTATTATTATTAGGAAAAATAAAGGGATAATTCTGTTTCAGCCTCCGATATTTTGAAACTACCATATCAGCCCCTGAAAATGCGTTTTCAGGGGCTGATATGGCCTCGACTTTAAAATAGGGGCTGAAACGGTATTATCCGAAAAATAAATAGCTGGTGTATCCGCCTCTATTATAGTGCAGAATAAAAAAAGTTGATTTGAGATAAATGTCAATATTTAAGCAGCTAATCAAGTAGTATCATAAAAATCGAAGTTTTATGACTTCTTTTTTTTTTAAAAAAAATCAGCACTTTTTTTTCATTCTTGATAGTCGATTTTTATTTTGTATTCTACATATAATTGGAGGTGAGGAGAAGAGAGTGGAGGAGGTGGCGACGCCGCCGAGGTGGTAGCGATAGATTCTGTCGAAGGCATGCTCGGCTTCGCAGATGCAGTCGGCATAAACGATTTCACAGGCGGAGCTGGAGAGGGAATTCTACATGTCGAGCACATAATCGAATATCCAAGCTCAAAGTATATTAAAGTTTTTAATGAGTAGGTTAAAATTTAGTAAACTTAAAAATTTAAAAAATAATTCTTGCTAATTTATAGATCAAAATAGAACAAGCAAGTAGCATGAAAAAAACTACTCAACCCTAACAAACTATCCAACAAACCACACACAATCAATCTCCACCACACACGCATCTCGTGATCCGCACAACTTCCTCGTGATTCGCATGAAATATCAAAATTACAGATATACCGATTGTGATGTATGAATTTGATTATACTACGTCAGCATGTGTGATTTTTTGTTTGATTTTTTTGTGATACATAGCAAAGCCCATATAGTGGGATATGAGGGTTTATAACTTACTGGCTTGCTTTATTTCTATCTCTTTGACAACAATATATATATATATATATATAATATATATATATATGTAAAGACAACAACAGGTCTCCTTCACGAGAGCTCCAAAGGTGGACGGACGGTGGGAGCACATATAATCCGTACTTTTTTCAAATATTTTATAACAGAATAATTTTTTTTTTTAATTTATTAATAAATTTTGAGTTACTAGAGACATTTTTTCAAGTATGATTGATCAATACATATTAGGTAGAAATAACGATCAGAAAATAGAATTGGTCTAGTGTATGCCCAAAATCATACATAGAATACTGAAGTTTTGTTAACCATAATATTAGCAATTCAAGTTAAAATTCATTAATGTTGTCTATTTTTTATTTCTAACAATTAGTACTTTTTTTTTTTAAAGATAACAAAACAAAATTCCATTATGCCAACCTCCTATAATGCTAATACATTTTTAACCAGAATCCGTCAGCTCACATTAAGTCGGAATCGGATTAAAAAATAAAATTTCGGCCATATATACGTTCTGAATCAGATAAAAAGTACTGATATTATATTCAACCACCATATTATCAACTGTAATTAAAATTTACTGTTGTTGTCTATTCACCATTTCTACCAAGGCTAAGTTTATTGGTAGATAAAAACTTTTCAAAACCATCAAAACTAGAAGCCTATTTTTTCTTCATTATTGAAAAAATACATTCATAAATGGGATAGTTCTTCATTTCACCATAATCTCCACCAATCTACGTGGCAGTTTTTAGGTAGATCACATGCAATACTAAGCCTTTTTTTTTTTTCTTATTTTTGACCTAATTTTCAATGAGCATTCTAGTATACTTTTGACTCAAAAATTAGATTTATAGACAGCGACATGAAGATTTTATTTTATTTTTATTTATTTTTCTAAGGAAGATTTTATTTACTTCATGCCTGGTAATTACACGTCCTGATTTTGCTACCCGTGAGATTTTTGTTACGTCACTAGTGAGCACTGCATGCATCTCCCATTTTTCTCACTTTTTATCCATAATTGACCAAATGCCTACACCGAATACGATAGCATATATATATATATATATATATATATATATATATATATATATATATATATATTTGCATTTGTATATTCTCTGTCAATTTAAAAATATATTAAAGAAAACCTTGCTCATTCTAAATATTGTTTTTGCCTTCCATTAACCGTGTACAAATGACGACGATATACTCATCAAATTAGCTGTTATTATCTTTCAAGAAAAAAAAAATAATAACAGTCAAATCATGTCACTTGATGAAGGAAATATAAACGTGCTATTTTGAATCATGAAGGTATGAAAATAAAATTTTGATTTTGGAAGTCAAAAGAATGCAATATCCCAAATATAAATTTTACAAAATATTTATAAACTATTAAAATATATTTGTGTTAAGCTTTAAAATGTCTATATTCAATATTTTATAAAATAATTACAAATAACTAAACATATAAGACTCCGGTGTGATAAAAAATATTGTTGAAATTCTTTAATCCGTTGGAGAACTAAAGCGCCAATTTGAAAAAACAATTGAACGTAAAAATTGTGGTCATGATTTTAAAATGTTCAATACTTTTGAGAAAAATGTAATATCCATAAGGTCCATCATTTAATAACGATAAACAACGAAGTGGGGTGATTCAATTTTTTTTTTAATGATCGTGATAAATTTTGCCAATAATAAGGTAAATTTTTAAAAATCATAATCAACAAATAATATAATATCACCGATCTATATTTTGTTAGTGATTTAGTGATTAAAGCTTATGTTTATCATCGCAAACAAACAGGAGCGGGGCTATTTATTAACAGAAAAGATAGAGATGCCGTAGAAATAACGCCCAAACTGATATGACCCAACCGGATGATTTTGGGTCAATTGGACCATAGTTCGGGTTGGGTTACGGAGTTGAAAATTTTAGAAGCTCAACCCCACTCGATCTAAATTTATAAAAAAAAAAAACATCGGATTAAGATAGCACATAGCCGGGGCATCGTCTTGATAGCGAGCCGACAAAGTCTAATGAACTCAATTCCTTCGGATTTGCATCAGAACGACGTGAGTCACACTATATAGAGGTATAACGCTAAACCAGACCCTACATCTAGGATATAATCGATTTATTTTCAAGTTGGAGGGTGATGACTCGGGCGCTCGATTTCTTGGACGAGCGCCCCGGCCGATCCTTCTAAGGGCGGATGTGTCCGTGGCCGTGAGTTTACAGTGGTTGCGGGAAAGCTGATGGCTTGATAACTCCCAGTATTTAATGTCTGGTCGGGAGATGGACGTTAGCCGGGGTTTTACTCTCATACGCGTACTTGGGTCCAAAATAATTTATATGTGTGCATAGAAAACTGTGATCCGCGAGTTAGCGGAGACCCATGGAGAGATTTCGCCTCGTTATCTCAAAAAAAAAAAAAATGACAGATGCTTCGTCTACTACACATTACAAATCTCATAAGCAAGCAGAGTTTAAAGGAAAATGTTAGGTCAACCTCTACCCTTCTTTTTTTTTAAAATTTTGTTTTATTTACCGTCGAGTTCGATTTCTATTTTATATCTCGACTGAATATTAAATGATAAACGGTATATATTTTTCACGAGGAATGTACTTTCGATCTAATCGCAACGTTTAACTCCGCTAACCAACTGGATCAACGCTGATTGGTCAACTCCTACTTTTAAAATCTACCACAAATCAGTCCCTTCTTCTTAAATATTTTCTAATCAACCCTCTATCGTAATTTGTACATAACTATTTTGATTACTATATAAATTTTTTTTTAATGAAAATTATAAATTTGGATAAAATCAACAGTTTTAATGTTAAAAAAATTTCAAAAAATATATAGATAGGTATTATAAAATTTCAAATTCTTAAATAATTATTCACTAGCCCGCTTCGTTTAGAGATTTAAGAATATTAATAAAATATTTTTTGAAAAATATTCAACATTAAAATTATAAATTTTGATGAGATATATAATTTTTATTATTCAAAATATTTTTAAAAGATATTTTTAAATAAATATTTAAAATATAAAAAATTAATGAATTAAAAATAAAGGGGTTGATCCGTAAAAATAAGCAATAGAGGACTGATATGTAGCTCTCCATGTTTAAAAGAATTTAAAAATTGATTAAAAAAAAGAGTTGGAAAGGTGGCGATCAATGACACCTTTATCAACTAAGTGGAGGGTGTGTTGGGAGATAAGAATAAAGTACCAAAGAAAAAGGGTCACGATACAAGATTTGGATAAAATAAATAGGAATAGTGTTAAAAAAAAAAAAGAAAAAAAAAATCTGCTTTTCAAAATTTATACAAATCAACATGCGACATAAATCACAAAGGAGAAATCTCCACAATTGAAAATTAGGAAAATTGCGTTTCAGCCCCCCCGTTTTTCAAAATTGACTTTTCAGCCTCCCGAAACGCGATTCCCCGCCGACGTGGCGGCGCGCGCGTGCCGCCACGTGACGTTTCGGGGGGCTGAATCGCGCGACCCTAAAATTAGGGGGGCTGAAACGCAATTTTCTTTGAAAATTTTAAGCCTTTTGATAGAAATTTACAAAATTAAAAGAAGAGATTATAAGAATTCAAGCTCTCATCCAATCTCGTTGAAATCTTAAAGTCGACAACCTTCATCTCCTCTCACTACGATAATATATTTCGATTGAAAATTAAAAAAAAATAGTCTTTTTTTTTCAATCAAAACTTGTTAGAATTAAACTTTTGATAATATTTTTTACGAGATACAGATTATGTTCATCTTTTAACATTCAGTCTGTGGACAGTTAGAAAAGTCTTTAATACGTCATCCAGAGTATCTCCACCATGATATCTAGTGATAATGAATATTTCAAAAGAGAAAATAGATTTTCATTAGTATAATGAAAATATAGTTTCATTATATTTCACTATAATTTCTATATTAATTATTTTTTTCAAAAATATTTTTAAGTAGGTGTTTGGAGATCTAAATCTTAACAGATTTAAAAATAATTTAAAAAATTTGTTAAGATTTTGGAGCACCAAAACACTTATTTAAAAGTATATTTTTTAAAAAAAAATTCAACAAGAAAATTGTAAGACTCATCAAAATTTACAATTTTATTTTAAATTTTTCTTTACAAAATTTATATAAATATTTATTTGGAGTGTAATGACATAAATTGGAGACATATAATAGGGAGAGGATTTATGTCCCACACAAACACGCTTTGTATATGTGTCACTACGACAAAAAAATATTCAGAAATAAAAATTTAAAAATAGGACATAGGTATTGGACAATACCCAGCACATATGTTCGGCGCCGATTTTGATTATCTTTTTGGCACACTGTTTGATAATTTAAAAAAAAAAATTTCAACTACAAAGTTATAGAGTTTGATGCGGTCTTTAACTTTACAGTTGAACATTTTTCGCAAAAATGCCAAACAATATGTCAAAAAGATGATCTAAAACTTTGATTATCTATTTGGCACAATGTTTTATATTTTTTGGAAAAACTTTCAACTACAAAGTTTTAGATCACATCAAAATATACAACTTTGTAGTTGAAAATTTTTCCAAAAAATACTTAAAAATAGATCAAATAAGCGAACGAAATTTTTAAACGATGTCTCGAGATCCGTAATAATCCTAACGGACGGCTGAGATGGACGCGGCTTCCTACTTCCTGTTGCGCCCGAAGTAGGAGAGCCGCACCCGTATACGACAATCTTAATCCAAATTATTATTAAAAAAATCTTCTTTCCATCATTTGCTTTTGGATGACAAAGCCAGGCCCAAAGCCCTGGGCTTATTACAGCTAATTCTTAGGCCCAAATTAGATCTATTCCATGCATCCTCTATTATCATAAGTTGAGCAATCTAATTTGCCAAACAAAAATATGATTTAGTCCCATTTACTTTTGTAAAATAGGATGCTGTAACTAAGTAATTTTAATACATCGATATCTCCGATTACAAAATATCTGTGATTATTTTACCGTCAGCTCCTGCAGTTTGTGCATGTTAATTTACTAACATATCTTTATTTAATCCTACATGGCTTTAATGAACAATATTTAAACTTTTATTTTATATAATATGATAAAAACTCTTTTTATAATAAACCCAATTAGACAAGTTCTTTAAGAAGTCGCTGTCATTTGGTTTAGACGAAAGTTTGTGTAAAATAAATCTTCCATCTCTCTTTTAGACGGTAATTGTGGAATTCGAATATGAGATATCCACTTGATGATGCCCGAGAGGTCTTATTTTATTAAGATTTAAAATAAATTTATAAATTTTATTTAATAGGACATGGTTAGATGAAAGTAAAGTTATTGTTTCATACTAATAATTACATGTCAAACTAATACATATAAGAATCTAACCGTACATGAAAGTGATACAACAGTAACACATCGCCGAAACACTTATCTCGAGATCTTTAACGGTGGAAATAAATGGCAACTTAACATATTTGAAATTGGTTAAGTTGAATTATTTCCTTGATTTTGCTGATATAGCTGTTGATACATAGCTGCCATTCTGTTGTACGCATCCATTCCCATTGGCTGCAAAATGTAACTACTATCCTTAGTTTCATGAAAAATGCCTAAAAAAAAGTAATACATAATAATATATAATATATTTATTGTATCATTTAACTATTTTACTTGTACTTTTTTGGACTTGTAATTTACTATTATCCCCCTTAAAAATCTTTTTTTTCCCAAATTAATTAGCAGTCGCCTCCAAAAATAACTGATTAAGCCAAATATATTTTATAATTATTTTTAAGAGAACTTTTGAATGTAAATTTTTTTTTATGAATTCTTTGAGTATTTGTTTTAAGTTTTTAATAGTTACAAAAATATTTGGGAGCTCTAAAATATCTATTTAAAAATACTTTTTGAAAAAAATTCAAGTACAAAAGTTCAAAAGCACATGAAAGTATTTATTTTTATTTTTTTTTTTGCATTCAAAATTATTTTTCAAAAATATATTAATTCATATATGTTTCGGAATGATTTTATAATTTTTTTTAAAAAATAAAGGCTTATTTAAAATAGTTTTAAAAAGTAGCGGCTTTTTTCAACTCATTTTTGGGGTTAATTACCTGTTGTGGGCAAGGCATAATAGTTGAGAATATATCTGGAGAAGGAAAGATGGTGGCAGCAGGATTTGAAGATTGTGTTCTTGGATCATTTGCTGCATCTCTTAAATTTGGAGCTGCTGCAGCCATCGGCAGAAATGCAGCAGGATTAAGCATCCCGGATGTGGGGATGTATGGCGGCGGCGCCGGTGCCGGCGGAGTTGGATGCCTGTGGGTCCCAGTGGCCATGCCCATGCCACCCATCATGGCCATTTGGGCCATGTTAGCCATCATGGCCATCTGGAGTTGTTGCATGGCCATGGGCATCATCATGGGTGGTGGGATCCCACCCATCCTACAACTGCTCATCATGTGGACTTGGGCTTGGAGTTGCTTCATGTAATCGATCACCTCATCAAGCACTGATGCTTTATCACTCTGCAGAAAAATGATGTTGAATTTGTAATTTCAGAAGAAAATTATTAGTATTTTAAATAATATTGTTTATGATTATATTATTATTATTATTTATTTTACCTTGCTTGAATTAGGAACCAATTTTTGCAGAGCCCTCATCTTTTGATTTATTCTGTCCCTTCTTTTCTGCAAAACAGAATGTTATATTAATTTCCATATTTTTTTTAATAATAATTTGCCTACTTAGCACTATATTAAAATCTCATCCGTTTATCACTTACACATATTCTAAACTTGATTATTTTTTTTGAATAATATTTGATATTTTTAAAAAACGTTTCAACTATAAAATTATAAATTATTTTAAAATCAACAATTTTGTTGTATAAAAAATAAAAATAAGTTAAATAAATCGATGTAAATTTTATATAAAATTCCATAAAAAGTGTTGAGTTTGATGGACGGCCAAAATCGTGCCTCTAATAGAATGACAAGTGGAGAGCATTATAGCAGTGTCGAAATACAAATATAGTTACACTCACGCGTTCAGATTGGTTATGGATGGTGGCGGCTCTGCTTCTCTTTGTTGATACCGTCGACTTTCCTGTCTCACCGTTGCTTACTTTCTCGTCGTCGTCTCCCGCAACATCCCTCTAATCAAATAATGAAAATTAAGTATTTGAAAAAAAAAAAAAAAGCAAGAATAAAAAAAAAACATAACGGTTATTAAGAATAAAACCTTGGAATTATATAAATTCATACCATTCTTTATTTCTATAATAAGCCCATTTATTTATCTGTTTTTAACTTAAATTATCAAATCAAATCACCCTCTGTGAAATATGGGTTGACTTGAAACTTATTACGGTCGGGGCATAACTCTTAAAATGGAAATAAGTGTTGACTTGAAATTTTAGCAATTTTCTTAAATATTTTAAGGGTATCTGATAAAATATGTATGGCTAGTAAATGAGAAGACCAACGAGAGATAGAAGTACCTGGGAACGCCTGCTATTTCCGATGGAGTCTCCGCCAACGCCGAAGCTGGTATTCTCCGTCCTCCGGCGACCTGACACCGTCGCCATCTCCATCCTGTAAAGACGGCGAGGCCGACGTAGTCGTGAACCCTGCCTCGTCGTACGTGTCCAGCGTCGCAGCACGAGCCCACCCTCCGGCGCTCGCCTGGCTAGCTTGATCTGTCCCCACCATCGCTCTCGCCCGCTTCCTACCGCAGATGCCGCCGCTCGCAGCCGAAGTTGCAACCACCCTCGTAGCGGCGTCCTCGGCCGCCGCCTTTGCTGGGATAACGCATGGCACGAGCGCGTCCATGGCTGGAGAAGAGGGAGATAGCTGGTTGCTTGTGAGCCACGCTACCAGATCGGGTTGAAGGAACAACTGGTTTGGAGTCGTAGCAGAGCGTGTCGCCTGGTCGACGACAGCCTCCAGTGTACCTCCGCCAACGCTGGCGCCTGTGACGACGGGAGCACGGGGCTTGACTGCCCACGTTGACGCTACCGCCGGCGGCGAGGGCTTGACCATGCGCGCGAGCCCGTTCATGGCGATGTGTCCATTCTCCCATGTCAGCTCCGCCACCTCGCTGTTACCTGGTGGTTTGGGGCTGCATGAACAAAATAATTTGTCATTCAGAAAGCTCTTGGACTCCCAAAGTTGTCCAAGGGTTTATTTACTCCACTTTTGATTGGTAAAATTACATGGATGTATATATCAAGCAAGCGAAAATTATACACAATTAGTATATATTTTTGTTGGTTTCGATCCCTATTCTGCCACTAAAAATAAAAATTCCACTTGCGAATGCGGATCTATACGTCTCTTGCATATGATAGATGGTATTGTCTGGATATCTCGTCCATAACAGTTTCCTCCCAGATTGAATATGATAATAGAATGACGAAAATGTCAGTTACTTAAAAAAAAGCTATATCAGTCCCAACTTTTAAAAAGTTGTGCAAATCAGCCTTTCATATTAAAATTTTCACAAATGAACCTCTTTCGAAATTCATGAAATATTTTTTGACTATTATTTTAAGCATTTTCAGATAAATTTTAAATGAAAAAAAGATGTGATCAACAATTCAAAAAAGTATTCTAAATAAGTACATAGATTCTAAAATTTTAACGGATTAACGGATAACCCATTAATATTTTGAAGCCTCAAAATATATTCTTAAAAGTAATTTTTGGAAAATTTTGTATTAAAAAATAGATTTTGATGTGATGTATAATTTTTACATTTATTTATTTTTTTTTTAAAAACATACTTCGACTAGATATTTTAGGACTAAAATATATACGGATGTAAAATAAAAGATTTATTTATAGATTTGAAATAATATAAATAATATAGGGACTAATATGCAATCCCCCCCCCACTGCAAAAATAAAAATAAATAAAAAAACTAATAATAATTATTATACTTACATCGGAACATGAGCAGTAGCAGAAGCTGAATGGTGGTGGATCGCAGGAGCCTGGTTCGGGGGATCATCGATATCCCAGCTCGGCACACACTGTCAGTCTCTCTCTCTCTCTCTCTCTCTCTCTCTCTCTCTCTCTCTCTGTGTGTGACTGTGTGTGTGTGTGTGTGTGTGTGATATTCTAAGCTGAATTGTTAGATCTTGCGAATTCTTAAAAAGAGAGGAAAAAGAAGCTGAGACATGGAGAAAGCGACTAGCCCGGTGGAGGAGATTAACACCCATCCATGTGTGGTTCTCCTGAGCAAGGAACCCTAATCATTGAGTGATAATTGAGGGGAAAACAGTGAATCAACGGGGGATATAGTCAAGATAGTGGTGATTTCTGCTCGGGCACGTAGACCAACTCAATTCCACATAAACCACAGGAGCTCGCAGCTGTTGTCTCATCAGATTCTCGGGATATTTTCCCTCTCCTTCTGTGGTATTTAGAATGTGTTCTTCTGTTATCGTATCTTTTTTTTAGGGTTCTGAAAGTTCTGTTCTTGGCAGTTTGTCGACGTATCATCGTTAGTTGCCACATGGAGCAAGTCGTAAAGTCTTTGTGATAACTGCTTTTGATTTGCTGCTTACTGTAATAAGCTACTCAGTAGTTCGAAAGAGCATATGGATTTTTTTTTTTTTTTAAAAATTTAAATTAAAAAATAATAAATTTTGATAAAATCTATAGCTTTTGTATTTAGAATTTGTTGTCTAAAAATATTTTTAAATAAATATTTTTAAATAAATATTTTAGAACTTTTAAACTTACTGATAAAGGTGTTTGTTAATGGTAGCAACACCTCAGGTTCGAATCTCGTTGTCCTCTGAATGACAAAAGAATAGAATTCCGGACTTGTTTGCACGAGAGAACGGATGCGTAGGTTTACCATTGTCACAATATATCACTGGCTTTCTCAATACAAAGTTACAAGCAATTTGGTGCGATAATGTCGTGACATCTTTAGATTGGGTCATTTTATAATGGCAAAAAAGAGTATTTATGTTTTTATGACATCTGATAATGCAACATTGTAAAATATATATATGCCCTCTAAATCAAACGGAGGTTTTTATGTTCTATAAATAGTGTAAATGCACCCCTCCCAAAAAGAACAAAAAAAAGGAAGAAAAAAAGGAAAAAAGTTAGCTCATCGTCGAGTATTATTTTATTTAGCAAACACATATATTTTTCAAAGCTCCTGCAATGTACTTCCACCTTGTATTCTCATTTAGTTTAGTCATAGATTGGAACTTAAATTTGACCTCGGTCGCCTTATTAAGATATTTCATGAGGGTGTATTATCGTCCTAATGCACATGAGATAGTCGCGGGCAATGGTGCATGCACGATACTGCGGTTTAGTTGGTGTCATTCAGTCAAAAGGGTTCGACCAATACTACGATATCACCAATTTCTTCGTATCATCATTTTGGTTATGCCGTTCTAATTCCGATTTCTTTTCTTAAATTTACATAATGGAATGGTGTCTGTGACACCGTCCGGCCGGGTCGGGTCCATAGCAAGTAAGAATTCCTTGTTTTGTTGGTGTCATTCAGTCCAAAGGGTTCGACCAATACTATGATATCACCAATTTCTTCGTATCATCATTTTGGTTATGCCGTTCTAATTCCGATTTCTTTTCTTAAATTTACATAATGGAATGGTGTCTGTAACACCGTCAGGATCGGGTCCGTAGCAACTAAGATTCCTTGTTTCGTTATGTTCTCTGTAAATATTAAGTAATAACTTTTCCTTTTTAATATGGCTTTTTAATTAACGAAATATTAGTTTTGTTAAATATTTAACAAAAAAAAAAAAAAAAAACAATTGTTAGAGCACTTACTGATTATCCCGCCAAATTGTCCGCTAACTAATATTTGGATAAAATCAGTGGGCCCCGCTGGAGAACCCGTAGGTCAAGTGTGTGTGTGTATGTGTATGTATATTATGAGGCCGTCAAGTTATATTTCAATTCTATATCTCTCTATCATAAATAAAGATGTACAGTAAGTTCTTCCCAACGTACGCTTAGTGAAATTCGAACGCTCGGTCTATTCTTTATGAGAGACAGACCGTGGTCTACTTCCAGCAGTCAGTCCCACTAAATAGTATTTTCGATATGACAAAGTGGCTAACACCATTTAAACAGTGTCGCGTCGTGTCGTGTCGTATGGCAGTTGCATGTGCATTTTCTGGTCGGCTCGGTCTAACCGGACTAACGTAACCAGGCCCCCTCATTTGAGTTTTGAATGGGTGGTAGTGGTACCATCCAATTGTAGGAACTATTAATGTGTGGCAACCTACAATGCACTTCTTTTATGTGATTGATAGGCAACTTTCAATTGTTAGGAACAACTAAATGAAGAGCCAACCATGTAGACTCCAACCGGCCCTGAGTCCCCCAACTGCCGTTTTACGAACTTAATAGTTTGGCCCATGCATGAACTCCCTACACATACGACCGGGAGACCTACCTAGTCGGTTCGGTAAACCGTTGTTCTCCTTGGATTGAGTATGGTACTTTGGTCATGATAATAACCGTGTAATGCGGCTAAATAAAGGACTTAAACGTCCTTTATTGTGGTAAGCCTTTAAACTGAGGAGCTATCCTATGAGGGATCGAGATCCCCTGCACCCGTTCGGTGTTACCACTTCCTGCACCCAACCCAACAATATATGTTTGGAAGCATTTTTTTTTAAAACTTACAACTTGAAAGTTGTACATTTTGATGAGATTTACAACTTTTATGTTGAAATATATTTTAAAAATACTTCTAAAATAGATATTTTGGTACTCCAAAGTTATCGGGTAAAGCGGATTCATAACGGATTTTACTATTTTAAAATATGTGAACTTTGGAACTCCAGAATATCTATTTAGAAGTATTTTTAGGAAAAACGTTCTACATTAAAGTTGTAGATCTTATTAGAATCTACAATTTTTATATTGGAAGTTTTTCAAAACATACTTTTAAGTAGTTGTTTTGAGCTGGTGCAGGAAGTGGTAGCAGCAGAATGAGCATTCGGCCTGGCCACATTTGGGAATATTTTTAGGCTTAGTTTTCAGCCAAACAAGCTCATACATTTATTATTTATAATTTGATTTTTTTTTTAATTTGAAATATGTGGAATAAACAATCTATGTGGACATTCTTGGACTATTCAATATTCGCACAAAAGTATGGCTAACCTAATTTTATGACATGACCACTCCACTTCTTATAATGAGTGAAAACGAGCTGAGCTGCTCGAGAGGGGCGCAATCTTAGTTTGAGCAATGCCGCGCAATCTCATTTTGATAAGGAATCAATCAAACTAATTCTTATTTCACTAAATTATCTAAAATTTACGTATACTTTTTTGACATATTTTTAAGTTTTTTTAAATATCTCTACAAATATGTAATTGAAAATTTTTTTAGAAAAAAATATCAAATAATGTGCTTGGTATTTTGGAAATGTATTTTGGAAAAATATATCTTGTAGAGATATCAAAATCTATAATTTTATAATTCAAAATTTTTAATAAAAATGCTTAAAAGTGGGTCCAAATATCATACGTAAATTTTGGATAATGTCACGAAATAAGTGAAAAACTGATTTATTCCTTATGAACGGCTGCGATTGCGCTGCGTCGCTCAAATACATTCCTATTTTGGATGGAACACGCACGCCTAGCCCGCGGAGCAGCTCAGATTTGAACTTGTTTAAACTCGAACTCGAACCAGAGCTGAGTTCGAGGAAAGATTCGAACCGGGAAGCTAACCCTCACCGTGTCACGCGACTGAGCCGAAGTATCTTATCGAGTCTGGTAGTCGAGCCTTCGGGAGCCCAACTTTCTCGTATTCGTTTCCTTGCAAACCATGGCGACGTCGACCGCGATAGCCGCTGACGACACGGCGGCGGACCGCCGACGAACGGCGGCGATACTGAAAGTACTACGTCGCCATTGCGGGATGCGGTACCCGATGTAGATCCGGAGCAGTGGATCGGTTACGCGGCACACCAGGCCGTGGTTCTCAAGATTCCGTAGCGCCGCCGTAGATTCTACCGCCTCCGCCGTCTCCTCCGCCGTCTCGACTGCGTTGTCTCTTCTTATTCTGCATTCCAAGAGACCAAAGTATCCCACTCTCGGTCTCTAGCTCTAATCGCGAATTCCTTTTAATTTCTTAATAAAAAGGAAGTATGAAAATACCTGAATTTATTAATAGGATTCATTCTAATCGATCAGAAATGCATAGATAATACTTTAATTTCACTTACTATGATACTCTAATTCGCAGAGAATGACATACTAATTTACACAGTTTGATAAGGGTAATTTAGGTTAGAGGAGTGCAGTGTAGTGCTGTTTTGACTGTTACAGAATCTAATTATATGATAGTGGTATCTCAAATTTCATCCAGTAGATGGAGTAATTTACATCGATTTTTTGAAACAATGAGATCAAATTTTGTTCTGCAATCGTATTGTTGTGTGTTAGTATCTCAAGTGCACCAGAGAAACACCACATGCCAGTGGTTGGTCCAACCCTAAAGGTTATTAGTATGTTTCAACATTGCTTTCTAGGTGACTAAAGGTTCATGACATTTTACTGGTTGGCTGCTCTTTGATACTGTAATATATTTATTCAGAAATTTCACTTTTGTTCTGTTGTTTGGAAATATTAGGGTAAATTGGAAGAACTGAAGATGCAGTATGTAATTTATGAGGATGAGGTGGTCGGAAAGATTAAAGGTTTTGTCTTTTTCTTATTTTGTTTTTTTTAAAGAAGTTGTTGTTTCATGGAGTGTGGCTCGTGATTGTTGGCATCTATATTGCATGCAGAGGGAATTTTGGTGGCAGCTGAGCATCCTGGTCTATCTTGTGGGATTGCTGTGAGCTTTGGGGTTGTTGCATTTAGAGGTTCTCTTACTTCCATCTTTGGGCTTATTTTTTCTTCTGTCTTGTTATGTGCTTGTTCAAATATGATGTTTGTGGAATTGAACCTGAATGGTGGAATTGAATGTTTCTCTTTTTCTTTGGTTTTTTTGTTTTTCTTGTGGAGGCACGGGGGATTTCCTTAAACAGCTCGCGTATTCATTGAATGTGAAAAACAAAGAACATAATTGTTATTGTCTCGTCAAAGTTCTATATTTTGGCTGAAAATATTCTTTGTGGTTGGTTTATAATTAGATGGGATAATGTTTAGGACGATTGAACTTACATGTGTACACTAACTAGATTCCCTGGTTGCGTATTTGCCACCTCATTGTCTATAATGTCCATTTACAGTTGCAACAATACCATCTCTAAATGGAACTTGAATTAGGTTTATAGCTATTGATAGTCGCTTGGCTTGACAGCTGAAAGCAATATGCTTTCAGAGGTATTGTGATGCCCAAAGCTCTTGGACTAGATCTTTTTAGTCTATGATGAGGTAGTGTGAAGCCCAAACAATCCAATCTCTTCTCAAAAGAAAAAGAACCTACCTCAAGCTAGCCACATAGCCATTTCTGCGTCTATCAAATCTTTGAGATAGGTCTTATAATTTAAATAGCATTGAGCTGAATTTCTCTTTCCCATCAATGCGGTAACTTTGTTAAAGTTTGAGGCATTTGACACCAGCCACATAATGTATATTCATTTAGAAAAATAGTAGATACTCACTCTCACTATTATGTTCTATCTACTACAGTAAAGTGAGCAGTGATATATATGCATATAGGCAAATATATACAGACATATTTATGTGTGTGTGAGGTCAATGCAGTGTTCCAAGTCGCCATGCTAAATTTCTTATATTGGTTATTCAGATGTTTAGGACCAGCCATCCAAGGCAATTAGACCTGGCTTCAGCTTGTACTGATACGAGAATAGGCCTGAGCATGTTGGCTTCTTTCCTCAGTTTAAAATTTAAGCGATATAAGAGAATTGCCTTTAGGTGCATACAAGTATGGCTGAAGATTACCCAGCACAAGGAAGCTGCCTTTTTTTATATAGTGATGGATGTAGGAAAGTCACACGAGATAGATGAGTGATTTGCTTATGGTTAGCATAGATATTGACCATTAGCTAATGGATTTTCCAATATTTTGTTTTCTCTCGACTATTTGGTGCTTTCCGGTACTTATGCAAAGAACAGCTCCTTTAAGACAATGCACCATGTTGCTGTGAGCTGCTGTTAGCTATTGATTCATCATGCTTTGTTGCTGCAACATTGTCATAACCTCTTGATGCTTTTTTAGGATTGTATTAATGCGGGATATGAAATGCTTCAACTATTTGAATAACCCCATTAAAGTCCTATTTATCCCCAATGATTGTAAGTTGTATTTGTTGACTCCGTCAGAATGTGCATGCATTAAAGGCCTGTATGGAAGTCACATAGTAGCTTTAATCGGCGTTTATTACTTTCTTGTATAAGTAATGAGTTTTTTTTTTTTTAAATTTATTGATGGTCTAATGTGAAATTTAAACCATAATGGTTTCTTTTACATGTATATTGCAGGTCCACGTCGATTAGTTATTCGCAATATAAGACGTATATTTGTGAGCGAAGAGGTCAGTGCTGTAATTTCTGTAGTTAGTAACCTTTGCTTTTTGTGCAATCTGGTTAGTATGTATATTTTGTTTTATTCTACAATAATGAAGCAATTTCTCTGTTTATGCGTGTAATAAATTTGCGTAATTCAAATTTCGGAATGAATGATGGTCACACAAATTAAAGGACATGGTCAGGCATCAGTTCATGTTTTCCCTCAAGAATAGTGTCCTGGATAAGAGCATCACTATAGTTTAACTTTATGTTTTGTTTTTTCTTATGTTCAGCACTTTGAGCTCCACATTTTATTTTTTTCATCCTTCTTCAATTTGTCAAGAGGCATTTTTGTTTTGCAGTAAATTCGAACTTCTCAATATATTTTGCGTGTATGTGGACTTTGCTACTTTAGGTCAGGTGAATGTAACAGTTTTTTATGTTATTTGATGTAGTCCTTGCTCTCTGATGCTGAAGCCAAAGTGAATGAGTTGCGGCAGTCAATCAGTCTTGTCAAGAATGAATCCTTGAAGCTGGAGGTATTACTAGTGTCCCATTTGCTAAGAAAATTTAGGATGTAGTAAGTTGGTTGTATGTTGCACTCTCACAATATTTACTTCCTTTACTTCCAGATTTGTTATTTAATTACAAGTTTCATACAGCATTTATTGCTTTCGTCATAGCTTTTCTTTTTCCCTTTATTTTCCAGATATATTATTTAATTACAAGTTTCGTACGCCATTTTTTACATTCATCGCTTGCTGGCAAATGTGGAAGCAAGATACTTCTATTTGATAGACCTTTTTTTTTGTCTTTTGCTTTGTTTTTCTTGTTCCCTTCTTCTGTTGAACTCTCTTGGCTTTCAGTTATAACATGAGTTTTAGACACTATTTATGCTTGTTAAACAAACTTCTGTTAGACAGCATCTGCTTGTGTGTCCTTTGAAGTTGCTGGCAGTAACCAACCTGAGCTGTTTCCTCAATGATGATCACATAGTAGTTATTCAGCAAGCCTCTGTAAAGAAATAATCCATGCAGAAAACCATTGTAGTGCAGATGGAAAAGATCATAAAGGATAGAAGTCATACGACTACTCCTTGTTTGTTAAATGATCACTCTGTAGTGATATGACCTCTGCATAAAAATGACAAGTGCAACCCCTCCCCCACACACACCAAAAAAAACCTCGTAATCATTTTTTATTTTAAGATTATTTCTTTTTGTTGCCTGATGTTGTTAATGAATGTATCAGTGCGAAGTCAACGTTAACAGGCAAGTTGTGGATCACTTTATAAGACTTGTAAAGAACAACTAAGGACAGAACTGTCAAAGGAATGCAATTGCCAGCTAATTCTTCTTGAGCGTACTTAGGTTTGAGGCAACTAGTGTCTGACCATGAACACGTATCAAGCCCAAGCTTCGAATTGTCGAGTCAAATCATGGTGGTTCGTACAACAAACTGGTTGTATTTTCCTAAAATAATTATCTATTCTGTAAATGTTCAGCTCTCCAAACACAGGCTACAATGCTCACAGAGTTATGTTTGTAAAATGTAAACAAAACAGCTAGTGGATTGTCTAATTAATTATGTATTACCACGTTAATCTACTATCTGAAAACAATTCCATGATTGTTATATATTTTCGGTGACAATTTTAAATTCTTATGTTGATATAATGCGACTGAAACTTCTTGAAATATAATCTAACTTCTTTCTTCTTTCAGGAAAGAGCTTTTAAAGCAAAATCAGAAATTGAACAAGGACGGAAAAAGCTAAAGTTTGTCATCTCTGAATGGCATTTTTTCTATCATTTATTTATAACTTAATGAAAATGCTAAATTATTGCAGAGAAGAAGGCCATAATATTCGAAAAGAATTGCGTTTCACTAATCGTCTTGAAAGAGAAGCATTAGGTATGATCATAAAATCTTTGCATTATGTAAAATGTTGAGCACTAAAATTTGGGCTTATTTTTCTTTGTGGTGTAATCAGGCTTGAAAGAGTTGGTTAGAGAACTTCCGGGGAAAGCAGTACCTAGATATCGATCCGAGGTTGGTACTCGTGGTTATAATCACTGAATTAAGTTTATCATGCTCTTCAATAGCATCTAAGTCATTTTAAGTGAGCTCGTAGGTAGTAGGAGTATTAATGTTTCAATTGAGCATATAGTGTATGCACACCTTCATACTCATTTTTTTTAACCCCCACAGCCTACGAATACTTTTAGTTGTATATTTTAATTTTGTCCTGTTATTAGACATTATAAATTTGTACCAACTTAGATTGCCCTAGTCTCCTAGAAGATATGCTATTAATATCTCCGCCATCTGCATATGGAGCTTGTCGTAATTAAATTGACATCTATTATTTTTATTTAATAAGCTTAAGAATTTGCGTAACTAAAGGTAGAGCTATCTCCTGAAGATGGATCAAGTTTTAACGGACGAGCTGAAAGCTTCATCAAGAATGTAACTTATAAGCATAGCAATACAATTAAAATTCTTTTATAAATTTTACAAAAAATTTGTTAGTGTGAAGCCTACATGTACGAATAGTAAGACAAAAAATGCATAACAATTTATGTCATATTTTATAATTAGGATTTTTAATGTTTCCTTCTATGGAAATATTTTGAAGATACTGAAGATGCATGGGTGGTTTTTCTGCAGGTCTCTAAACTTCTATCCCAGTTGAAGGAAAACAAAGAAACTCTTAGCAAAACCATCACAAAATCATTAATCATGGAATACACGTATGAAGCATTTCGTTTTCCTCTTTATTTGGCTTTTCCAATTTTTTTTGTGGTTGCAATGTATAACGAACTTTGTCGTCGGCTAACAAAGCGAATAGTTTTGAGAGCGCCGCTTTCACAGGAGAATAAGAACGGATATTTCGTTACTTTTCCTTGTTCACAAGAGTTCCGAATTCGAAAATGCTTTTTAGTTGCTCCCAAATTCTCTCCAAAAAATCTCTGGTTCTTTTTGCTTAGAAACTTGTTTGTGTTGTGCACCTTGTATAGAACATTTTTTGGACACAATTACTGTTTTTTGTTGATTTCACCTAGAGATATGTGCTTGCAATCTCACAATTATTTTATCTTCGAGATATGTGCACTTGCGATGCGTCCTGCGTTTATCAATTTTTCTGTACAGTCCAGATGCTTCATTCATATCAACATGAATGAAAGTAAGGAATTTTCTTTTAACAAGTGTATACTGGATTTGAGAGATGCTACTGATGTTTGCCAATTTGTAGTTGTTTTTATAAGATATATATCAAATTGTCTGCAACTATGATTTTTGACATTTTTAAAGAGATATTTCATATTCTTATGGAAATTCAACTAAAAAATGTAAAACATATTTATTAACTACTTTTAGTAATTTTGAAAGTATTTTCAAATTATCTATTGGCCTCGTCTACATTTTACCGTGTTTTGATTTCATAAGCTCGTGTATATGGGATTATATATGAGCGTATGGATTTAATTACAGAATATTTGTGTTTATTTATTTTTTAAAATTAATACAAAAATTATAAATTTTAATGAGATCTATAATTTTATGTTAAAAATTTTTTAAATATATTTTAAATAGGTATTTTGGAAATCTAAAATTTAACAAATTTTTTAAAATTTATTTTAAATTTTTTAAGATTTGGAGCTTTAAAATATTTATTTGGAAGTATTTTTTTAAAAAAAACTAACACAAAAATTATATACTTTATCAAAATTTATAATTTTATACTAATATTTTTTAAAAACAAATTTGTATTTTTTTTTTTTTCAATTTATATACTCATACATATGATAATTTCAAATCAAATGCATTGGGCGTATAGAATCATAACTCCTCAGCTAATCTCCTCCCACATAAGGGATAAAAAATTGTGACAGTAGGAGCTGAAGATTAGACTTCCAATCTTAACCACCCTGGTGTAACCTGCTGGACTGACCAACAGCCAACGACAAACCAGGATTTTTTTTTTTTTAATTTATAAAAAAAATTTGTCCGTAATCGATCCGTTTTGTACAACTATCATGACATATAAAATTTCATATAACACTTATTCGGATTCTACTTTCGAACATTTATATCCAATTTGTTTGTTCAAATATATTTATATATCGGGACAATATATTGTATATTCTTCCGACCCTTAGTTTTAACAATAGATCCATTGACTTGCACTTCACAAAATTAAATTTCTATAGTCACTAAGAATCGAACACTCGTATAGTAAGGGCCCAAACCCTGTCTGGACGCTCGTGAGCTTTTCTCATTACATATAGACCATTGACGAGAGGAGAGGAACCAGGGGCAAAAGAAGCATAACTAGCACTCTTTACTGACTTAAAAAAAATAAGAGAAATGCTATAAAAGGTTTTTTCAAAAAATTCCCTATATATATTTAAAATTAATATAACCATTGTCATGATTTAGATGATCTATATATATATATAATTTTTAAGATGCATGTTTATAAAGAGAACATCATTCAAAAAATATTATGAAACTATAAATATTTGGAAAAAAAAATTATAAAAGAGTAATGTTATTGGACTCAAATATTTAATCAAAAAATAGTTTGTGTCTCGAAATCGATAGATTATAAAAATATCAATTTTGAAATATAAAAAAATATTATTTAGATTATATTTGAATTTTTTATGGGTTTAATAATATTTCTCATTTTAAAAACATTGGAAGAATTCGCGTTTCAAAAGAAATATTTAACCCATTTCATCTTCGTTCCTTTTTTTTCGAGGACTCGAGACCAAGTTCATAACCCGGACCATAATAATGTCCTCCGCCTGCATCCGAGCCTTCACCCGCGGCGGCGCCGGCCGCCTCCTTCGCCCGCTCTTATCCAAGCCGAAGGCGGCTGCGACGCCTCCTACCTCCGCCGGAATCCCCTCCCGCGCATCACGCCGCTCCTTCACATCCTCGTCGAGGTATCTGGATTGGATTGCTGTAGTTCACTGTTACGTCGTGGATTTTTTTAATTGATTTGGTTGATTGAAGGTTGCCGGCGGAGCTGGGATGTTGCGCGGGGTTGTCGATGTACCCGCTTCACAGCGCGGTGGCTGTGGCGAGGATGACGTCACGGCTGAGCGCAGAGTCGAGGAGCTGCACGGCGCTCTCACAGGGTATCCTCTGTCGCACCTATCCCGGCCTCTAAATCTAATGTTAGTAGTGCATGATCTATGGCTTATATTACTGCATCTTCTGTCTACTTTTAATTTAATACTCATGAATCAGTTTAGAATTAGAAACGTCAATAGTATCGGTCATTCCTTGCTGTACTAATAGTGGGCTATGGGGTTTCGTGAAATAAGATTCACCCTCTCTGGATGGGTGTTAAAAGTTGGAGGTGCGAACAATTGAGAGAGGCACAAGAACTTGTATGGTGTGGACTGTGGAACTACCTCATGTTCTATCTATCCTAATTTAGTACTCTTGATTTAGGTTGAATTAAAAGTAATAGTTTCGGTCGCTGCCCTAGTCCCTCCTAGGGTCATTCCTAGGTGAATTAGTTGTGGAGTTTTGATGAGGTCCACCCTCTCAGGGTGGTTGCTAAGAGGTGGATGTGTGAACCTTTGAGGAGGGACATAAGAACTTGTATGTTGTTTATTTGCTTGGGTAGCTAAACGGTTGTGCTTGATCTGATGAAGAATAGTTAATGAACTCAATGTTAATGCTTTCTCAGTTTTAAGATAGAAAATGCAAGTTTGGGCAGCATTGAGATTTTATTATGAGTGTCAAATATGTAGTATTGTTGTCGTCGTGTGTTCAATTTTTGCTTCAAATTGGTTAAAAGCATATTTTCTCTGTTGATTTTACAGAAGTTGGATTGGTGGCAGCTTGTTTGTATCTTGTTTCTCTTGTTAGTTTCTGAGCCACTTAACGGTAGCTATATATTGGTATTTAGGTGCAGGAAGGCATCATGCAATCCCTCTGTCCTATGTTTATAAACTAGCTCAAAGCATTTACCTTGAGCATTAGGGAAGGTATCGCAAACCCAAAAGAAAAAAAGAAAAAATTCTTGACCTACATTATATCAGAATCAGAGACACTTTGGGATTTGTGTTACGAAATTGCCATACCTTTCAAGAGGAAAAGATGATTCTTGAGACATCATACTGCATCAGTTTACTTTTTGTTTATCGTAATATTGGTAACTAGAAGACTTTGCATCAATTTCGTATCTTCAAACATTTCTGGTTTCAAGAGAGATCGTCATTATGGATGCAAGATTTACATAAAGGGTTGAATTTGCTGGGAGAATTGTGCCTATCTCGATTAGATCAAAGTATGACTATCTGAGTCATATTTTAAATGTTATCTTTATTGAGACTATGAGCAGGAAAGGCCTTTATATTTTTTTTTCCTTTTTGTGCATGCAAATAGCCTTTAAATTAATGAACTATCACACTTAATAGGTCTCAATTCTAGGTAGCTGATTGGTTGATAATATTGGATGAGTTTCTCATTCTACAGTTAAGAAATAGGGCCTCATATTGCTTATGTAATTTCGTTTTTCTTCCTTGGATAGTTGCTACTTAAGGACTTGCTGCATAAAAAAAGAAGGGCCCATCATCCAGTCAATAACGAGATCTAACTATAAAATGAGAACGACCATTCCAATAGAATACTAAGATATGCAAGGTTATCAATATTTAATAGGTGATTGAATAACAAACTATCCAAAAAAGCATATGGGCTAGAGATTATGCTTAAGTTGCTTGCCCATGGCAGCTATTGTGAGCCATCTCAATGAAGCAAACGACTGCGAAGTAAAAAGCTATGGATTGTGCTAAGTATGTGGGGCTTATTGAGGTTAAGGCACATGCATTAATTGTCCTCCTAATGGAACCTAGATCCTATTTCTAAAGGACTTTGTCCAACAAATGGCTTTCGATTTACATGACCATGAAACTCAAATATGTAACCGGAAATAGGGTTTTACGACTTTGCATTATCTCCACTTAGCATTCTAACTCTACAATTTATGGTGATATAATAAATTCTCATGTTGAGATGTGTTTGGGGTACCCGCCCATATAGTCGATTTGACATGGAGGTTAAGATTAGTCGTGGTCAACAAGTCAATATTTGGAGTAAAAGTCGACGATCAACAATATAGCCTAATCATACCTTTGGCCATGGGTCCTTTACTCAACCTTTTTGTATCCCTAGTTGCTTGTATTAGGTTTCTTATCAGTGAAACAAACGTGCATCTTTGTGAACAATGACCCGTAAAAGAAGGGTGTACCAATGCATGTGATTTAATAATTTTAATTGGCGGACCCCATTTGATTAGGGTAATTGTTTGTGTTATAGTGTTTTACCTTAAAATTTCATGTCATAGTAGAAAAGAGTAGTTTCTCTCACACAATCTATCCTCTTCTGCTTTCACACTTGCTTGGTTCTTGGAAATGAAGTCATAATAGTTTCTATGGGCCTAACACTCATAAGCATACATACACTTTTCTCCATCTAATATATGATAGGCTTTGTTTCAAGGCTTTCCATGCGGAGTGAAGCTGAGTTTCGGTTAACTCAGATTATGTGCAGATCATGCGATGCCATCGTGCCGATGCACATATATTTGCTATTTTCAAAAGTAAAAATAAAATTAAGAATTAATTTATTAACTTGTATATAAGACTTTTTGGCACATGCCGCACTGGTTCTTGCTATGCCGATAATACAGAAACGTGCCGCTCTGCACAGGCCGTGGCGATCGGCGAGTAAAAGAAATGATTTGTTATTCTAGCAACCTATTCTGAATCATTAAACAATGGAGTTTTGATTGTTCAAGCTATACGTTATCATTTCTGCATATGTATGTCATTTGACCACGATAGAGAGTTCCTTGTTCTTAAAGTCTCTCGTTCTTAAACCCTTATCTGGACGAAGTAAGAGCTACTTCTCAACCAATGTCAACCTTGAGAGTATTAGATGAAGATACAACAACTACAACAAAAACTTCTCCCACTAGGTGTGGTAGCCTATACGGATTCTCGTAAGCCATGAGCTGTACTAGAGCCAAGTGAGGTAGAAAAAAAAGAAGAAGAAGAATTTCCTATTAATTTACACATTGTTATGTCCATTGTAGTTAAGGAACCTATTGTCAAGTGTTAAGTGAACTTGATGTTAATATTTGTGCGATGTTATTCATGAATGTGATGAAAGACATTATTTTCTTATAGTGAGAAATATATCTGTACTACTTTCCTTTTGACATTTATGCTAAAGAATATTTTGCATTTGTTTTGTTTTTACCAATCATGTTGGTTGAGACTTTAGAGTTTGTGAGTGTGCAAGGGAAACGACAAAGATAGCTAGATAGTTGCGTGTGTTATCTCTAGAATGGATTGATGATTTCTTATGCATTTGTGGCGTCTCTGATTATTGTGAATACCTTTACAAGACTCACCTGTTTTTTTTTTTTTTTTTCCAATTTCTTTTGGTGGGATATATACATTTTTTTTGGCTACTTACTTTCAAATTTAAGACAAGTTAGCTTCCTTGGTTGGTATTATTTCCGGAGTCATTAATTAGCGAAGATGTCTGCAACATCATCAATAGCATGCTTTACCCTTTCTGAAAGGAATATTATATGGTACTTTCAAGGTTGTCAGATGTATTCTCAGTATTTACGATCCACTTCATTATTTTTTTTTAAATAGTACTTTTTCCTTTTTTATATGTCATGGACCATGGTAAAGTTGAACCTTTTTTAACTTATATTTGAGTAATTAACTTGACATATGTGCCGTCTATGTATTTCTTGATGTTTAACTTGACGACGTGCTCAACTTCTATTGAATGTATTAGATGATATATATTCTTGTATGGGAAGTTGATAAATGTGATTAGCATGCATTAATATTGTAATTGCACTATAAATATTTTGACTGTGACAATTATTGTGTTGTTTTTTACCCCAATCAGATTTGCAGTATGCTGTTTTAACAAAAAGTCAAATAGAACCGAATCCTTTCGTTAAAAAAGAGAATATTCATGTGCACAAATAACTGCTATTTGTTGGAACCTACTCAAGGTGTTTGGTTCATGCAGGCACATGAGGTTGCCAGTTGTTGAAACGAATAACAGGGCACTAGTGGACCTTTCAAGACAACCAAGTATGCACATTTTGTCACATAGCCTGACTTAATTTGCTTAACGGCATCTTGAAAGTCATATTCCTGGTTTTGCCTTCATGAAGATGATTTGCACATGAAAGCGGAACTTCATGAAAATTATTTTCCACATATTATATCATCTATTTCGTTTTCTGATGTTGCCTTCTTCTTTCTCATTAGGCGTAATAATAAGAATGACGGGAGGTTATTCTATTGGATTTATAAGGTTTGAAACCTTAATAAGGGAGTGAAATGAAGTCTGTGTATAGTTCACTATGTCGTTTGCCGAAAAATAATCGTCTCTATTGGGGGTTCATAAGATAAAAAGAGCAGCTTCCTCCCTATTGCTTATTTTTCTCAAATCCAAAGTAAATAAAAATAAGAGAATACCCATTTCCTTTCTCTTACTGATTTTCTTATGAGTTTTAGAACACCATAGATCGTTTTCCGTTTGTGATTAGAGTGAAGTCGAAGGATAGCGTAGTGTTTCATGGTAGCCATTATTGCAACTTAATTGCAGACTTATATATTATCGCAATAACTTGTTTGCCCTTGATCGCTTGTTTGAAGAAAAGGATTATAACTGGTATTATCCTTTTCTCAGATGGCATTGATGGTACGTGAACCTTCGCTTCATGCATTTGCTGATTGAAGGTGGGATTCTTATAAATGAATACGAATCACGTTAGCAGCTAGCATATTTTTATCATATTTCATGTGATGAATGAAATAAAACTCATCCCTTAAAGAGTGTTATAGATGAATTGATATGAAGTCTTTATCCCATTAATAGTTAGTTGTGTTCATTTGTTTGAGAACTAGTATTGTGACCTTATGCAGTGTAGTTCTTCATCATGGCCTGATCCTCTTCCTTCTTTTTTGTGCGATGCAGAATTCGGCCTCTCAATTCCAAGGTAGTGTCGGCGGACGACAATCTCGACAGCCTTTCCGGTATTAAATATAAAGAGGTTCTTTAACACTGTATTTTTTTCTTATAAGCAAAATTTGTTTCATTTCGATGTCTGAAAATTTTGAGGAGTGAACTACAATGTGTTGCTTTAATAATCTCTAGGTGTTATTTGTTTCTTTTTTTGAGATTGTTGTGCGAGAATTAAACTTCTTCTCTTCAGAGATTCTTAGTGACCTAAGCACTAGAATTGTAGGCTTTGTCCAAGTTTTTTTTTTAGTCTCAATAAGCAGGGATTATTATTATTTTTTTTTTTTTGAGATTTATTTGTTTCTTTTTTCCAAGTTTTATTTGTTTCTTTCTTTGAGATTTATCCGTTCTCGAAGGGTAATGTGAATTTAAGTGGTATTTGTGTTTTCTTGTTCTCTGATAATTCAAAATTGTAAACAATTTGTCTCCTAATTCAAAAAGACGTTTTTATATCCCGTTGATCGTATAAAATGACGAAATGGTTATTAATTGTTCTTGCTTTTTACCAAAAATGATAATAATAATTTTATCATTTAATAGTATTCAGGGAATAAAAATGCCGTTTTGAATTAGTGGATATAAAAAAAATGAAATTTCGAATTATGAGGCATAAAAACGCAAATGCCTCTAAAATTTATGGGAGATTTACTGCTCAGTTCTCAACAATGTTTGTTTTTTTATTGATCAGCCCCTCGGTCAAGATTCTTATTGTTCAACTCCTCAAATACTATTTTTTTATTTAGAAGTATTTTTTAAAAAAAATTTTAATATTAAAGTTGTAGATTTTATTAAGATGTACAATTTTTATGTTTTAAATTTTTTAAAAAAATACTTCTAAATAGTTATTTTTGGAGTTTTTCCGTTTCAGCATGTTGAATGGTCGATCATTAACGTTTGAACGTATAATACATATATTTATAATTTTTTTAAAAAAGAACTTTTAACGAAAAAATTGAACATTGTAGTGAGATATAATTTTTTATGTTAAAATTCTATTGTTGAAAATATTTTTCAAAGTCGAAAGTTTATTTAAAAAATATTTTTAAATATTCATTTAAAACGTATATCTAGATATATTTTTTAGAAAAACTTCCAAAATAAAAGTCGTTGATTCCAATAAATTCTATAATTTTAATATTGAAAATTTTTTAAGAAATGAATGTTCTGTTGGTCCAAATTCGTAACAGATTCATTACAATAAAAAAAGTAACAGATTTAAAAATCGTATTCCAATATGCACAAACATATAATTTATATATCCATAGATAATTTTTGGAAAACTTTCAATATTAAAATTGTAAACTATGATAATATCTAAAATCTCAATGTTTAATTATTTTTTAAAATATTTCTAAATGAATATTTTTATCCGAAATTTTAACGAATTTAAAGATATAAAAAAAATTTGCTATTTGAAATTTTTTTAACTTAAAATTTATATATTTTAAATACTATTTCGATAAGCATAAACACAAAATATATATATATATATATAAATTTTTAAAAAAAATTTTTAATATAAAAATTATAGATTCTGATGGAATTTACAACCTTTATGTTGAAAAGTTATTGAAAAAATACATCTAATTGAGTGTTTTCGGACTTTCCGAATACTTAATGGATTCAAAATAAAATAAAATTTTGTTTCGGTATGAACAAACATATAAAACATATATCTATATATAATTTTTGAAAAATTATTCAACATAAAAATCGTAGATTCTGATGACCCCTATAATTTTTATGTTGAAAACTTTTTGAAAAAATATTTCTAAATAAGTATTTTGGTGGTCCGAAATCTTAACAGATTTAAAACAAAAATAATTTTAACGGATTTAAAATGAAATAAAATCGTATCTTCGTAAGAAAAAATGTATAAAATATATATCTAGAGATAATTTTTCAAAAAATTTCAACATAAAAATTTTAAATTATTAATGAGATCTACAATTTTCATGTTCAACTTTAATAAAAAAAGAGTTCTAAATGAGAGTTTTCAGACTTTCTAAATACCTAACGGATTCAAAACGAAATAATATCGTATTTCGGTACGATTAGACATATAAAATATGTATTTAGAGATATTTTTTGAAAAAAAAATTCAACATAAAAATCGTAAATTTTGATGAAGTCTATAATTTTTATGTTGAAAACTTTTGAGAAGATATTTCTAAATGAGTGTTTTGGAGGTCCGAAATCTTAACGGATTTAAAAATACTTTTAAACATCAGTCCGTACAGCGTGGAGCGGTGCAATTGAGCCAATTTTGCATTTAAACCCAAACTTCTTTAAAAATTGTGTTTTAACCCACCAACTTCGGACCTCAGAATCACCTATTTAGAAGCATTTTCTCGCAAAACTTAAAACACGAAAGTTGTAGCCCTTATCGTGATCTACAATTTTTATGTTGAAAGTTTTTCAAGAAGATGCTTAGAATTTGGTGTTTAAGTCGGTGCAAAGTCAAATTTTTAAAAAAGCTTGGGTTTTTTTGTAAAAATCGCAGACACTGTAGATTCTACAGTGAAAAGTGGGTCGTTTTCTCGCAAAACTGAAAACACGAAAGTTGTAGCCCTTATCGTGATCTACAATTTTCATGTTGAAAGTTTTTCAAGAAGATGCTTAGAATTTGTGGGGTGTTTGGTTGGTATTTTAACCGTATGGAATGGAAATCGTAACTACCTATTCCAATTGTAGGCGTTTGGTTAAGAGAATATTGGAATTGTAACCGTCCGGAATAGGAATTGGATTCCTGTTATTAATGGAATTCTGATTACCGGATGTCTCCACCGGAATAGAATTAGGCAATTTGATTCCGATTCCATAATGTACCAAACGTTATACAAGTTATGGTCATTCCCATTCCGATTCCACTGCATTCCAATTCCGATACCCATTCCGATTCTAACTTACCAACCAAACGTCACCTTGGTGTTTTAGTCGGTGCAAAGTCAAATTTTTAAAAAAGCTTGGGTTTTTTTGTAAAAATCGCAGACACTGTAGATTCTGCAGTGAAAAGTGTGGTTCGTTTTAGTATATGTATAATATATAAATATAATCCAAATCCAGTGGGCCGAAAATAAATGAGAGCCCAGTTTGCTATTGAAGCCGCAGTCCTCTGTCTAAATCAATCTCCTCACCCGTTTCAGCGACCATCTCTCCAGACCATTTTTTCCAGCCGACTGAATTTCCTCCTCCCGTGATTGCTCAGCTCGGCCTCCGGCTTCCGATCCCGCCGCCGAGCGAGGTATTTATCACCGCCTTTTGCGACTTACTTTTACAGTATTTGAGTGGGGGCAATTGACTCCACTGGCTTGATCCAACCATGCCTCCATGTTAATGTCATGTTTCTAATTCATAAACGCTTTTCTCCTTTTAGTATTTCTGCTAACTGGTATGGTACAAACAACTCATCTGAAGAACTTGTTACTTCTTACTGTTACTTATTCATTTCGAGGTTGATTTTTCTTTAAATCTTGTATAATAACTGCAATTGGTGTTAGTAATCGTTATTCTTTTCAGAGAAAAAAGTTTAGGCTTAAGAAGTTACAATTGTTAAGATTGTAGTCAATGGCGTGTCATTGATGCTCTATTGAGGTTGACTAAGATGTTTTTGTTGTTTCTCGTCTTGCTTTCGCTTTATATGAACAATCTAGTTTATGCGTTTTACTTCCATGTTAGTCGTTAGTCTCATGTTTCTTATCATTAATGCTTGTTTCGATTTAGTGTTTCTGCTGTGGTCCAAACAACTCCTCTTACGAACTTGTTCGGTTTTGCTCTTACTGCTCCTTTATGAGCTTGATTTTGCCTTAAACCTTGTATCATGCATGTAATTGATGTTAATTGTTGTTCTTCTTTTTAGCATTATAAGGTTAAGAAACTGACCAGGGTATTCTGCCCAAAATTAGAATCATTATGATTTTCATAAATGACATTTCATTGATGCTCTAGTGAGATTGAGCTGTTTTTAACGATTACTGGGTCCAGCTTGCTTTTACTTTACATGTGCAGTCTATGTTATGCATTTTTACTTTCCTATTAGCAACAAATCTAGTGTTGGGAAATTTTTTGATTATGAAATGACTCAACAGGATTGCTGGGAATTCTAGCAGAATGATGTTCATGCGAAGCTCCTGTCGCTAATACCGTGTTTCAGAATTCATGAAATTATTCAATTTGTGGTTCTCAGACAAGAATGCCAGGCTTACCTTTGGTGGCCCGTGAAACTGGGTATGCCACTAATCTCCACTAATATGTCTGGATCAATTTTGTTAAGCATTTTCTTTTTTTACCCATCAATGGTAACTAGCCTTTGGCAGTCTTAATGCATGCTGTGCTACCAACATTTCCTGTATTTAGTTTCTTTGGTTTTTGCTGCTCAATGAAAATGTGGGATGTATGTGGGATACATAAATCACAGAGACTAACAAGCTCATACACAACAAACTAGTAACTACTAACAATTAACCAACTCAATGGCCTAAGTTTTTATGACTTCAGAAGCAACCCAAACTTGGTCCAAAGTATCTCCTAGGAAATTGACATTTTATTTTCTTGAATTTATTGAAACAAATAATAGCGACTTAGCAAATTCTTTACTTCTAGCTTTAGCTTTAGCAATCTCCTAGGAAATTGACATTTTATTTTCTTGAATTTATTGAAACAAATAATAGTGACTTAGCAAATTCTTTACTTCTAGCTTTAGCAATATCAATGAGCCTCAAGTTTTTGTCTTTGCATGATGACAGCGTTGTCCTAAAACAAAACCAAACAAAATAGGCAGACCAGTTGGTGTTCATATTAATTCTTATAAGATATAAATAAATGTAGTAAGAAATTTTAACTCAATTTTCCTAACATAAATAGTCTATACATTTTGGAATATGAACTTGAAAGAATGCAAATATCCTCTAGTTGTTTTGCCAAGTACTTAAAAATCCATACAACGAAAAATCCAAAGCCTTTTCCCCAATATGTGGGGTTGGTTACATAGGTACTTGTATGCCACTGTGCTCTATTGTTGGCAGTATATTTCTTGAAATCCAGAAACTTAGAACATTCTTTATAATTTCCTTGTAAATCTTGTAGGACCTTCCCCAATCTCTCATGATAGGGGTCATTTCTATCACTTTACATCTTCTAACCAGCACATTGACTAATCTTTATTTTATATATGCAGTGCATCTCAAATGATTTTCTTTATTATTTTTCTCTGTTTGTGCCAACCAAATTTATGTCTATTCAAATCCTTAATCGTGTGCCACATTCAATGTAAATTTTCATTTGCAAGACTTATTTTTGCTCGTGTTAGTGTTAGTGTTTTGCATCCCAAAATTCTTATCCATATATCATTCACCATTTTATGAAAATTCCCTTCAAATTTAATGGTATCTTACGGCCGCATAGAACTCCTGGTACAGTTTTACAATTTTGCCGTCAATTGTATACTGTGAATGAAATCCTCTCTTTTTTTCCACTACACTATATAGACGATCAACACCTTTCTTCCTTTTTATCTTCTCTCTCTCTCTCTCTCTCTCAAAAAAGAAAGAAAGAATGGCCGTGCGCACTCATGACAAAGTGATGGGTGATGGATGTGCATGGTCTCCTCTACGGTCGTCTATCCTATCACCAAATGAAATAAGATAGCATCTTTACATTACTCATATTTAACATTACATAACTAGATTTAAACACGACATTCTTTAAAACTACAACATATACTCAAAATTTTTGATATTCTAATAGCATTAATATCTATTAGAAATCTCAAAATCATATAAATATTGGCATGTAGAAAAGCTTCATTGCGTTCAGCACTGATACTACTGGTTTTGTTTTTGCAAGGCTTTTACGATCTTGATTATTGATGAACAAAGATCATGGCCTTTTCTTATGATAGTAACAGTCCAGTTGTGATAGTATTGCATCTTTTTAAGAAAAACAGTTGGAGTTCATTGACAACAGATGAAGCCAATAAGTTAGAAATGATGGCAGGATGTTGGAAAGTGAACTTTCACAGTTCACGAAATGTCAATGTAGAAAAGCTTGTTAAAACATTTTGTGTGCTAATAGGTAGATTACTGCTAAGGTGTTTTCATCGCGTTTCCTCATATCAATCAACAAATTTGTTAAAGAAAACCCAAAAGTTGTATTGTTTGCTTTTGAGGTCACACGTTTTGTACCAGAAAAAGCCAATATAATTCTCTATTTTTCATATTGAATGATGGGCCAAGATATACGCTACCTCGTTTCTCTTCCTTTTTTCTTGGTAAGAAAGATTTTATGAATATCTCTCTTCTCCTTTTTGCTAATTTGATATTTTGATGTGTAATTTCACTACTTTCTTGCGTAAATAGGACTTTTGGTTGCAGCTATAGCCGTTTGAGAACGACGGATCAAATGTGTCGTGAGCAGTCTCGTGCTTGTTTAACGGCCGAAGAGGCACTTGCAGCTGAAGAAAGTCTTTCCATTTATTGCAAACCAGTTGAGCTCTATAATATTCTGCAACGCCGGGCAATACGTAATGTAAATTTCTTTCTTCTTAATGTGGTTGTTGTATCAATGACATTCAGAGTTCATATCTTCAGCTGCATAGTAGGACCTGTTTCTCTTCTTTGTCATAAAGAAGCTGATTGCAAATTTAAATGCGATTCTTTTGCAGCCTTTGTTTCTCCAGAGATGCTTAGATTACAAGATACAAGCAAAGCGTAAAAGGAGGTTCACATTTATGACTTAGTAATACTATAATATGCACTTGTTACTTTTATTGGTTCCATCCATATAACTTCTCTACTCTCTATACGTCATCATGTGTTTCATGCAACTTAAATGAGCTTAACAACTAAATGTGAATCAACATGAAATTTTTTTAGGCTTTAGCTCATTTAAATCAGCAAAGCAAGAAAGATGGATTAGTGACTTTGACTTTTCTGCTATTTTAACTGAGCAAATGAATAAGTTTTTTTTTTTGGCATTGAGTATGTTACTATGTTTATACATCAAAATGACTTAAAACAAAAGTAACTGAACACTTACCCAACTGCTTGTCTTCCCAGAATGCGTAAAAATCTGAAATTTCCGAATGTTCTTTTATTCAGTAAGTAATTAAGTAACTAATGGTCAAGATTCAAGTCTAAGAACTACCAATAATCAAGTTTTGAACAGTTAATAACGTCATAATTCAAAGAGAGAGTGGAACTCTAGTGTTCCATTTAAATGAATTTGGAAGTCTAGGAGATACTGTGTGAAGAAAGATTTGTCTTTTGCCAAGACCTTCTGTCATGTTACGACGGAAAAAATATTGGATAGATTAATAACAATTATCCCTGTTACCATTATCAATATTGTTATCGTTACTCTTAGTTATGTATTAATATTGATACAACAAATATCTCAACTCTTGTTTGAAGCTCCTAATGGTGTAAGTTTTTACATATGTTACTACGTGGATTTACATAAACTTGATCTAAAGACTTCTCAAATATATGAAATTTCCCTTCTATATAAAAGTGCTTGTTGTAATGTAAAAAATTGTTATTTTATTTTGATTGCATGCTGAGATATATATATATACTATATATTGTCTTTTATTTGCTAAAATAATTTTTTGTTCCATACAGATATGTGATGGTGTTTAGCTAACAAGTACTACAACGAAGATATGTTTGGAAATAGAGTAAACCATACATAAATACAAATGTAAATTAAAACATGAGCTGCTATTTTGTAGGGTCATATTCAATCTATTTGACATATTTTAAAGAGGGATTTTAGTCAATGATTTCACGATATGCCCACTTAAGGTCCCGCGTAAGAAACACTTTTAAAGTATTCCTACATCTTCGGTGGAGAACAAGTATGTCCAGATAGACATCTTTTCTCTCAAGAGTGTAGTTTTCATAGACAGTGTATACACAGAGCGTCAATAGCCTTACATTTTCATAATACATACTATCCCCGATGATTTTCATGCCTAAAAGAGGTGGTGTTTTGACCTACAACCAAGTAAAAGTTCTTTTAATATATGTTTCAATAATTTCTTGTTCATTTCATTTGGTTGTGATTGGTTTGAAGTGAGAATTATGCTTGATCAAAGGTGGAAAAAAAATGAAATTAGGGATGTCAACAGCCGAGGAGTGGACGAGAGATTTTCCCCATCTCCGACCACGAACTTGATCCCCGTCCCCATTCCGCCCCCCGCGGGAACCCGGCGGGGACGGTGGATCCCTATTCCTCATTATTTTTTTTAAAAATAAAAAAAGTGATTTTTAGCATGGAACAACCATCGATCTAAGCAATAAACACTTTGTCCAACAAAAGCAACAAAATGGTAGTTAAGTCAGCTCAAATGCTAAAATTTACATGAAAACACCTACGAATCCATGGATCTATATATCTACATATCTATAAACTAGAATATCAGAAAGATGCATAGATAGTTAGACCTGCAAGTAGATGATCTGATGAGTGGGAGAGCGAGAAAACCCTTCTGCACCATTGGTGAAGATGGAGGAGGAGGCTGCAGAGATTGATCCCATTGTGTCAGAGAGAAAAAAGGAGAGAGAGAGAGAGAGGAGAGAGAGAGAGAAGAGAGGAGAGAGAGAGAGAAGAGAGAGAGGAGAGACTCCCTCCAAACCGATATGGGTCCTGCAAGTAGATGATCTGATGAGTGGGAGAGCGAGAAAACCCTTCCGCACCATTGGTGAAGATGGAGGAGGCTGCAGAGATTGATCCCATTTTGTCAGAGAGAGAGAGAGAGAGAGAGGGTGCTACTCCCTCCAAACCGATATGGGTCCCCTAAAAAAATGTCGAAGGGCTGGTCGGGTTAGCACGAGCGGCCCCCTCTTCTTTCTTATCTATTGCCTTGCTCCTCGGCTCATAATCAGTTGGTCATCCATAGAAGTCTGGTTGTCAGAGTCACAACAATGGAAAGTGTCCGTCACTATTGGAAGCTTTGGGGAGGGCTCTTTAACATGGATTTGGTTTTGAAGGGGTGGCAACATTTTAGGCTTTTGAAGCTGGGGGCTCTTTAACATAGATTGGGCTTGGGCTGGTAACATGTATATCAGCCCTTTTGGGTCTCTATTAAATGGTATGGGAATGGGGTTCCCATACAAGGAATACCTGAATTTGACTTTTTTTGGGTGGGGAATCGGGTTCCCTGCTGGTCGTAAATTGACATCCCTAAACGACATGGCGTACTTGTATTACACTTTAACACGTCATAGTTATAGGTCTATCAATTAAGTTAGAGCTTGTAAAGTATCTCCCTGATATTTGATTTTTTTTTATTTGTTCAAAAACTATATTGTTTTTCAAACTCTCTCTATTTTACAGTACTTGATCGTTGAGCGATTTTCCATACTTGGAACATATAGATGATTATATAATTAATACCAACAAGTTATGTGGTTTAGTATTACAAATACTTATAAGTTTAGATTTTTGCCAGCTACTTCCTAGTTATGGAGAAAACAAATTCATGAAATGACTTTCAAAAATACTTTTGTTTTGCTTTTTCTACTTCCTATTATGTGTATAGGCTATTTTCCATGAACAATTTCTTTGAACTTAATTTAGTAGCTTCTTAGCTTATGTCCTTTTTTTTTTTCTGTATCAGAATTCACATAACTGTCTCAGTTTGTGCTAATATGAATGATGGGCTACTGTCAGAAAATATTTTCCTCTTGTGTCTTTTTGGGTAGACTATAGCTGATATTGCATCTTCAGAGGTATGAAATTATTGTATTAGAGTCATTGTTTTTTTTTTGCTTTTGACTTGCTACTCTAGCTTTCTCCGTTATTCAAATTTCCTTTCCCATTCAGCAGGCTTCGATTTATCAGTTTAGTGGAGCATGTGTGCTGGACAACTTTTAGTGATTCTGGGAATACCTGACAGTACAGAAGCTAAGTTTATCTCCTGAGTTTGAGAAGTTAACTTCTAATGTTCGGGTTGGAAATCTACCATCATTTTGTTTGCTGTGGTATGAAATCCTGTATTTATTTATGTGAGATACTGATGCCATGAATTAGCTTTTTAATGCTTTTTGATATTTGTCTTAAGTCCCTAGTGAAGGTTGGATTAATCTTTATTTTTTCCCCAGGAGTGGAGGGTGCTACCATTGAACAGAATCAGCCGAAGGATGAGGAGAAACTGGTTTCTTTTCTATGTAAGAAAATATATTCATAAAGTTTCATAATGTGATTGTCCTTATGGGCGTTCCAGTATGTAAATAAATGTGCTTTGAGGTTTTGCGTACTTCTATATCCTATGTTTGAGCTGCATGTGGAGTCTCCTGCAACACGTCTTAACAAGCGGAACTCAAATATGTTTTGGATTTGGTTGTTTCATACTATTTAATACTTCTATCTGATATCTACAAGATAATGGTGGTAGATGTCAAGATGAGTTGATTCTGTGCTTATATTTTCAGATCATTCTTTGTATTTGCTTATTATGAGGTGAGACCTATGACCCAGGGTGCAACATGTTGGTATGCACCTGGTCTTCGGGACATTGGGTTTGAAGGTCTACTGTTGCAATTAAAATACAAATGCAGACTTTCTTTGGTGGTCTGTAAAGGATGATTGCATTATCTCACTTATTCTAGATGTTGATTACATATGCTAAATGTATTATGAGTGGCAATATTAGTGAACAAGCAGACTGTAGGTTCTGCATAAGCTTGCTAGTTGCATTATTCATTTAGAGATAGCGAGGGGAAATACCCAATAGTCAAACTTCTGACCTATTGGTTGAGGCTAAAGTGCTAATTGGAGCTGAAGTGCTCTACCACTCCACCAAGGGATGATTGGAGATTGTTGTGTGTATCTTGTATCAATTTCCCAGAGCCAAAGTTGGGGAGGCTTTTCCAAGATGTCAGAATATTGGGTGGCTAAAGTGGAGGGGTATATCCTAATATATCTGCATATGCAGATAATACGCATATTATCACCGACCCATGTTCCATACACCAAGCAGATCCAACCTTTCAGGATGGGCAAGCCCGAAGGTCAGTTTCAACCTCCACAGGGTATAGAAGGGAGTAAATGCCGCCCACAAGGGAGGTGCTTGTGAAACCTGAGCTTCATCTTCATGAGATGAAAGTTCCAACGGTTGCCTTTGGCGCTTGAGGCTTGAAGACGAAAGGAGGCGCCTGATAGGCTTGGTAGTCTAGCTGCCTCATTATAATTTAGACGAGAATAATTGTGGCTCACAAGTTGCTCTAACTATGCTTTAATTAAGTAGTTCATCTATTGAAACTATAGACAAGCTGAAAACCTCATTATACTTTAGACAAGAATAATTGTGGCACACAAGTTGCTCTAACTATACTTTTCTTATAGTACATCTATTGAAGTTATAGACAAGCTGAAAAAAAAGAAGTCTCTTGCAGAATCAGTTTCGATTCATGCTAATTGATGTACTTCCAATCAACTTATCTATCTTACAAGTCAAGTAAATGAGAGAGTATACAGAGGAGTGTAGATTTTGTTCCAGATGAGGCATAAGTTGTAACATCAGGCTAATGATGCCAACTATAACTACACACTTTATCCAAGTATAGTCTTTTTGACTGGAACAAATTTGTGTCTGATCTGATATTCCCTACTAACTAAAATGTGGATGGTTTCTAGTTTCAAACAATAACACATCTATGTGATACCTACATGCATGCAGTATTTATTTAATGTAATAACATTTACTTTTATCATATTTAGACTTTGTAAATAATTTAGCTAGATGTTACTGAAGGCTACCTATATGAAATTTCGTGCCGATTGTCAGCGAAGCTTGGCGGGAATTGCTATTATGGAAAGATGCAGATTGAGTCACTTTGTTCGTCGCTGGGTAAGTGTGTCAGCTTGAGCTTGGGACACAAAACTGAGATGCTTTCAAACATTGATATGAAACCCAGCAGAATGGAGGTATGTCTTGTTCACAGGAGCAATGCAATTTTAACAATCTTTTAACTGCTGATAGTGTGTTAACATCTCAATATGTTTTTTAAAAGTCAGTACTTTTTCTCCTGCTGGATATACCTAGTAATTATTTTCTCTTTTCAGAATGGTGTTTGTTATCAATTGCACACTAGGCTCATTTTCCTCAATGCATTTTGAATTTCTTTTGGTTTCTAGTTGCAGTTTATTTTGTGATCTCCTGTTTCGAACCTAATTGTCTAGGATTGTGTGGCAATTGCTGGCCATAAAAAGAAGTGGTTTCCTCCTGAAAATGTATTGCTGTATTAATCTCGTAATTTACTTTCTTGAAGTCAATGAGATTCTGAGAATATCATTTAGCTTTCTTAGTTTATTTAAATGAAGAGTGCGACTTTAATCTCTCAAGTTAGCTTTCTTAGTCCCTACACAGATAAGCTCGGATTGCATTGTTCGCTGCATTGCTGTAACTTGAATAGATATTGGTAGCATTCCAGTAGTGCACCGTTTGTTTATATTTCTTTTGTTTTTGAGGATGTAATTGACCTCATTCTTTATCCAGTTTCTCTTAGTACCTCGGTAACTTAGAACACCTAGTTAATAATTTTTTTTGTTCAAGTTTTACAATCAAACAAAAAGGTTAAAAAGGTTCAGGTCAATTTTGAGTATTGATTTGTTTATGGTTAGGTTGGTTCCCTATGGTTAAGTTAATGTTGGTGACTATTCTAGTTAGATAGTGTTCAAGAGTGATGCCCTGCATACTAGAGGCCTGGCATCTTTGATTGACCTGTTTTATAACATTTGGTATTAACTGTTGTAGACTTGTTTTCTGGACGAAGGGCACTGTCTAAGTTTCCAAACACAAAACTTCGATTGTATGGTGAGATCATGGCACTATATGTTACATTGTTTTGTATTGTTTCTGCCATTAATAGCGGACCTTTTTTATTTTGAAGAATCGATATCAATTACAAGTAAGTATATGTGCTGAAGAGATCGGCGCAATGGAAAGATCTCCATACAGTTCATATACATATAATGATATCCCAGCAGTATCATTATCTCATATTATCAGGTAACATCAGTTCACTAATTTTTATTTGATTTATGGATTTTTTAAGTTTATGAAATGTTCAAACATTCATGAGCTTAAAGTTTCTTCAGTAGGACATTTGTTCGATGTTTGTTGGATACATCAACACTTTAGGATATGTGAAACCCCAAAATATTTTTGAATCTCAAAGTAGAAGAAATAAAGTAATAACCATTTTTTGTTGTTTTTATCTTTACTCTCTATTTTTGCAGTAAAAGGTATCGAAATTGCTCGGTACAGCACATGAAATCCTGGTCCTACCTTCTCATTCAATCTTTGTCTTTTTTTGGTGTTTCATGACGTTATTTTTCCACCTCCGACCTGCTCTTTTATATAATTGTCTCTCCTCCACTTGTTCATACCTCTTCTGACTGTATCATATCCGTTTATCACTTTCCCCCTTTTTCTTATTGTCGACATCCTTAATATTGTTCTGTCAGATTAATAGTGGTTTCTGTAAGTGTTTTAAGTAAATTCTTGCAGTATAGGAGAGTAGAAGGATAAAATACTACTTGCGCTTGCACTTAAGGCATTTGACACTTCAATCCATAAGTTTAAACCTAGCATTTGGATCCTTGGCTAGGATGTTTCTTTTCCATGACTTAAAAGAATGAAGGTTCTCTTTGCTCAAAGTACAAGCATCTAAGGTATATAAACCCAAGTTGCACAATGGTCCTGTCTGTTGTATATAACCATCGTGAAGAATATTTTGGTAATGCATTATGCATATGCATCTATGATTTTCTAAATTTTGAGAAATGGAAATAAAAAGTTGAAATGCTTTAGTAGTACATTTTGTAAATCTAACATCCTGCAAACGATTTTCTAGGAAATGTATATTTTTTGAACATTCTATTTAGGATGCTAATTGTAAGTGCTTGCCTCTCCGACTAATGGTGTTAGGTGGCCTATTAATGCAATTCGGAACTCAGCTCTAACGAATTAGTTGGCCTTAGATTTCACTTAGCATTTTAGAGGCCAAATCTTGTAAAACTTTTGCTACAATATTGATGTTTACTTTAACGATCCCTTTACTGAACTCGGAGTGTGATGTTTAAGGACCGTGGGCTTATTTGGTTTTTGTATGATTGCTTTTGCTTTATATTTTCACACTTAGTAGTTCGTTGACCTTAACTGTCTGTTTATTATCCATAGAATGAGAACTGGGAATGTGGTCTTCAACTACAGATATTATAATAACATACTCCAGAAGACTGAAGGTATTGCTCGTTATCATTTTCTTTAGAACTTTTATGTTCTCTTTTCATATGTTTGAAATTGTTTTGGTTTTATTGAAGTGTTGGTGGAATTTTCCACGTAAGCATGATTGTTCAGATTAGCCAAACCAATTAGGTACTTTTCCCTTGGATTAAATTTTTAAGCATGTTTTTTTGGATCTTCTGCCAACTACTTTGGCCTGCATTGTTTTTGTTGAAGATTGTCCTATCTTAAAGCTACTTTGGTTATGTGTTGAGAGCCATTTCGATTTCCTGCAAGCTTCCTGCATACTGGATGCATCTTTTGCCTGATATGATCTTGCATGTTTCACTCTACCTAAGTATACTGTAATTACTTTTGATCCTTGTGGTTATACTGCATGCTTGTTTGTACTAGCGGCCGTGTGATATTCTAGGACTATGATTGCACATTTGTGTATCTCTATATTTATTAATTTCTTTGGTGTATGAACAGTCACCGAGGACTTCTCCTGTCCGTTTTGCTTGGTTCAATGTGGAAGCTTTAAGGTATTATCTCCCTACATCATGTTGTTGTCTTTTTGGCCGCTCTAGTCTATTCCACTTCTAATTTCATGCTTTTGCTTCCTCTAGGGACTAAGATATCATCTTACTTCCTCGCACGACCTATTTAATTTTGAATTTTGGGTAGGTGAATTTGTCTTGTTATATCTTTCTGTTATTCAGATGTTTAATTGTGAATTGAACAATGTTATTGGTTGTGGGTAGGTCACGGAGGAATATCAAGCTGTTAATGTTTCTGTTCGAACTGATGTATGGAGATCTGAGGTTTGGACATCTTTTAGTAATAATCTTTTCTCATATGTGCTATATTATATTGACTGTGAGGGCCCAGAATAGTCTTGTAAAATAAGGTCTCTCCAGTGGAAGGTCTCTTGCAAAATCACAAATCTTGGCTTTACGCCCTATGGTCCAATTTTCAATAATGTGATGTCATGAACTAATAATTGCTCTTGGAATTTTGCTGATACATTCTGAGGAAGTACAGAATTATTAGCGAGTCCGATTTTACCTCCCTTTCTATTAACAGTTGAAAAGAATAAGTCAAGAAGCTGGTTAGCATGAATCTTGACAATTATGGTACCAGTAAGTGCCATTGGTATTTTAGAGGATTACAGTTGTACAATAAGCTTTCTTACCCTCCTACAATGCTAAAGTCAATTAACTATTTTGAGTAGACATTTTTTGGCTTCTTTTCAGTTCTTGAGTATCTTGCTACTGCTGTGAGCAATCTGTTGGAAAAGCGTCTTTTCCTTTGGTTAGAGTTGTCTTGACAAGAGTCCCAGCTATTTTGCATTCCGGATGTGATTCCCGCCTTTGATCCATCAAAGCATAGACTGTAGCATTACCATGTGTGCAACATTCCCACACTGGTGGAAATCTAGATTGTCATGACGAAGGGCGGTATACCAGTTTAGCAATATTTTGCTCACTAGATTACTTTTACTTTCCAAAATACTTCTCTCCAAGGTTTTAGGTGTTGGGTGGCACGTGCCGGATTTGGCATAGAGATGGCCAGCACGGCCATTGGCGGATCCGGCATAGGGACAGCCAAGGCCATTTTCAGACCATGGCAGTTAAAATTTTTTTTTTATGGGTTACTGTTCATTTTCCTCATGAGGAAGATGAATAGTAAACGGGTCGCGTTGCGGGCGCGACCCCGCTTGGGTCGCGAACAGGTTGCACCCGCAATCTTTTTTTTTTTTTTTTTTTTTAATTTTAATTCTAAAATTTAAATTACTGTAATTTTTTTTGGAATTGAGCAAGGTTCGACGTTTTTGTCGGCACGCCGTGTGCCGACCGAAATGTCTCGGAGCTAGCACGGCCGGCACAAGATTTTTTTTTTTTAAATATTGTTCATCTTCCTCGCTTTCGTGAGGAAGATGAACAGTCGCGCGCCCACGGGTGCAACGGTTTTTTTTTTCGTCGCACCACCCTTAAATGGTCACGCGCTCCACTGTTTTTTTTTTTTTTAATTAAAAATATTAAAAATAACTTTTAAAATATAATAAAATATTAAAATATATAATAATATCGGCACGTTTCGAGTTTGGAATTTATTGAAATTTGAAACGGCTCGAAACGGAAAATCTTAGAATTGAGTAAATTTGAATGCTATGGATTTTACATATTCTTTTTTAGGCACAACCACTCTATATGGCAGTGATTTATATACTACATATGTTTAGTATGTAATTGAGACTTTTGTATTTTTTTTTTTTTTTTACTTTTTTATTAATCTTTATATTTTATTACTAAAATAGTACATATTTTATCCTTTTTTAAAAACTTAAACCCTTTTTTAAAAACTTTTTTTAAAAAAATGTACGAACGGCACGTTTGGAATTTGGGACTTATTAAAACTTGGCTGGGCACGGCATGGAAATCCTTGCTCCTCTCTATGTAGGATTCCTGGCGATTTAAACAAATCGAAAGAGTTAGCCAAACCTTGGAACGCAGCATTCCAGGAATTGAGTCCATGGGTATCTGGATTCGGGGAATGTGATTCCCATTGAAACTTTGCGAGGCTAATGAACCAAACATACCGTTGGTACCATAAATTCCGGTGGCTCTTTCTGCAGGAGCTTCAACATGTTGCTGAGTCACTAGAACTTTTAAACAGAGCATATCTGCCTGACTGAAAGTAGATAGTGACAAGTCTGGAGAAACACTAATGCTAGAAATACATGTTGCTGAGTCACTAGATGACATTGCTTGAACATGTACAAAATTAACATGTTTTAAATCTTGGATCTGATTGCTCTTCTACCCCCAAAGTCATTTTACAGTATAACTGCTTGCATCATGTAATGGTATCCTATCATCTCCAAGAAGGATGTTAGAGTTCTGTTAAACTTGCTGGCTTCCTCTGTTTCCTTTCTCTTGTTCTATCTCCCTCTTAAGTGCTCTGACTTTCACCAGGTCATAGCTGATGGAGTCGATCCAAGACTTGAGACCTTCTTCTACTGGTATGAATCTATGAATAAAGTTCTATCTCTTAATTTTCTGAAGCATAATGCTGTAGTTGCTAGTTAAAGTATATATCTAAGTGTAAATTGTTAGCAGTTCAAAGTTCAAACGGCGTAGAAGATCAAGTAATTTGGTTCAGAATCTTACGAATGTACACCCACATGTACTGGACTCAGACTCACCTGAAGATGTAGATGGTACCCATGAAGTTGTTGCAAGTTCTATTCGCAGGATAATGACACATTCAGTAGATGACGAGCTTCCAAATGAAGTTGCCAGTACGTTCATTCCATACAACAGTCTGTTGCTATATAAATATAGATTTACTTGTTATCATTCTTGAAACCAAGCTTCCAAATTTGACCAGATGGTGCTTTGAACAAAGAGGAGTGGAAGATTTCAAAGGGATTATTTTCTTCCTTGTCTGCAAGGCATAAATCTGAAAGCTTTTGTTTCGAGAATACTCACGCAGCTGAATTTTTTGAACGTGTTGCGTCAAGTCCTGATATGGTGGGTATTTGTGCTGCCACAGCTCAAAATTCTACTAATAATGGATGTAGTCGGCCGGTGAACGGAAGCAGCATAGTACCACCAACTATGCTGCAATTTGCGAAGTCACGAAAACTATCAATGGAACGAACAGACCCCAGAAAGTAGGTGGATTGTTTTGTGTGCAGAAACTCTCTTGCTCGAAATGCTTGATATTTACATTCTAGTAGTCACTGTACTCTCTACTAATGCTTCCCTTTGTTTTTCCAGCCGTGCACTGCTAACAAAGCGTCAGTTTTTCCATTCTCATCGAGCACAGGTTAAGACACTTATTGTATCAGTGGTATTTGTATGATCTGGGGACATGGTTTTCTATTTTGCACGTTCTATGATGAATTTCATCATTAATTTTTACTGTCATGCTCTGGTTTTCTATCTTGCATGTTCTATGATGAATTTTATCATTAATTTTTACTGTCATGCTCTATTTTACTTGTACTAGCCAGAAGCTGTTATGTGGAGTATCATAATATAATATGAGGAACTGAGTAACTAATACTGTATTTAACGTTGATTAGATCCTTATTCATGTCACATTAAGGCCGTATTGTTTTAGGTGGTATAATCATCTTCGTCTCTTAGTTGCAGGAGGCAGGAATGGCTATATATATGTACACACACACACAAAAAAAAAACAAAGAAAAAATATGTACTGTTTGTCACGTGCTGACCTCTTTGATTTAACAAAAAAAAACAAATGGAAAGAGTTTAAGCGTGCTGTTGCTCATACGTACTGTTTGTCTTCCTCCTTTGGGGAAGCAGGTGGGGGTTGGGTTGGTAAAGAATAAGGAGCAAAAGAAGAACAAAAAAGAAGAGGACACAGAGGCCCACTTGAGGAAGCTAGTCTCTAGCAAGCCTCTTCAAACTAACTACAACATCTCGCAACGGCCAGCCATAGAAAATTGATCTGTTAGGATGTCTATTTATAGCGTGATTCATGAATTAGTCAGTAAGTAACCGAGTTTGGTTAGGTTTCGTGATTCCAGTTAGGATCATGGTTTGACGTCTCGGTGCCGCCACTTGGCGGCACCGGAACGGCCGAAACGGCTGTTTTTCGGCCGTCTCGACCCGTGCCGACCGTTTCGGCCGTCTCGACTCGGTCGGCACACTTGGGCTTTCTTTTTTTTTTTCTGTAATGAACATTATCATATTTATTCAGTGGATATGTGGGTATATTATTTGCAAACAACGCATGGAGTAGATTTACATGATTTAGGTTTCGTTGATATCAACTACATTTTTTTTCGGTCGGCACGGTCGGCACACTTGGGCTTTTTTTTTTTTTTTTTTTCTGTAATGAACATTATCATATTTATTCAGTGGATATGTGGGTATATTATTTGCAAACAACGCATGGAGTAGATTTACATGATTTAGGTTTCGTTGATATCAACTACACCAACACTCAAGTGGTAATAATTTATGATATGTGTTTTGAATTTTAACAAATGAATGGAACTTCTTATTATTTAATTTTTATTACCATTTATATAATAAATCTTATAAATTTTTTTTTTTTTTTATAATTGTACGATTCGGCACGGTCGAGATCTGAGTTTACCGAAACTCGAAACGCACGGCACGGTAAACCTTGGTTAGGATATTAATTTTATACCAACTAAGACTCCAAATTGAGTCTCTGTAACTTGTATTTCATTTATTGAAGGAACCAAACATTTCTTCTACACATGTAAGAAGAGACCTTTCAGCTATGAGCGTCACGGTAGTTGGCGACCATGAAATGCTAACAAACTTATTGTTCAAGCTTTTTGTTAGTTGATTTTTTTAAATATCTGCTGTTTTTAAATTTGATTGTAGTCTATATATGTATCTTTCGAATGTGTAAGGACTTGCTAATGTTAAATTGCTTATTGTGGTGAAGCCAATGGCTCTTGAGCAAGTACTTTCTGACCGTGATAGTGAAGATGAAGTAGATGATGACATTGCGGATTTTGAAGATAGAAGGGTATGACTGTTGATTGTTGTTTGATTTTGTCACTTTGTTCTATATTTATGCCTCTGTTCATCATTCACATCTTAATCACTACTGACCTCTCTCATGCACACGAATTCACATTTTACATGTGTTGTTGGAGAATCATTTATTGCCAAATATGATGCAGATGCTTGATGATTTTGTGGATGTCACCAAAGATGAGAAACAGATCATGCATCTTTGGAACTCATTTGTGAGAAAACAAAGGTTATAACACTATCACTTGCGCTTAATATCTCTCACTCATGGAATTTAATATTTGATATGTCTTATAATTTTATAATGCAATGTAATGGTATACTGTTCACTATATTCCTGCAAACCTCAAGCAGGAAACTCGTATACCTCCGATCTAAATTATTGTTGTTGTATGGCAGGGTACTGGCTGATGGTCACATTCCATGGGCATGTGAAGCCTTCTCCCGTTTTCATGGACAAGACCTTGTCAGAGCACCCGCTTTGTTATGGTGATTGTTCCATCTTCTTAGACCTGATAAATTTAATAGTTAATATGCAGTTCTCAGTCATATGCTACGTCTCAATTTCTTTCGCTTTAATAAGACTGACCCAAAAAAAGAACCTTAATTTTTTAATGCGTAAGGCAAATAGCTTTGTTCTCCTGTAACTTTAGTAATCGTTCATGTACCTTATCTTTTGGTGATTATAGCCATATTAGCTTGATGGCCAGTTTTATATTAAACATGTAGTGATCATTAACTCCTGCTATAGAACTGTGCGTCAGGTGATGTGGAAGAGGAGACAGGATTAGGATTAGATATACAAACAAGTTGAGAAAGGGACATATGAGTTAAGCCGGAGGAAAAACAGTGGAAAAAACAGGCTGTAGGCCCTCTCAAGAGAACATAATCCACTAAACAAAATCCTGTCAATGTTGGTAATTGTTGAAACCACATTTGTAAATTAACTAGCTGGATTTTATATCGACTCCTAAGATTATTTGCAACATTCCAGTTAATCTGGTAATTAGAAACGAAAAGCTTGTTCGAAGTTTTCCAAGTCCAAGTTTTGATTAGCAACTTTTGAATTATTTGAAATTGATTAACACCTCGATTCTTTTATTTTTTGTCTTGCATTGTCTGGTTTAGATTTCTAAACAAGCTCTTACTGCATCATGGATTATGTGCTTATGGTTGTTCTCTTCTTTTTTTTTTTCATTAATTTCCTAATTTTTCTTTTTGTTTAAGCAGGTGTTGGAGGTTATTTTTGGCAAAGCTATGGAATCACAGCCTCTTGGACGCACGGACGATAAACAACTGTAATTTAATTCTTGTTGAGTTCCAGCACGACAAACTGGATCAGAAGCAAGCCTGATATTTGTTCGTTAGTTATTGATCTATCAATATATCCAATACCTGGATTGTTGGAGTGACGATTGCTGGAGTGACCTTATTTCGATCCATGCGGACCTGCAGTTCTTCGTATCGTTTTGTACGTTCTGATAAATCATTCATGGGTCATCATTCTTTTGTAAGTGTCGGGTTGGCATGCAGAGAGGCTGCCGTCTTCTTTGTCTAGCCGTCTTTTCTGCAGAAAATGCTTCGTATGGAATACATTCTTTACATTGCAATATTATTGTTCATTCATTTTTACATTATTAGAGTATGTTTCTACGACTTCTTTGAAGTTTTTAAGTTTAATTTGCAGCTGTTTATTTGTAATTCCTTGCCTGTTTTGAGCGTGTTTAATTTTGAAATCTGGTTCTTTTAAATTTTTTTTTTTTTTTTTTTTTTCATGTGTGTCTCTCGTTTGTGTTTGGATGTTGGTTTTATGGATCTTACAAAATAGCATTTTTCGTGACAGAGTTGTGTACATTTTATTCTTTTCAGACCGGCTTAGATGGGATGTCACAGAGTTGTTATTTCTTTGTAAACAAGAATAGGAAGAAGAGGGAAGGAGTGGTCATTGATGTTACAGTTGTAATATTTTGTTTTGAAGGTATCGATGTCTTTTTTTAGTATCTCGGTATTACAACATTTTAGGGAAGTTGTATATCAGCCGTTGGTTTTGAAACATCTTGCTCAATCAGCTTTCTATTTTAAATTCATTGTAAACAGTTTTATTTCAGAATTCGTATCGGGAGTAGTTTGACTATTATTTAAGTATTTTTAGAGAAATTTTGAATATAAAAATAAATTTTAATGTGATCTACAATATTTACATTCTAATTTTTTTAAAAATATTGCTAAGTAGATATTTTAATGTTTCAAATTGTTGGTGAGTTTAAAAATGTAATTCGCTAATCTGTTATAGTTTTTCAAAATACCTATTTAGATTTTTTTTTTTTTGAAAAAATGTTAATACAAAAATAAAAATGATGCCTTATTAAATTTTTTGTATGCAAAGGTATAAAAAAATCCTAAATAAATATTTGAGAGCGTCGATGATAACGAATTAAATGTTGATTGTATTCATTATGGTTTTAAATGAAGGGTTGATATGAAAGTCTACTAACATTTCATCTTTATAGTCACAAAACTTGTGGCGGCACGGTTTTTACTCTAATAACGATCTGATCCGTTTAGAGAACCCTTGCGAAGGTGCCCAAGCGCTCTTGCAGTTTTTTCCAAGAATATGGGGCCTCAGGGCGCAAACTTGATCTATACCACGCTACATAGAATTTTTGTAGTGCTCTTTAATGTTTTAAGTATCCAATAATTTTCTTCCAAGTGTTCCAAGAAAGAACAGCGTCATTGACAACCAGGATATTAGTAAAGCCAGTTGCAACCTTTCAGAAGACATTTTTTTTTTAGCAAATTGTTATAGCCTCCTAAAAGCAGGAAGATGTGGGTTTGAGTCTTACCCAAGGGATTTTCTACCGTACCGAACCAAATTTTGATAAATTCAAATCCCAAAAATGCTGACTGTGCCTATCGACCGACTATGCCGATACATGTTTATTGTTACTTTTTTTAATACTAAAAATAAAGCATAGAAGATTTATTCAAAAATTTAAATGTAAAATTTTGATACGTTCCAAACCAATTCGTACTATACTGATAACTAAAGCATCGGACATGTACCGCCCGTACAGGTGCTGAATGGCATGTAAAGATGCAGTATTAACTAAGTTCGGTGCGGAGGAGTCATATAAAAAGAAAACATTAGATTGAGAGTAGTATAAGACGTTTGTTCACAAAGCTCGGCCGAGCACCTTCGAGAAGCACAAAGCTCGCCGTTATGTTATTTGAAAGAATCACCTGAGATATTCACCACTACTCATCTATCCAAACCATTCATAAATTTGGTAGAAAACAAGTGTACATTCAATTGAACAACTGAAATGCAGAATCCAGTAGTAACAACATCTGATGATTATCTTTCAGCTTCTTCAAAACAGACAAGAGCATATCCTCACCTTCTCCCCTTGCCTTTCGATTCGAAGTGTGCAGCCTTTCTTTTCTTCTGGCGGACCAGCACGGTGGGGCCGCCGCTGCCGTCCTCTCTAAACGGCATGCCCAAGAGCGCGAGCAGCCGCTGACCCTCCTTATCTGTTTTTGCCGTGGTGGTTATACAAACATCCATTCCCTTTGTTTTGCCGAGTGCTTCGTATCTTATCTCGGGGAAAACGCTCTGATCTCTCATGCCAATGCTGTAATTCCCATGCCCGTCGAAGCTGTTGGGATTGATGCCTTGGAAATCTCTTGTCCTAGGTAGACCCAGATTTATAAGCCGATCCAGGAACGAGTACATGACCTATGACTCGAACAGAAAAAAACTAAAGATTAGAAGAAAATTGAAATCATCCTACTTTAAGACATCATTCACGTACAATAAAGGTCTTGATCATATATTTGGAACAGTAGTTTATGTTCTCTCGATAAAAGAGGAAAAATAGAAAAGCATGCTATAAATACATATGCAGGCACCGGCGTGGTAGAGGAATTTATTTAAGGAAATAGAGTTGTAATCAATAACATTCTGTTCATTACATAATACCAAGGAAAGCTCAAGAGGAAGAGGGACATCTTGACGAGCTCAGCTAATGGTACTCTTGAATTCAAAGAAATTAACAGATTGCTATCATCATCATAACGAGCGAAAGGAGGCAAAAATTGTAAACAAGGAAATAGGGATGACATTAGAAATCCTAATGGGAGGCACTAAATGATCAAGCATTTTAAGGCCATGTAATATTAAAAACTAGACTTAATTGTGTAGAAGCTTAAAATTGAAAGCATATGATATCGAAGCTTGGAGATAGATGGAGGAAAAGTACGGACAGCCCATAGTTTGCATGATTTTTTTGTTTTTGAAAAGGAAAAGTACCATGTTTAGTACAATAATAACCAACAAGTAGCTGAACTTTTTTGCTACATGTTTGGATTAGCAATCAAACTTTCTCTATGCTTTCTCCTACTAGAGCCCTTAAAATTACTATCGAGTTTTTAATATCAAATTATCAGTAACATCAATCTGTTAATTAACATGGTGTTCCTTTCCATCATCTGCAACACCTGGCTTAATTAAGCAAATCCTGAACATGATCCTATCCTTGATAGCAATAATCTTATAATCATAAGACGTTTAAAACAAAGCCATCATCCAAATGGTTTCTAAAAACATAGTCCAATTAATTCTATTCAATCCAAATTTACATGCTGAGTGAGGCCTAAGAAATTCAATCATCACCACCTTTTCCAACTAATCCCATCCCGTCCTATCTTAGGTTCCAAACAGGGCTTACGTCGAGAGACTCTAGACCACTAATCGAAAACGTATTCTATTGTTGAATGGTTTGTGTCTTCATGTTATTGTGTTAAGCAATTTTGCGCATATCTCCTATTTTCTCAATTTTATACTCACATGTCATTGAACTTTCATCCTATCAACTTTACATGCTATGTAACCAAAATATAATTGAGGCACTAAAACAAATTGATACCAAAGGAGAACTGCATAACGCTATACCTACAAATAACGACCTATGATTTACAGAATAAGTTGATTTTTTCCTTTAAAAATAGCTCCAAATTTTCTCATACAGCACACAAACATATGTCCAGACTTCAAGGGCAGTAACAGGGGCGCACTCACCTTGCCTCGGAGAGTGACGGCAATGCCAACGACAGTGCCCTCTCTGAGTTTGAATGACGCAATAGATTTTTTGGCTCTTGTTTTAACGGGCCTCTGCCCTGTGATTGTGGTCAGGTCCTTTATCGCTGCCTCCAGCCCCTTAGAGTTCTGCTCAGCATCACCCATTCCACAATTCACCACTATCTTCTCTATCTTTGGCACCTACAACAACCACAAGCAAGTAAATGTGCATTATCAGATTGCTCAACAATTTAAACTTAATAATCAAGGACCAAGACGCAAAGCATATTCATTGTAATCCTTAAGGAGGAGCCCAGAAAATCAATCATGTAACTATCTTCTACCAAAAATCGGGAAAAAAGCACAGCATTCTAGCTATACAAGAAACAAAGCCTTTCCACATCATTGCGTAAATGGATCCTTGTACACCACATTGCTCTATTTAGATCCATGTTTTTGCTAAGGTCAAGCAAGACGAGATTATCCTTCAGAATTTTCATCCAACTCTTCTTGGGTCTTCCCCTACTATTTTTTTTTTTTTTGTAAGGATTATATCCAATATCTGGGATGAACCCAGCGACGGATTGGTTGGAATTTACCCCATCTAGTGCCCTGATGCAGGTTCGAATCCTGCTAAAGGTAGGAAGAAAATACGACCCGCAAGTTAGCGGGCATACGTGCATACATGTGACCCTCTTCAGCCTGAATAAACACCCCAAAAAAAATGTTGGCGCCAGGAATGGCCTTCGCGCCTTGGGTTCGCCCTGGGGTGAGCCCAGTGGCGCACAGGTTGGAATTTATCCATCTAGTGCCCTGATGCGGGTTCGAATCCTGCTAAAGGCAGGAGGAAAATACGATCCACGAGTTAGCGGGCATGCGTGCATACACGTGAACCCCTTGAGCCTGAATAAACACCGCCAAAAAAAGGTTGGTGTCACACTTCCTAACAAGCACATACACGGCTCTTTTCTACATATGTCCCAACCATCTTAAGTGATTTTCTCTCATTTTGATGTCTATTGGTCTCACACCGAAGTTCGACTTACTCACTTAATTTATAGTCTATCCGTCGACATATGTCCTCGCAACGGTCGCATCATTCTCATTTCTATGACACACAACTTCCACACCTGCTGATCTTTTACAGCCAAGATTCTAGATATACAAGGTAAAAATTGAGTATTTCTGCAGAGAAAAGCAAACAAAATAAAATTAACAAAACCAAGACCAAAATCTCATTATCGTCCTATAAACCTATCCATAGGTAGTAGATTAAGGGGCGGTCCTATTAAGTGACTGCTGAAAAGGCTAACTGTATTAGTTTTGCATACCATGTGGATATTGGTGTATCCGAACTCTTCTTTGAGCCGCGGAACTACGCGCTCGAGGTAGACAGCTTTGAGCCGGTGGACACGCTCCGACTCCGACCGGTCCAACAGCACGATTCCACTCGAAGACGTCGGTCAGCGGTGGCGCCGCCGTCGTCGCCTCGGCGCGCACCGAGGCAGTCGGCCGCCCCTTTATCCGGCTAGAGGAGGGGATTCTGAGCTGCAATGGCGCGTATTGGTGGACGGCGCCGAAGGCCCCGAGATAGGCAGCGCCCGAGACCGCGGTGGTGGCGGAGGAGAGGACGGTGCCCGCCATTACAGGCAGTGGAAGAGTATTGTGAGGAAGCAGATAGTGGGTTAGATAAGAAGGGATAGGAGTGCGTTAAGCTCCCGACATCTCACCCGAAATGGTGGAACCGGTAACAAAGGACTCGCGTTTCAACCGAAACGAAATGGCAAAAATGTTTCTCATATTTCGAAATTAACCCTTTTTTTTATTTAACATTGTAATTTACCCACCTGAATTTATGTTTTACTAGTGGTATGCCAGCGTAATACGCGGGTGCCAATGAAATATTAATAGACAATGATAGACAGAGATGGTAGTGCGAAAGTACATATACTAATAAAAGATTAAATTGTGCCCTGATATTAATGATAATATGTAATATTTCTAGCATTTAGTGCTGAGATCCACTCAAGCTTGTGAATTAGAGGGCAATAGAATAGCAGAAGCCGAGGCTCACTAAATCATAAATGTGCTCATTTCAAAAGAACATATATATATATATATAGTAAAATAAAAAATAAATAGTATTGCTTAAGCTCAATTTTCAAAGAAAATAAGCTTCAACAACTCTCTAAATGCAACTATATTTTCCTAATCTATCGAGATATAAGACTACAGGAGAAGCAGCTAACCAGCAGCAAATTTATATAATTTACAGTGAGAATGCACCTCAACATATGACAAAGGCACGGAAGCATATCATTATTTGATCTAAGACACGCAAATAGTATCAGCAAAAATAAGACAACTCAAAAGTAATAAGTAAAGCTATATATTGGAGCAACGCTTATACTTTATTTTGTTTAAGAAAATCAGGATGTTGCTCTCAAGCACATCAGAATGTGTTCCTACCAAGCATTGCAATTTGTCCTACAAAGCAAAACCAATTAAGAATCCCCAATTGATCACAACCAAAACAAAACTGATCAAAGCAATAATCATTACCTTGTGAGTGTTTGGAGTGAAACAGATAGAGAACGAAGAAGTTGTGAGCTATCCCATAGCTCAAATCTGATGGAATTAGAGGTGAATAGTGACGGAATGGCAACATCCACTATATGAGTACTGTGCAGTATGGTGACAGTATGGACTTTGCTGAAATTTAATTTTTAGAGAAAGAGTAAGAAAAGGAAGAATGAAAGGGATTGTATGTCTGTACGCTGAGAAAAAGAAGAAGAGGACTTGCATATTAGTCCTTCTACTATTTAAAATCTATGAATAAACCCTTTTTTTTATTCTTTGAACACTTTTTAGAAGTATTTTTTGAAAAAAAATTAATACAAAAATTTTATATTTTGATGAAATTTTAATATTCATTTTAAATCCCGCTGAGAGTTTAAAGCTTCATAATATCTATTTAAAAGTTTTTTTTTGACAATGTTAAATGTGAAAGTTATAAATCTTATCAAGATTTACAACCTTATTACTAAAAGTTTCTCAAAAAATATTTATACAGTAGTTACAATGACTAATACGAATACTGAGAGAGACTTATGTATAAGTTCAAATAGTAAATATAAATTTTAGGGACTTATTTGTAAGATTAGAAAGAATTTAGATGCTGATGTTGCATTTACCAAAAAAAAGATTGGAAGAGAATATATCGCAAAGGAGGCCGAAAGCTCTTGTAGCATGATGCTACATGTCCAGTGTTTATTAAAGAGTAGTTGGGTAAAGATGAGGAGATTCGACAAAAAAAATGCACTACAGCATATAGTATATTTTTGAAAACTTTGGTACTTTTGATAAAATTTTATAATTTATTTTTCAACAAACGTCCAATATTATAGAATTGGAGAGAGACGGATATAGGAGGGTTAAATGTAAATAATAAAAAATCTAGGTGGTATACGTAAATATGCAAAGATGGTGAAAACAAAGCCACGTGGCTTAAGGAGGAGGGGAGGAAGAAACCCAACTTTAATGTAGTAATAGATTTATGTCAATATATATATATATATATATATATATATATATATATAATATATCTCGTTAGCAACAACATATGGTCTCAGCCACAAATGACGAAGTTATGAACGGTTGTGCAAAAGAATTGGAATAGCAAAATACAAAATGACGTATTTTGAAAGTATGTCTAAACGTTTTTAGTGTAATATATAAAGTATCAATTGTTTTTTTATTTTATCCGGTTTAGGAGTAAATAAAAAAAACCACATTCAAAATAATCTTATTCCATATAAAAATTTCTATCGATTAAGAACTCAACTTAGCCGATAGTCACTAGATTTTGCACGCCCTGACGCTCGAGCTCAACATGTTTGGAATCCCGAACATGAGTTCTATAAACATCTTCACATACTCATGAATTGTACATGCATGCTCGAGTCATCTCAACTTGTGCTTCTTCGGAGGTATTATCGGAATAGAGCTGCCCCTCGAGCTCTTGAAACCCTACCATGCCATAACGACAATTCATCTGTATATGAACGCTAAAACCTACTACTAAAGACAACTTCTCGCGTGAGTTGCCTCATACCGTCATATACCGCTTGCAACTTCGCCTTTTGTAGCGCCTCAACTCGCGCCTCACGCCTCTATGCTCCTAGATCATAAGGACTTTGTAGGCCATCTTCGACGTGAATGATATTCTCAATCATCACTTCATCTCATAAACCTTGTCCACGAGTTTTCCAAGCTTTGTTTCAAAATTGCCAGCAGCATCAAGGGAAGATTTCCGTGCTTAGACTGTGCGGTTGGACGGGGCCCAGAGTGGGGCCCAGTGTGATATAGAAAGTAAAATAGAAAGTAAAATATTTACTTGGTGTGCACTCTGAACCAAACGTGAAGTACTGATATTCTTTCCGGTTATCATTTGAGTAACTGTAGCTGAAACTTGATAGTTACAGGACCATCTGGAATTCGAATATATAATATGTATTTTATGAGACATATACCATACGGATAGACTCATAGATAGGAGATTTTTTTACAAGAATATTACCAATCAGAAAGTATGGGATCATTGGTCTCTTCGTTCAAGAACTCGTAAATTTTATGTGCTAAAATTCTCCATCTTTTAAACCAACGTAAGGAAAGTGTAGAAAATTGAATAAAATATTGATTAACCTTAATTTAACTAAAATCTTAAGATATTTATTTATGATTTATAATTTTAATTTTTTATGTTATGATATTTTAAAATATGTAACTATTATTATCTATTTATTTACAACAAAAATATATGTAACTATTTAGAAACATATTTTTATACATTATTCAACTATTTTTAAAGTTTAAATATAAAATGTCATATTATTAGTCTTAAGACAGTTAACCAGCGGGGGCGAGACAAGTAATTTTCCCCAAGAAAAAAAAATTAAAAATAAAATAAACCAATAACTTTTTGGCGGGATGAGGCGCCATCCGCACAATCAGTAGAAAGTCTAGAACACACTAAGGGGCTGTTTGGTTTGCAGGAGTTGAGGCTGCAGCAGTTGCAACTGCTGCAGTTCGCGAACGCGCGTGTTTGGTTTGCTGCAGTTGCAAAGTGGGGTGTGCTGCAGTTGGAGGCGCGAACTGCAGCGGTTCCAACCACAGAAATTTCGGCCGTAGTTACAAACGCTGCAGTTCAGAATTTACAGAAATAAACCATTTTTTTTTCAAAATTACAGAATCAGCCTTTTGGATTTTGCAAAAACCTCGACCCTTATCATAAAAATTGGCAAAATTAGTCCCTCACATCACTAAATTTAGTAATAAAATTTTTTTATTCGCGCATGTTCGTCAATAAAAATTTTTAAGTCAAAATATTGTTCCATTTCTTCAAAAAAAAGCAAAAAACGAGATCTTGAAGAGTTTAAAATTTTTTGCAATTGTTAAAAGTTTTCCATAGTATAGAAAAATTATAATATAACATATTAAATATTTATAATAATAAACAAACAAAACAAAATTTGAAACTGCAAGGCTCAACTGCATCGAACCAAACATCAGATTTCAAACTGCAGTAGTTCGAACTGCATCAAACCAACAGACCTATTGCATTACAAAATCAGAAAAATACAACTCCCAGCACTTCCAACTGCTGCATTTACAACTACGACTCCAACTACATCAAACCAAACAGCACCTAAGCAAAAGCTTCAATGGAGGCGGAGGCCGACGATCTCCAGCGATCTTCCCTCTTCCATGCCGACCAGCGTCTCATCTCCGCCGATATTCTTCCTCCTCCTGAGGTCTCTGTGTGTGTGTGTGTGTGTGTGTGTGTGTGTGTGTGTGTGTGTGTGTCTGTTTTGGAACTCAGGTAGGTAATATAGGATATTAAATGGCAGGTGAAAGCTCGGATCGAGATCGCGGTGCTCAACTTCCTCCAAGCTCTCAGCTCCCCCAACCCCGCCATCTCTCATCTTCCCCTCGTACGTATCTCTCTCTCTCGCTCTCTCTCTCTCTCTCTCTCTGAATCATATTTCCATTTTTATCTTGCACATTATATAATTGTTGCCCTAGTGGTCAGCTCCATAGGTACGAGAACTGCTTAGGAAGGGTGATATCTAGGGTTAAGTTCACACTCCTGCAATGTGGGAGGAATTTACGAATTTCTTCGGTGGCGGCGGAGAGTGGGCTATATACCCACACCAACTACCCACACTTAACTATGCAGGTTGGAGCTCCCCAGGCTGGCTTTTAACAATACTGGAGCAGTCCCTAGCTAGCTCTGGGCGCAAGTTTCTCATTGTTAACGCAAATATTTATATAATCCATAAACATCGAGATCCCCAAATAATGGAATAGTTATTCTATGATCTACTCCTACTATTAGGAATGTGTAATTATATTTATTTATTTGACCAATACTTTGTTTTTATCCAAATGTGGTGGCGTGCTCACTTTGAACATAGTACTTCGCCTTTAAGCAGGAAAAGGTTGAATTCATGCAGGGTTTTCCGGGAGAAATGTTTACAATTTGAGAGCTCTAGCACTTTGGTAGTTGTTCTAGTATTTGCTGGGAATATCTCCCGTTATCTTTCGATCCATAGGACTATAGTGTAGCTATCTAGAGAATAGTTCAATTGGTGCACTCTCTTTTTACAAAATACTAAAGCAAAACCCACCAGCCTACCAAATTCACTCTATATGTCAAGAACATAGCACGAACAGCCTACCAGTTTACCCAATGTTTGTTATCATTTCCAATAAAGCTGTATATGCTGGAATGATGTCCTTGTTCTGGTTTAAGCAGATAAGTTCAAATGAGTGTAGAGTGAATGGGTAGAAGTGTAGCCCTACACCCTTTTTTTAGCTAGCTTTTATTACAAGCTGAAAATTATGTATGTTCTGGTTTTAGCAGATGGATTAAGGAATAGAGATTGCATTTAACGTAAACACCATTATTATTTTTATCCCATGTAGTTTTCAACTTGGAGCTTTTCCTATAAGTATTCGCGTAATGTTGTAAATAATTTTCTGCTTGAGCCTTAGTTTTTCTTCTAATTTGTACTGTAGATTAGTAGAAAGTCCAGCAACAGCAGTCTTCGAACTGGCATGCTGAGCGATATTTCTGCTGTTTTTCTCTCAAATTCTTTTTGCAAGCGGTCTCTCACGAGGGCTGACAATGCCAAGGCTTTTATCAGAGGTACAAAATGTTTGTCATGCATTTAGTGTGAGCTGTCATCTTGCTGTGAAGTCGGATTTCTTTTTGGAGGTTAATGAGTAAAGGCTTATCTATTGTTATTATTGGAAGTTAAAATTAGATGTAAAATTATGCTGGCCTGGCACTTGATTGCATATATTGTGACAGAAATCACAAACTTCGTATGGCCAAAATCTGAATAGAAATTCGACAATCAATTTTTACTTATTTTGGATATTTCTAGAGGACAATATCTGGTTGCTTAATTAAACAATAAGATAAATGGAAGGCAGACAGTTGATGTTCTAAAGGTTTATTTTGCCTTTTTGGGTGGTGCGGGGGTGTTTTTTTTTGTTTCTGTTTTTGTTATTTTTTTGTTTTTTGTTTTGTTTTTGTTTTTTGTTTTGTTTTTGTTTTTTTTTTGTTTTTTTTTTTGTGTTTTTTTTGCGCAACTAGTTCTTATCACAGTGCTCTATTTAACCTCACCCAATGCACCAGTCCCGCACTAGTTGCGATGGCTGCAACCAACCCATTACTTTCATGCCTAAAGGATTAGATTTAATGGGATAGCATTGAGTAGAGTAACCCATTTTGGTTATAAACCATCAACTTGGTCCCAAGTAATGGGTTATACTCAGCGGAGCACTATGACTGAAACCAACTGCAAGTGAACTATCCCATTGTGCTATAAACCCATCCACATAAAAATGTACCCAATTTGGGATTAAAGCTGAAATCATAACCACCTTAAAGGCCTTTGTGAAACTGGATTTTATTGTTATAATTTGCTTCAATAGTGTGGAAGGTAATGGAGATGTGCTACCAGATCCTTGGCCATGAAAAGTTGGTGACACAGAGAGAGATCTTCTACAAGTTGCTTTGTGATGCACCTGGTTATTTCTCCTCACAACGTCAGGTTGATGCAGCTATTCAAGGTTTGTACCTGGAATTCCTCACGAATTCTCATTTTCTTGGTGGCCTGGTTCTGGTATACAAACTCATTATTGCTTTTGTTTAGATGTTGTTGCCTTGCTTCAGTGCAGCAGGCAGAGTCTTGGAATCATGGCTTCCAGTAGAGGTTCCATTGCCGGTCGATTATTGATTCAGGTATATCGCTTAAAGAAAAGACAAGCATCTAACTGCTAAAACATCTCGTTACCTGCCAATGAAAGCAACATGTATTTGCTATTCGGGACAGAGTGGTAGTGTTTTGACTGTATTGTATGATTTACATAGATTCTCCAAAATGCAATAACAAACGTCTGTTTACTTCTAAAAATGCATCAATATATCTTGTTACATTACCAATGAAAGCGGTATGACCAGAGAGCTAGCTTATTACTTTATTCTGTCATATTGGAACCTCTTTGGCTGAATTATCTAGATGCATGTAGGAACCTGGCCAGGAGATTATAGACTGTTCCACACTCGGACCTGCTGGGCATGCTATAACTGGAGACTTAGATAAAATTAATAAGATGGTTTTTCGCTCTGAAGCGCGTTATATTCTTGTTATTGAAAAGGTATTTAAGATGCACTTTCCAGAGGAGCTGTTTTCTTTTGATATTGTCGGCTGATCAGCTTCATATCCCCTTAGGATGCCATCTTTCAGAGGCTCGCTGAGGACCGTTTATTCAATCAGATTCCATGTATTCTGATCACAGCAAAGGGGTATCCAGATATAGCTACAAGGTGCAAAGTAACAACATGGCTCTTTTTTCTTAAAATGGTGTTTCACACTAGTATCACTATTATGGAGTCTGAACTTAGAGGGTCAAAAACAAACCCTAATTTGAGTTGATTGCTTGGAAACAAGATTTTAGGTGATTCAGAAAGCCACAAGATGGAATAAGACGAGGGAACATTCGAAAAAATTTAGTTCACCGGAGAGTTATTGGTGTGTGCATGTGAAATTAGTGCAAGCATGGAATGATACACCAAAGGTCGTAGTACAAAAACTATTAATTTTTTTTTATTACAAAAACGTTGTATATCAAAGAGGTTCACACCCAATGAGTTGGTTGTTTTTTTTCCTTTCCCTTGTAAGAAGAAAGACCAGCTGCCATGATTATTTCTGTAGCCCATTGGATTTTAATGTTCGCTAATTAGGTTGATCTAGTTAGTGATTTTGGGAGCACTGCCCGACAAACTGACATCGATAGCATCTGAGAGACTTTACGTTGACAGTTTCTCTGATGAGACCTAAGAAGTCGTGGGTGAGCAGTGCATAACCTTTGCCTTAGTTAACACTTCTTAAGGTCTTGTATTTTCTACGTTAGCAACTGAAGGCGCTAATGAAATGAGGGAAACTTGAATGCATAAGAAATATTATAATCCAAATTAGTATATCACCTTTTCAATATTCGCCTTACTGCATATATCTCTTTTGATTATCCATTTCTAATAAGACTAACCATCCTTGTTGCTTATGACATATGATTGTATGCCTTTCGGAAATGTAAAGCTTCGTCACAAGAATTAGCTGCTTATTCTGTTTAGATTGCTAGATTGTATTTAGACGAATTTATCATTGTCAAAGTAGCTGTAATCATTTGAACTGCCTGCTCGTTTACTTTTAACCAAGATGGACCATTTGCTCGCTAAAGTTCATGAACCGAAGCACGTCCTTGTAGTTTGGGAGCATTCCTACATTTTGGTATTGTTTATTGTACACGCAGGTGTACGGTCTACAACCTAAAGTTCCCTGAATCGCTTTCAACTTAAATACCTATTCACTCACTGAAGTGTACTGTACTAATTAGCTGAATTATATGCTTCCACTAGCAATTAATAAGCCGTTAATTGGATAATTAACTGATTCTTATGCATCTGATTCGTTAAGAACCATTACATGGGTAACAATGCACCATATGGGCTATAACTAGCGGTCCTCATGTTTACTGACTGAGTTTTGGATTAAACATAAACTGCTTTTTCTTTCATGAAGTACTTTACTATTTTTTTCTTATTTGGTTTAATAGTAATGAGTTTTTTTTTTTAAAAATCTGGACCAGGTTCATACTACATCGAATAAGCCAAAATTTCTCAGATCTGCCTATTTTGGCTCTAGTGGACTGGTGGATATCCTAGATCTTTTGGCATTTGCTTTTTTTTTTTTTCCTTCTCATACTTGTTAGTTTAGTATAAAAGTTAGAGGTGTTCAGGAATCCAGCAGGACTGGCTATACTTTGCACTTACAAGTTTGGAAGCATAAGGATGGGCTTGGAGGCTTACAGATACGGTATTTTCCGCCGGTAATTTTACTAAGTATATGAAATAAATCAATAATATTGACTTGTGAGGTAACTTATTTTTCAGCATGCAATGTGAAGTGGCTTGGACTAAGGGGGGGTGATCTACAGCTTGTTCCTCAAGATTCCATGCTACCACTAAAGCCACGCGACTTACAAATAGCTAAAGGCTTGATGTCCTCGAATTTTTTGCAGGTCTAGTTTCTATATAAAAAATGTGTGTGGACAGAAGTCGAGCACAAAGTTGGGCCCGGATTTGCCAAAAAAAAAAAAAAAGAATTTGCCTTGGAAGTTCTTTAAATTTTTCGCATAACTTGATTTTGGACTTTAACTTCTGTCTAACTCCGTTCACCGTAGCACTGCTATTTATATATTTCCGCTTCTTTTATATATTTCGCTTTTTAATGATTGTTTATATATTACATTGGTCATGGGTCATTTATATCTATTTTATAAATAGATCTTTTTTTTTTTTTTTTGAGAAAGTCTAAGGTGGATTAGTTCCTATATTTACATCTATATTATAAATTAGTTATTGGTCAGGAATATAGAAAATCCACAAGCATCTTGCTAACTGCTACTGATTTGTAATCTGTTGGTAATATGTTCTTGGTTGGATAATTTATTTCTAAGTTTGTAGGTTATTTGCACTTCACTGACTGCATTATTTTGGTTTTGCAAATTGCAGGGGCCATATAGGACAGAGTTGGAGGAGATGGTTGAGATGCAACGTAGGGTTGAGATTGAAGCCTTGTACCGCCATGGCTATAGCTTCTTGGGGAGACACATCACTAAGAAAATTGTACAATCCGACTACATCTGAATGTACGCATTCTTCATCCAAATTATGCGAAAATCCATTATACAGAGACGGCGGCGAGAAAGAGCTACTACTGTATCAGTATTTTTTGTCAATGTATAAAAGATTGGAAGTGGCGCGGCGTCATAGTGGTAAGGGGCTTAGAAAGTCTACCGTCCTGGGTTCGAACCCTTTGCCGTTAATTGCGTTTATAAATGCTATGTTGGGATGGTATGTATGTACGTTTCCTCGCGTGCGATGAGGCACAAGATGAGAGTTTTATGCGGATAGAGTTTTAACTTTTAATGGAGACTGGGGGCTTAAAAAAATACAAGATATTGAATAAGTTATATTAAATTAGTGGGACTTAATAAATAGCCAGTAATTCTAAAACTATTTTGTGATATAAAAAATATTGTTTTACTTGTATTATAAAGATAATTTATTTACTATGATATATATTATACAAGTACTTATATTAGTTTTACCACATATGAGAGGGTACTGTTATAAATTATTTTATGACATAATCACATGCAAATATTATGATCATGACGTCATTAATATGCTCCGTTAGCCCCTGAAATCTTGTCCAAAGATGACGGTAATAAACAAGTATGATAACAAATGTTATACTTTCAACATTATATCTGATCAACTTTAAAATACGGAATACTATTATAAATCTTGCTAATTTTATAACTGTATATTATACAAATAAATTAAAACTTAATATTTATATATATTTTTACTTTGTTTAATAAATTTAACTATAATTAATAATTGTTATATTTAAAATGCGTTGCTTAGTTTATTTAAATAATATAATATGGTATCTTTATGATTAATATTATGGTATATACAAATAATAATAAAATGACATGTGGCGTAATGGATATGATAACTATGTTTTTTGTGTTATATATGTTGAAATTATAATAAAATGTGTTATATATAATTAGCCTGCGATAAATATAATAAATAAATTTATAATAATAGATTATATTTTAATCACTGAAAATGTATGTATAATTTCTTAAATATAACTTGTGGAGTTTGATAATATAATAAAGATATAAAATTAGCAAAAATAGACAGATTCTATACTAATATTTTATAGTTTCTACACCAAACTTCTACTTTTCTGTCTTTCATCTGTTTTCTTTTATCCTTCTCTATATTTCCTCCTCCACTTCTCATTCGACCACTCGAAGACATCAATCAGTAAATCAATGTAAATCTGAATTTGTATAACACAGCTTAAAACCTTCTTCGATTGTCCTCTATGAAGAACAGTAGTGATCGGTGATGCAGATTCAATCTCTAGGGTTTTGAAGAAACCCCTAATCGGTTGCTCCAATCGTAGAAATTGTAGTTGTATTTCGTTAAATTAGCATTTCAAAAGCTTCAATTTACGGTTAGTTAATTCGATTTCACTTTCTTCAAGCCCTGATTCGTTCAGTTCTTTGGCAAATCGTGGCTACGGGAATGAGTTCCGAGCATGGGGATCAAGCACTCCGTGAATCTCCAGCTGAAGAATCTCAGCTTGAAGAATCTCAGCAAAAGTAATTTCACATCTATGTTAACTTAGGTTCTTTAAGTATGTATAATTGAAATTCTGATTGTTCTATTGATGTTGTTTTAATCCAGGAAGTCGAAGATAGCATATAGTAGAGAACTACTGTTGTCTTTGGGAGAACTAGATGTCTGTAAGAGATTACCGAAAGGATTTGATAGGAATCGTTTGAGGTAATGATGTTATTGATTCTTTATAATAAGTGAATGCTGAAGATCCCAGAGTTGTTTCCGAAAATCAGCATGAACTATATGCTGCTCAAAAATAAACTATGCAATGTTTTAAGTGAATTATGTATGCTCAAGTGAACTATGAAATTCAAGTGAAATTGATTTTTGGTACAAAAAGTTGGTCTGTAGTAAAACTCAGACATGCATTGAAGTATATGCTGCTCATAGGTGAACCATTGAACGAACAGTACTATCCAAGTGAACTTGATTAATTTTAGGACAAATTTTGGGTGCTTTAGATAACTTAATAAGCTTATGATTATTTTGGCTATCAAAATAGTTAGCTGAGCTTCGATTGTTCTGTGGAACAGCGAGTTTGAAGATACATCTAATACTGCATTTGAGAGGCAGAGGAGCCTAGGAGGTTTGCGACCTCAGAATAAAACTGAAAATTCGGGTGGTTATTCTGGTGGAAGTACGGGAAGGTGGGATATACGCTCTTCTGGACAGACTGAGAAAGATGTAGATTCTCAGGGTGATCGAGATTTGCCAGGTGTACATCCTCTCAACTTACTGCATGTTTGTTGAATGTGTAGTAAAATCAACAATCTTTCTATCTTTCTTCTATGGAGTTATTTCCAGTTTGACTAGATGAAAACAAGAATTAAAAAGCTATGCTTTAGTGTGTGGAAGTAAGCATGTCAAGTTACTAGAGTCTTTAAGCATGGACCGCAGATCATGCTATATGATTTACGCAATTATTTTAAGTACTTAATACCTATATGATTTATGCAGTTATTTTAAGTACTGAACACCTTAACGGGTAAATTCAAGACTTTCATTCTTACAGATAATTTCTAACAATAAGTGGATAACTAATGCTTTGATATCTTATGATAGTTCAATGTTTGGTTGAACTGTATTTATGTAAAAATTTCAGTTTTGAATAGTTTGTTTAGCTAATTGCTTATAGAAAAACTTTATGGTTTAGGAAGAGAAGCTCAGCCTTCACCTCTACTTTAGAAAGATTGTGCTGACAGCCAAATAGACTCCACTAAAACTCTTTTACTTACTTGATATGTAGTCTAAAATATAAAATATTATTCATGATTAAATAAGATTTTATCCAACAGCTAAAGTTTAGATTCTTTTTTCCTTGTTGGGTGGTTTTACATCACCTGCGTTCATTTGTAAGATGGAGTATTGCTTGTGGAACCAGATTATTGATGTCAAGAAAGTAAACTTATTCTCACACTATTGACGCAGTCGTTCGGTATAAATATATTGCTTCTCAGGCATAATCCTTTACTAGAAATATATTTGCTCACTGAGATGGAAGTGAAGGTTGATTTCCGTTGTGTAAAAGAAAGCATAGTAACGAAGTAAAGGAAAAAAAGAGAGTATGTTGGTGAAGAAGGAAATGAAGAACGACGATGTTGGAAGGAGATTGTCTTTGAGCTGTAGTAGTTTTAAGTATGGGCGAGGAAAGTATCTCATTTTAAATTTTTGAATCAAATTGAAAAAATGAGTTGAGGTGAGTACTATCATACTTGAAATTGCCCCCATAAATATAGGCTTTGGATATTATACATCTTGAATAATATCATTCATACGTGGATTACTGCCATAGACATAGGCTATCTATATTGTATATCTTGAATACTAACATTTATACTTTCATAGTTGAGACTTTGTATGTGTAGAACGAGTTTCTATGAGGTTTACTTTATTGTTTTTGTTCAAAGTGCAACTGTTCATTTATTATTCCTCGACGAAAAAAATTAAGGGTTCCTTTGCTGTTCTGTTAACGTTTTATGCTATTCTTATCATTCATACTTTGATTGTCCCCAGAGAGATAGGCTCTGGATATTATGTAACTTGATTAGTATCATTCATAATTGAGACCAAGGTTTTCCGTGATGTGCCAAGTTGAGTTTCGATAAATTCCAAATTCGAGATGTGCCAAGCGTGCCGTTCCTTTAATAAAATATTATTTTATACTTTTATTAAAATAAAAATAAAAAACAACCCTAATTTTTTTTTTAAAAAATGATAAGGCTAGGTGCGGCTAAAATCGATTCACATGATTAGAAATAGAGAAATTGAAAAAATAAGCAAAGTGAGGGTCACGGGTTAAAAATAAGAAAGAATAAGGGTCACGCGCCTGACCCGTTGCTGTGCCGCCCATTGAATTTGAAAGAAAGAGGAAGGGTCGTTGACTGGATTTTTTTTAAAAAAAATCCAAGTGCCGCCTGTGTCGGGCAGACGGCCGAAAAGGTCCATGGATCTGGCACGTGCCGGGCGGCACCACGTATACTGCTCGGCACGTAAAACCTCGTCTGAGACTATCCATGTGCAGAATGAGTTTCGATAAGGTTTCCTTTATTGTTTGTGTTCAAAATGCACTGTTCATTTTTATTATTCTAAACAAAAAGGTTCCTTTGTTGTTCGGTGAACTTTATTCCACTGTGCTTTTAATCATGTGGAATTTATATCTTGCACTCTATCATTTTTAAATATCAATAAGGAGTAGCTCACTTGACAAGTGGTAAATACAACAACAAAGCATTTTCTCGCTAGGTGGAATCAGCTGCAATGGCTTCTTGTATGCCACATTACTTTATCTGATCCTTGTCTTCATTCACGTCCAGCGAAATGAGATCATTCCTTAGAGTTTCTACCCATCTCTTTTTAGGTTTATGGTAAATAATTATAATATCTCATAAATGTGGTAACTTTATGCAGATATATAATGGAAAAGAGAAAAAAAATATCGAGACTTTCTGGAAATGCAATTTATCTGTTGCCTATTTAATCACGATAAGTTGTGTTATCACCTGATCATATTAGATGTCATTACTACAGGCATCCGAAATTCTGGTGCACACTCTTGTTGCACTACAGTATCTTAAGCATAGTTTTCGGTGCTTGTCGGCATAGCCTATGCCGGGCGGCACGTGCCTGTTCCGGCAATTGTCGGCACGGCACGAACTGGCACGTGTCGAAAAATCTTATATTTAAAATTTAAAATTTAAAATTTAAAATTTTATTTTTAAAAAATAACAAATAAATGTATATAGGCGTGGTCGGCACGGCACCATCGGCACGTGCCGAGATCTAAGTTTACCGAAACTTGGCTCGGCTCGGTACATAAAACCTTGATCTTAAGCAGTTTTATTGTTAAGCTTCATAGCTGAAATGAGTGTTTTAATTGAATTTACAATTCTGTGCTGTTCTAATATTTCATAGGTGATTCAAAAGTCCTCTCGTTTATGTCAAGTTGCCCTGATCTTGCTTGATTCATAACGTTGGTTTGCTTCCGGTCATGCACTTGTATTAGTAGCTGAGCTCTGTGCAGTTGGGTGCGTTGCCGGCATATGAAATGAACCAACCCTATAGAGATTTTGTCATTTTGCCAAATATGCTAAAGGTGCTAGATTTTTTTTTTTTTTTTTTTTTTTTTACCTAATATGGGTACTATGAAGGGTTACCCCAAGCATAGATGTTCAGAAAACAATGTTGTAAACCAAACTATCCACAGATCCAACTAAAACACTATTGGAAGATCTTTTGTACCTTCTTGCGATGTCCCATTGGAATTAGAAAGATGAACTCTCTTATGGTCTTCTCTTACTGGACTGAACTTATCTTACAACCCTTATTATCAAAGAGATGCAAGCTTTTCTATGAAGGAACAGCATACCGCAAAAGCCCTAATTACTCCAGTTAAAATAGCAGTGTAAGTTCATATATTCAGCTGGTTAACACCACTTGTCTTATATTACAAACCTGTAAGTTAATTGGAAATTCTGGTGAAGCTTCCCAAAGTTCTGCTATTCTTGTAGTTTTTTTTAGGGTGATGTAATGATATACTGACTGTAGGACTTTCCAAATGGATGTAGATCCACGGCGTTTTGGAAATCAACCTCGTCGTTCTTGGCAACAACCAGAGCATGATGGCCTTCTTGGTAGTGGTGTTTTCCCGAGACCTTCAGGTTATCCCGGAACATATGCTCCAAGGGGTCGAGGAAATAGCACTTATCAGCTCACAAGAAGCAGTGAACCTTATCAACCTCCGCGACCATATAAGGTCGTTGACCTTTTCTTCTTGTGTTCAATAGCGTATGCTCTTTTTAGGCTACTTTCAATTTATTGGGTTATCCTATGAGATCATATGTTAATAATTGTTTGCAAGATTACCGATTTCATAATGAAATCAACAGTTTCAGATTGGCATCGCCCTGTGCTGACCCCGGTTAGGTTGAACCTTCAACCAATTCGATAAATCGGCCGCATTTCTACAGATCCCACCCATCTTTCCAAATGTCAAATAAAAAAAAAAAAAAAAGTAGTGCTCGGATGGATCTACCACCTCAGGAGCAGTTTTCCCTTCTGTTCATCTTCTCGAATATCATGTTCTCTCTCTCTCTCTCTATTCCCTTTTCTTTTAAAAAGGACTACTTTAACCTCTCGTTGACAAGGATAATAAATAGCGGGAAGGGTCACAAGCTAGTCGCCACACTTTTTTGTCTATTTTTTATTTCTTTTTTAATTTTGATTTTCCTTTTTTTCCTTTTTATGTCGAAATCCTATGCAGGGAGTCGATAGTTCCGGTACTGCTGATCTCCATACCAGCTTAACAAAAAAAAAGTTCGCTACCATCCCTGATATCAATAATGCAACCTTGCTGCTAATATACTGCTGACTTTTGCATGCATTAGAAGAACATATATGATGATTGATTTGTTTTATTCTTTCCCTCATTAGGCTGTACCATTTTCACGAAAGGATACTGCCGATTCATTTAACGACGAAACGTTTGGTTCCTTTGAATGTTCAAGTGAAGACAAAGCCGAAGAAGAAAGAAAACGTAGAGGTACTGCATAGTCTGCTTGTAACTTGCACGTCGCAAATCTGTTGAAGATGTTACATTGACTTTTAGCAATTTGGGGAAGATGTTTTGAAGATTTCCCTTCCATGTTTCAACTTAAAGTAAACTGTATATGCAGCATCTTTTGAATTGATGAGGAAAGAGCAGCAAAAAGCACTGCAGGATAAGCAAAAGCAGAAATCAGAAAGTCATAGAGAAAAGGTTGGCAATGATGCTGCTTTGCTGTTAGAAGTTCCAGAAGAGGACCTTACTAGAAAGAAAGATGACCGAACTGATGTTTTCGGTGCTCCTTCTCATGGCCAAAATGGTTCTTCTAGGCTACCTAATAATGTGCAAGGTTCTGTTTCTAGGCCAGTAGTACCCCCTGGTTTTGCGAGTGCAAGGTTGGAACAGAACCCTGTCGTACAATCTGGAACCAGTCTCATTGAGGTAATATTTGGTTCTTTAACTAGATAATATCAAGTGTATAACTTTGTGGGCTTATTGACCTTGATTGTAGGGTGGGGGTTGCTTAATGCTAGCTTCTTGACTTTGGGTATTTAACAGCATTTTTTTTTCTTGCGCATAAATTTTTGTTTTTTAAGCGTAGACGTTATGAATCATGCATCAGCTGCTACCTCTTGTATGTTTTCTGTCCCGATACTTCTAAATGTTAGTTTTTACCCTTCAGCGGTTGTTACTGTTGACTTCATTGTATGTGTTGCTGATGGACACCAGTGAAATATGCGGATTCCCTTTACTGCTGTTGTATAACATAAGCATGCATAGCCAAAATAATTAGGTTTATTTTTATTTGTTAATAACAGTCATCTTTTTTGGTATTTCTTTTTCTTTCCAATGTTACAGTGCTGAATTGGCGGCATAAGATCTAGATAAGATAGCATTTACTTCGCCAGTGATAACATCTACTAGCTAAATGTTTGATGGTATCTGTCTGGAATGTTGTCCTACAGCATTGACGGTTAAGGGTTAAGTAGAGCAAAATTTCTTAGGTTCAAGGACAAGAATCGAGTATCTGGAAATACATGGGTTAAACCAACCAAAAAGTTGGTCATGCATGTACTACCTTTTGCTTTAAATTTGTGCGAGATGGGAAAACTGTTCTTCCATGATGGAATGTTACAAGTCATCTAACAAAAGAGTGAAAAACTCATATACAGTTTTTTTGTTTTTTAAAACACTCCTAATGTTTTGCTGGGAAAATAGTTCAGGAGAATATTCACAACTCGTGGTTAGTTACATTGCTACATATAGAGAAGAAGGTTGTCGAAGGCACAACTTGGCTTGTGCCTGGCACAAGGCACGGAAAAGGCGCGCTTGGTGAAATCAACGGACACAAGGCACAATTTTTATATGATAAAGTTATAAACATCACTCGTAAACAAGATCAACATAAGTGAAAAAGATAAGTTTGAATTTCAAAGTCATACGAGGAGTAAGTTTATTGATTTATTTATTAATGCAAGGTATATGTGGATTAGGCCTAGGTCTAGCGCCAGATTGCACACTATGTGGGTGTGGGCAGATGGCAGACGCTAGTGTGCCTAGACACGTAGCTACTATATGGCTTGATGAACCTAGCCTTTTGTAATCTTGAATTGGTACTTGAATGTAGGCAAATATATCAGTATTCATGCAGTATAGAACCAAATGAGACCTGTTTCTTCACCATCATCTCATAATTTTTTCCCATTGGCGTACTAAGATGCAAGGATTCATCCAATCAAGTTTCTGGTTCATAGACCAGTTTTTCAAAAAAAGAAGTCCTGCTCTTGAGAAGCATGGTGATATTTCACATGATATCAGCACAGTTACCTTTTACACTACGAAATTTATGCCACCAACATTTGAGAACCTTTATTAGTTCGAAGGAAGGAAATGCCGAAGGCATCAACCCTATCCTCCTCGAGTCAAATTCATGTGTTGCAGCAACTACTGAAGGTCTAGTCGTATCCTCCATATCTGTTAAATTGGTACCTGCAAAAATGGATTCATCTAGCATATAAATGCTCATGCCCCTGCGCTTCTGTTTCCAAGCGACGTTACATAATTGAGATAAAAGAAAATAATAACAATAACAGTAATAAGCAAATATATGCTTATAGCGTTATGTGACTAGCATCTGAAGCTCCTTGAGGTTCTTCAGACCGGCGACAATGGAGAAGAGGAGGACAGGATGGTTTAGTAGAAAGCAGGAAGAAAGTTTATTATGTGACAGAATTATATTGGACCTATCTCAGTGAAAGGGGACTTCGGTCAGTCACTAAAAAGTTAAATCTACACCATTAGCTAGCTTAGGATGGGTAATTTTTTGTAGTTCAGATGTCAAATTTTCCCAAATGTTAGCCCATGATCTTGCCAAGTGTTTTAATATATGTTGTGCAAGCTGCAATTAATAAATCACAGATGTCCAGATGAATATTAAACCCATATCTTCTGTTTATAACTATTCTTTTTTTAAAGGGTATGCAACTTTTATCAGCATTTGCACCGAAATGATACTTCGTGACTAATGTTTTATGTTAACTAAGCAGTAATGCTTCTGTGCTTTGATATAGGCCGGCCATGCTGTGATTGAGAATAATGTTTCATTAGATAATGATGTAGAAAAGAAGATTAGCTCCAATATAGGTACTCTCTTGTCATAAAATAACATTCAGCAGACGTCTTTGGTTGTAGCAGTTTGTATAACCTATGATGCTTAAATTGATAATCAGGTATGTCAGCCTTTAAAAGTTGGGATGACCTAGGGAACACGTCCTACAAGTCATCTGGTCTTCCAGAAGGCAATGACCTCGGGGAAGATGATGTAGTACGTGAATACTGCAAGGAAAAGGAGTCCACACCTGAAATAGTAGATGCAAAGAAGGAAAATTGTTCATCGTCAATTCTAGAAAAGTTTTTGGGAACCGCTCTGGCGAAGAACAGCAGCAACCCTCTGAACCTTGAGGTATAGTGATTTTAATGTTTGGCATTCCCCTAATTATTTAATAGTCTGTAGCTATGCCTATTGTGCCCATTTCTTGTTTCGCCGCCTTTGTTGTCATTGTTTGGTAGTTTTCTGGTTAGTCGAAATACATACTTTAAATATGACTCTTTTAATCATAGGGAGAGTTCCCAGGACAAGATTTTGAGAAGGTTAACCTTTCAGAACGCACATGTAGTGGTGCATGCTATAGCATCACGTGATTTTGAGATTCTTCTTCTTCTTCACACTGACCATGATTGTTTCTTTTCAGTTTCAGGGTATTAAAGATAACAACGAAGCTCCCAATCCAGCTACTTCTGAATCTCCCAAGCTTGCCAATTGGGTTCTTGAAAGCGGTATAACTTAAATATGGACAAATTGTACTACATTGATTAGTTGTTTAGCTCTTGATACTGTCTTAACTTTTTTCTTTTTCTTTACATAGATAAGAAGCCTCCGGAGGATTTTTCACCTAGGAATTTGCGATCATTAATTGTTAGCAATGAGAAGGTAGGCTCACAAGATACTGTAATCACTAATGAGAACACCATTGGTGTAATGACACCAACTTCATCCTTTGGAAATAATGAGAATATGCAGAAACTTCTTGCACACCCGGGAGGTCCATCTTTTAACACAAATAATCATAGCGATAGGCAAGATGTAAGCCCAAATGTGCTTACATGTGAAGACCTCGAGCAGTTCATCTTATCAGATGTTAAAAACATTGGTTCTAGCTCTCATTCTGTCGCGGATAGTAAAACAGAAGAGCACAATGTTGATGTAGATGATCGGGCATCTCAACACCTGCTTTCTCTGCTAACAAAAGGAACAAACCCAATGGCGTCGATGACTTCTAAACAAGATTCGCTTGGCTTTTCCATACCGGTACACTCTGATATTAGTAACCCGAGTTTAGGAGTTTCTGATGATACTAGTATTAAAAATCCAGAAACTATCCAAAGTTCAGAGTCTGCCTCTACCCTTGGATCATTATTTGGGGCGGCATTTATGAATGACCTACAATCAGTGAGAGCTCCTCTTTCAGCTCGCAAAGGTCCACTTGCTAGTACTCATGAAATTGATCATTCTCCCCGTTCCATGACATTATCAGAGGCAGATGGTCAGCTGATTTATTCCACCAGCGGGACTAATGTTTTTAGTCAAAGTGAAGAAGCAAAAGTCCGACAGAATATAAGCTTGTGGCCGGGCCGTTTAGAATCATCTCTTGACGGCTTGAAAATTACAGAGAAGAATCATGAAGGACCGCTGGCGATTCACCTACCAGAAGAAGACAGTTTATTCTCAGCGAGTAATCCACTGAATTCTTTAACTTCTGATTCCGCTCACGGAAATTTTAACAGTATTGATAAGATTGTGTCTGAGAAGGCAGTGGAAGAGTTTAGCAACCCATTAATTAGCACTCTGTTCAGAGAGAGGCAACAAACGGGTCAACCTGGTTTGCATGGAACACCTTTACATGGTTCCCATGATCGTGTTGAACTATTGCCTCCGAAGATGGCTGAAGAGATAAACAACCCATTACTTAACACTCTTTTCAGAGAGGGACAGCAGCGGGGAAGATCAGATTTTCATGGACCATCTTTACATGGTCCCATTGATCTTCTAGAAGCTTCGGATCCTTTACATCAACTTCATGGCAGGATGATTTCGCAAGTATCACAGAACCATATTAGGCCACCATCCCCTCAGATCGATCCTCATACTAATAGAAATCCTCAAATGAGATTCATGGGTCCAGAAGGCTTGCTTCACCATGAACTTCATCACACATTTCCACCTAATCTTGCTCCCCATCATGCTTTTCCAAGCACGGGAGGTCCACAATTTGACTCTCCCCAACTTCATCCACTTCTACAGCACATAATACCAAAAGAATTTCCACCTCATCGCCCAATCCAAGTTATGCCAAGTGGTTCTTCTCATCCTGCCAGTTATATGCCTGGTTATGCATCTGAAATGAACAATTTAGCTGGTGTGCCTTTTACTCACCGACAGCCAAACTATCCGGTTCCTGGAGTTGGACTTCCTGGTAAGTCTAGTTTATTTTCACTACTTAGTAGTTGCTGCAAATTCACCGGTCAAACACATTTATATCCGTCTTCCAAGGTGATTATCTGCTTTTATCACTACTTAACGTTTTGCTTCTATAAACACTGTTCATAAAAAAATATTAGGGTCATTGCTTGGGAAATTTTCAAATCAACCTTTGCATTTGTACCGTCCTCCCACATAAACTCCAGCTTTTTTCTGGTAATTACTAAATCAAGTTAAAACACGTATAGTATTTTTTGTAAAAGCTTTTTTTTTTAAAAAAAAAAGATTTTGATGTGTTCTACAATTTTTTTATTAAAATTGTTTAAAAAATGCCTCTAAATATGTCATAAGGCTCCAAAGTCTTTTCTGATTATAAAAAATTTGGAGAGGTCAAAACATGTACAGAGAAACATTTTTAAAAAGAAAATTGAACAAAGTTATAGAGCACACAAAAATCACTTTTTTTATAAATATTTTTTTTATAAAAAATCTGGGACATATCTGACAAAGTTTTGCAAAGTAGGGGCTTTTTCGACAAAACCCCTTGTTTTAACTTCAACTGCTACAGGGCCTTTTGTTGGTGCTGTCGGTGGAAACAGTAATCCAGAAGCGCTGCAGAGGTTGATTGAGATGGAAATGAGAAGTAATCAGAAGCAAATTCACCCAACTGGTAGCGGTCAGATTCCCGGCATTTCCCGGCATCTTTAGTCCGGAGTTGGGCATGAGTTCCATGTACAGATGAAATTTGCATGTTACATTAGTGTTTCAATTCAACGTTGCTAGAATCCTCGTCACTTGCAGTTGTATTATGCAGTTCAGATTGATAATCTCATATACAGATCTAGGATGAGGCTTGCCTTTTATTACTTCTCATCGCAGATTGAAAGATAATAGATGGAAAATATGAAAAAGTTAGTATCGAGAATCTCGGCGATGTCCTTGTAAAAAAGTGGTATTTGGTGTAATTTCAGTACATACACTATTTTTTCTGCTTTATTTTTGTCTCCTCTGAACTATTTGGCTAGGTGGTGCCAGTAATTCTAGTCATGATGCTATCTATACTACTTCGAGGCATATGCTACTGCATCGAAAGGAAAAACTTTAGTGACCTTGGTTTGGAAATTCGGGTAGTCTTATCAGATAGAGGTGCTATTGGTTTTTTTTTTTTTTTTTTTTTTTTTTAAAAAAAAAAAAGAAATAACTGATTGTTGCACGTTATATGGAAGCTCTTCATTTGCACCTGGGATGTGTGCTGGTGGGGGCAAGTGGCAAGGAGTTTGTTTTTTTTTTTTTTTTTTATAAAAAAAAAAACTGTTCTATTTACAAGTTCCAGGCAGGAAAGTTTAGTTCTACCCTGATATACCCAGTGAGATGGATGCAAAACAATCTCGAGATGGGTATCGGGAGTGAACACAATTTAGAAAGTAGTTTCTTATATTTGGGGTCTCTCGGTGGTCCAGTGGTTTGAGATCTTCTCGATTCATAGGCCAGTGCGGTTCGAGGCCGCGGAATGTTCACATGCTTTCTTGGAAAAACCGGCTATCGGCATGACGCGTGTGATCTACGTGCGCGCAGGAGTATGCCGGTGTATTTTTTTTCACCCCTGTCGGACCGGTACTTATTTTTGGGCGGCGGGGTGGTTGCACCAAGAGGCGATCACGACACATTTTCCACTGGGTGGACCTTTTACAAAGCCAACTTACTCTTTATAACTCACTGCCCAAATCCAAATTTTTATAAATCATATTTGAGCATTTTTATTTAAAAATAAAAAACTGGGTCTCAGTTGTTGAAAGTACATAGACTATGGGATGTAGGTTTCCTGCCTTCTTCAATGGAGATCTCGACATTGCCGATATATCGATCGGAATGGCTTCTACGAGAAATTCAGTTTGTGGGAGCTTGCACTTGTGGTGTGAAATCTCGGATTCAAACCCTCATCTTTTCTTAAAAAAGTGCGCTTGATTCGCATTACAAAATGAAGGCCCAAAGTTTCCATGCATATGAGCTATATGAGAATGCATACATGTTACTAGGATCGTAAAATTTGGCTTGACCGTAGAGATTTAATCGGATATCTCCGAGGAAAATATAGAGCAACCACATGACCTTAATACACGATGGAGAACTAATATATGCCTCTTTTGTAAAGAGCCTAACAAAAAGGTTACCTAGATTCAGATGAACCAATAGGAATGCACGTGCGAGCCGCATGCTTGTGCCGGGGCAGTGGCAATTACGTAAATCAGATAAATGAACCTTTAACCGCCTCCAATCATTGCGCTGGATATGCGGACGCTATGCACGTGCGAATCACGTGGATGCGACACGTTACTCACACGTACAGCCGTTCTAGCTTTTAACGAAGATCTCCACCGCTCCTGTCATATGATTAGCTAGCGGACAGAAAGCAAAATTAAAAATAAAATAAATAAAAACTTGGGCTATCTCAGAAACACTGCTCATTTTCTGTTAGAAGCTAAATGAAATTTTCTTCTTTTTATATCTATTCCTTCTTATTTGTACAATTTTATATATCAGTCGGCAAAATTAATACCTGATCCAATACTTATATATATGGTGTAAATCGATATAAAATATTTCAAAATTAAATTTATTTTTTAAATAATATATTTTGTACTATCGTTACGACTTAATCTAACGTGCCAAATTTAAATTTATCAAAGTGGGTTCAATTTCACTTGTTGCATTCATTCATGTTAGATAGATTGGGCCCACCATGTTCTTCCTTTTGCCAAAATGAAGTATATTGTGAAAAAGGAATTAACGATTTTGTCAATATTTTCCAAATAACAAGTCTTGATGCAGAACCCAAATGCAACTTTTTTGAAAAAAAAAAAAGTGAAAGTTTGGCATTCTTCTTTAAGTAATTGGTGGGACGTAGGGGCATGGATCTTCTCTAAATAACAGATTTTTTTAAATAATTTTTATTAATAATTTTTATTTACTTAAATCTAATAATTCATATTAAAAGAGGCACTTGAAAATAAGCTTTTTTTTTTCTAGGTAAATATTTAGTTGATTCTCTTTCCCCTTTTTTATAAATAATTTTTTATATTTTTATAAGACTTTTTAATCTTAACATCAAATTTAAATAAATTAAATATGACAATTTAATTAAAAAATATTGGACGAATCTGCAACGAAAAGAATTCATGCTCGGAAGATAGAAGTTGAAAGGATATTTTGGACAACTAACAAAAGTGTAGGTTTCTTTCTAAGATGAGGAGGCAAAATATCTTATACGATACATGTTAGATTATTTCACTGGACATAATTTTTTAATCATGACTATTAGATTATAGTTAAGAAATATAATATTAGATTTTTTTACTGGACGCAATTTTCTAATATAGTCACGGGACATATATTAGATTATTTCAGACAAAGCCATTGGATTTGAAAAAACTTTTCTAAAACTCCGCAAAAATTCTATCTCCCTTTGAGCAAACATAAATAAAGTTAACTATCAAAGATTAAAGAAAATAACATTTAAATAGTTTGTTTCTTTGGTTGAAAACGTCACTACAACCTCAACTTTTGCGTTCAAAGATGCTCGCTTTTATCACTCTCTATTTTACCTATCCATTTATGTAATTACATCAAAATTAATAATAATAATGATAAACTAAAATTATGTTCACCTCTTAATGCTAAAAATACTACAATGTTAATTACTATTCCTTCTTTTTTTTTTAAAAAAAAAAATCTGGATGTCCAATGCAGAGACAGGGTTTCTGGAAAAGTACAAATCATCGTACAAGTGTAATCCTGCAAATTCATAAATTTATTTGTTATTTTTCCGGTGACGCTCTCTAATCTGAGCCGTAGAATCGGAGTTCCAATCGTTTGATGTGTATGCAACCGAACCGGTGGCCGTGTGATAGGACCGTTTTGAACTTTTGGGGTGCTCTACGCCGCACATAAACCAGAATATTATGTTGATAATAATGAAAAGCCAACATTTCGGACCCAAAAACAAAAAGAAAATTTCGGGGATTGTTTCAAATTTAAAATAAAAATTTATTTTAAATTCATTTATATATTATGCTGCAAAACACCAATTTAAAATATTCTTTTAAAAAAATTTCAAATGACGACCAAATATACTTTTCTGTATTATTTTTTTACAAAAATATTTTTAAATAATTATTTTAAGACTTCAAAGTCTAAATGAATTATCTACTAATTAGTTAAAAAAATAACTTTAAACTAGATATTAGAAATCATTTCTAAAAAATTTAAAACAAAAATATCTTTTTTTTTAATTTATTTTTAAAAAAAAATATGTATAATTGATAAAATATTTCTAAATGAATTTCGATAGAATTATATATATATATATATATATATATATATATATATATATATATATATATATGTATTTATTGTGGAGAGAGATAGAGAGATCAAGCAATAAAAAATATTAAAACGAGTAAAGAAGGCCGAGAAGAGCCGAGAAGGATTGAAGTAAAACTATAAAACAGCAAACAAAGCCCACAGGCACCACCGTCGTCATCATCTTCACCATTTCCACAGCTCCAATTTTGCGTCGCTATCACCTCAAAATTCACAAATTCAATCACCACAGGCTTTCCCCGCTGCCACCATCACCTCTCTCTCTCCCTCTCGTTGTACGCGAAGCTAAGTTGGAATTAATTGGGTGAATTCTCGGGATGGTGTCGCTGAATCCAACAGCTGAAGGAACTAGCGGCGGCGGAGGAGGAGGGGGAGGAGGAGCTAACACCGCGGGATTTTTCGGCAATACACTGCCGGCGGAGCAGCAGCGCCAGCAACAGCAGCAGCTAGCGGCGGCAGGATCTATGGTTGCTATGCCGGCGGCGGTGGCGTCGGAAGATCCGAGTAAGAAGATAAGGAAGCCGTACACGATTACAAAGTCGAGGGAGAGCTGGACGGAGCAAGAGCATGATAAATTTCTCGAAGCCCTTCAGCTGTAAGTATGCCTAATTTAAAATCATTTTAGGATTTTATATTATTAACTGCAGGGGTATGTGAGATTAGTGCTCTCGGGATCGGTGTTAGAAGATGGAGGGAGTAGAGTTGGAGGACTGACCATAGGAGTGATTTAGCCGTAGCAAACATGAGCTGTTTATTTTATTTCTATGTTCACTCACTACTTAGAAGGCGCGAAGATATAATCCTAGGAAAGATCCAAGAAATGTTGGGCAGAAACTCAGAGGAACGATCTGGTTTCAAGCCGCGAGTGAACACACGGCTTTATATTCCATGTAGCCGACCCAACTAGAGGGAGGAAGTGCTTTGTTGTTGTCGTAGTATTGCATTTTTAGTTTTTACTTGTTCTTTTATGGGATATGGGTGGGGAGAACTGTTCTATGATTTGGATCAAGTAGAGTTTGACAAGCTATTTTACAATAGTGTTTGGTTTTGATTTCTGCATGATGAGTTCAATTTGCTACCAGTTCAGTGTGTTTTTTATGAGGTTTTGGTCTTCTGAAGATGACTTTTTCACAATTTAGGAAGATTTTAGTAAGACTAAAGTACTTCTTTATTAATTTTCGTAATGCCAACTTTTGGTGGCACTTGGAGGATGAATTTCAGTAAGACGAGATCTTGTAATTGGAAGTGATTTTTGGATATTTCTCTTTTTATTCAGATAAAAAGAGTTAAGAGTAATTTGCTGTAGAAATTAACCTTGATGTTCTAGGGAGATGAGGTGCTAGCAATGGCCATTGGATATCCAGATTTGCCTACTCGTGTATTTGGTTGGGAAATGCAATTAGTTTCTGGTTTGTTAGATTTTTTTTTCAATTCATTAATTGTTATTTTATGAAAATAGTGTTAAAGAGTGCTGCCTTGCATACAATATTACAATTCCGGAGAAAATTATGTTTGGTTTGCTGCCTTTGCCACGAAGGAATGTAGAGTCAAGGATGGGAGACGTTACCTTGAAGAAAATCATGGCAGCTATGTTGATCAACATATATGCCTTTTTTTCCTTGAATTCCGAAGGATTTATTTCTTCTGAGCAAATATAATGAGAAAAAAAAGGATGAGAAGAACATGTGGATTGAAGGTTGGGTTAATGGATTTATATTGCAATCGTTAATTGGTCAAACACTGCGTCCCTACCATTTGTAAGTTTTAACTCCCAATAGCAATTTAATAAGCCAAGATGAAGTTTCCTGTTTTCGTGTTTCTGCTGCATATACATGCTTAACTTTATTGCATCTATGGAATATCATGTTGGGTGTCAAATTTAACTTACAAGTGTAAGTGCTTGAGCATTATTACAAGCAAGTGAATAGAGTAATCACCATGGTTTTTGTTTATGCACCTTCTAATGCACTATTGGTATCATTACATCTTAGAATGTGCTAGCTTTATTATATGTCTATTGAGTATCAGAAAACTCATCATTTGATTTATTATTTATTTATTTTAACCTGCTTAAGCGGTGCTTTATCTTCTTTACTATTTTGGTTCAGCTTTGACCGTGATTGGAAAAAGATAGAAGCATTTGTGGGCTCAAAGACTGTCATCCAGGTACATTTCTTCAGTAACGCACTCGCATGTCTCATCATTACAATTCTGGAATTTGAATGAGAATAGTTAGCAGTTATGAATGAAAATAGTTAGCAGTTATGAAACCCTCAAGGCTTAAGAAAACAAGCAAATGATGAGAATAGTTAGCAGTTATGAATGAGAATAGTTAGCAGTTATGAAACCCTCAAGGCTTAAGAAAACAAGCAAATGAATGAGAATAGTTAGCAGTTATGAATGAGAATAGTTAGCAGTTATGAAACCCTCAAGGCTTAAGAAAACAAGCAAATGAATGAGAATAGTTAGCAGTTATGAAACCCTCAAGGCTTAAGAAAACAAGCAAATGAAAAAATATATAGTGGACGTCTAGTAGATAGGAACAACTTCATAGTAAGAATCAATAGCTGCAGTGAATTTGTATATTATTGCTTTTTGAGCTTCTGTATCGATAAGAATTGTGCTAGTTATATCTAAGTTACAGCATGGTGCTAATGACACATCATATAGTGGAACCAAACAACATGTTATTAGGTGTGAAGTTTAGTATTTGTTATGAATCTCCTGTTAAGACAGCCGCCAATCTCTTTAGACTTTAGAGTATCCACAAACTATAAGGTTGGCAAGAACTAGGAAGATATTTTATCACCTTTGAAAAGGAAATACAAGGAAATGCCATTACACAAAACTATGGCGAGGAGTGTCTAGTTATTTAACATGTTTTAAGTAAAGCTTTGAATTTTTTCCCACTTGCCATAAACTATTTGTCGACGCTTCTTGACCAAGAGAGGAAGAGACATAAAAAATGCTATATATTTTTATATTTACACATGTTTTACATTTTGGTTCCGCCGGGATCCGGCACAAAGCGGTGCCGAGCTGGCCGGCATGGTGGGTGCGTCTCAAGTTTTGGATTTACTGAAACTCACACGGCACGGCATGGAAAACCTTATATTTACATGGTCGGTTTTCTTAGTTGCTCGCATGTTTTAAACGATGTGTTTAGTGCAAAGTAGTATATAAGAGAAGTAGGCTTTAATTAGGATGAGTTTACTAAGATGTAGTTGGATGACATAGCATGGTTAGATGAATACAGTATTCCATATGGATATGTGCAATTCTTTCTTATGTGTTCTACCTTCGATATCTTAATGAAGCTATATCAGTTACTAGTATATTTATCTAAAAGCTGTACAAAGAGATGAAATATGTGATTCTTCTTCATGGGTGTGATGACTGGGCATGTATATTATGCTTTTCAAAGAACTGCCTTTGAAATATCCTTTAGAAACTCTTAAGTAACATTTGCTTATGTCCATATATAACTTTTGTACCCTTGTGCTAAAAAATGACCTCTGCAGATAAGGAGCCATGCGCAGAAGTACTTTCTCAAGGTTCAGAAGAGTGGTACACAGTGAACATGTTCCACCACCTCGACCTAAGAGGAAAGCCGCTCATCCGTACCCACAGAAGGCCTCCAAAAATGGTGAAGTTAGATTCTATCTATTTATAATATCTACGCATTTATTTTGTTTCTCTGACAGTGAAGGCTTGCAGCTCCCTCACTCCCTCAAGCGATAAAACCAGTCCAGGCTTCGTCATGTCTTCTAGAACAAGCCTATGCTCTGAGGACAGACTCGTCTTCTGTCCGCAGAAATTCTACTGCAAGTGCAACAATGTCCTCTTGGCCACAAAGTCCTGTCCCACATGTTAGCGGTTCACGAGTAACAGAAGGTTTGGATTTTTCCTTTTTACCTGTCATACCCTACACGGTCTTCCATTTTCCTTGAGTACTTTAATATTTTATATGATTACGGGGATATATAACAAGAGGGTGCTTTTAACAGAAGAAGTAAGGCCGGTAGCAGGTTTGGTGGTGAATAACTACATCAGTAGCAATGAGAGTTCTCCTAGGACTTTGCCAACATGTGAAACAACTGATCAGGGAAATCAAGTGCCATCTCTTCGAGGTATCTTACTCTGCTACTCACAGGATATTCTTTCACTGCAAGTACTTAGATCTTATGTCATGCTAGTGAAGCATATTTAACAAACATCAAAAGTACTGTGCTGTTGGAGGATCTTCAAGCATTGTTGGGTAGATTATTCTTATTAGTTCGTCTCCTGTACGATTTACTTTTTTAATTTCCTAAATTTTGTAGTTTGATTGGGGCAAAGTTTTGTTGTTAATTTTCTTTTTGTTTGCTTTTAGGTTCCTCACTTCTATTCCTGGTTTTTCTGTAGTTATGCCAGACTTCGCTCAAGTGTATGGTTTTATTGGTAGTGTGTTTGATCCAAGCACAACTGGCCACTTGCAGAAGCTGAAGGAGATGGACCCAATAGATGTTGAAACAGTATGTTCTCCTTCATTTCCTCCTCCTCATTCACTGTAAGATTTGTCATTGCCCTAGCAAAATCATGTTTATATAAGTAAAAAAATGTAACCGAAATTTAGAATTATGAAGTATTATTGATGCATTTCAAGATTGAGAAAATCAGGAGCAGCAGGAGTAGATAGGAGGTTTTAATGCATATTTCTTTTGTTCGGAAAATCAGATGGGTCAATTCTTGATGCCTAACAAGTAATACCTAGAAATGAGTAATATCGCCAGTAGCACTTACAAAGAGTTACGTGTTATAGCGTTATTGCTGGTTTTAACACCCTCAGGAGGAAAGTGTATTTTATTTGTGAATATATCGATTTTTTTGTAATGCATAATATCACGGTTCTTAGATCTTGGTTTACATGGTTCAGATTCTTCCTGTGTCTCATTGAGCACATCATTGATTGTTATACAGGTACTTCTTTTAATGCACAATCTGGCCATGAACTTGAGCAGCCCTGATTTTGAGAATCATGTAAGTCTCTTGTACTTGTCATCGGCCTTTCATACTCTGCATATTTGTGCTTTGTATTTAGAGTATATTCAAATATCATATTTGTCGCAATCAGAAGACCTGCTTCTGATTCTAATTGTTTAGTAGTCATTCAAGTTTTGTTATTAATTGTGTGATTATATATGCTGTACAAGGAGTTACTAAATATCTTATTGTTTGCAGAGGAGGTTGCTGTCATCATATGATGGTGTTACTGGGGACTCCAAGTGCTCTGGAACGGGCAACATGCTTCAATCCTATGAAACTCTAAATCCCCCTTTCATGTAAGTTACTACATCTTCAAGCACGCTTGAATTAGGTATAGAATGATGTATTAATTGCAAATTATATCCTCTGAATTAGGTTTTTTTTTATTTAGAGAAGTTTAGAGATGCGAAGAATTATGCTTGTATTTACCCACCATTTATAATCATCGGCTTATAATGTATTCTTTTAAGATTTTCCAGGGTGAAAGGTGAATGATTGGAGCTCCCCATGTATAGTAAATAGTGTAACTATCCCTCAGCCGAAGACGTGAAATCCAACGCGTTGCTGCCGTATTGTCTGCTGGAAAACACTAGCCCTGAGGTACGGATATCGTAACTCGTTTGCCCCGGTGGTGGCTGTGGGGATACTGTACAGGGTGCTATTCCCACTCCCGGCTTCCAGTTTTGAATCTATGTTGTTGTTATTTATAATGGCCTTGTTCTGCTGTATCATGCATAAAATATTGCGTCTCTTTCATAATGTTACACATATCAATATATCATACCTTTTCCCAAGTTACTCGATGCGTAGTTTAGTTTCGATGAACTCAGATCACGGCACCAGCTAAGTGTGGTGATGATGTGGTGCTTGTGCCGATTAAGTATTTATTTGTTATTTTCGTAAGTTAAATAAAATTCAAAAGTTAATTAGTTTTTTTGGCGTATCGTGTCGGTTTGAAAGGTGCCGAGGTGTTACCTTTTCGTACACCATCTCGGATTAGGGTTTGCATAGGTGGTGATTGAAATTAGCATGTTGCTCTTGAAATATTCAGCAGCTTATCTCTTTTTTATTATTATTATTATTTTGTATTTTTCAACGAGCATTTTCATCAAAAGGGTTTAAACTAATCTCATTCGGGAAATGAAGCACGGCGAACTTATTTTCGACATCTACCAAATTTGAGGTGGCATTTTTGAACTCATCCCGTAACTTCTGTTGTACGGCAGACCGGCGGCTTAGTAATTTCTACAGATAGCGTTACTTTACTACGCACATCCTTAGGATCGGTACGGGTTTGGACGGGAGCCCGTACTCCGTCGTCGACCCACCTGACCACAAGCTGAGACTAACTCTCCATACGGATTTGAAATTATTTAAACATCTGGCTCACTATAAATGAGGATGATGCGCACATGTAGCCACGGCCAAGGGGGTCCATAGTATGTCTTGCTGCTGATCGCTCTGCACTGTCTGTTTCTACTTTCTATCGCCCGAGAGCCACAGCAGATCTCCTATCTTCTGAGGCTTCAAATTCTCCACGTGTCCTCTTAACAGCCCCCCACAGGAAGTGGCTTACTCGGGAATCCACGGAATCCACTGCACTTCTTGTCCCATTTTCATCAAGTCACAACGTACACCTATACAAGGACGGATCGGATTTTCAGCCGTCCATCAAGTCTAGCACTTTATTGTGATAATTTATAAAATTATTATTTGTTCATCTAAGCTATTTTGTAACCGTTCTTCAAAAAAATTTAAATTAAAGATATAAATTTTAATATAATATATAATTTTCGATTGAATATTTTTTAAAAAGTATATTAAATAATAATTAAATTTTAATTGTTATTTTAACATATTATTTAATTTTTAAAAAATTATTTAATTATAAAATAGACACATTAAAATTTATAATTTTAAATTCAAATTTTTTTCGTAAAAATACGTAAAAATAGATAAAATTAGTTGTAAGTTTAATATCATTATTATGAGACATACAAAATGCCCTCCGCCCGCGGGTCAAGCGGTGGGGCGCGGTGGCCAACACCATCGCGTTCCGAGTCGAGCCCGCGGGTGCCCTTAAATGGGGATGTGTCCGTAATCGCGAGTTTATAGCGGTCGTGCGGAAGCTGGTGGCTGGATAACTCCAAGTACTCCCTGTCTGGTCCGATAACAGACGCCAGGCCGGAGTTTTATTCTCCTGCGCGTATTTGGGTCCAAAATGGTCCTATAGATGTGCGTAGAAAACTGTGGTCCGCGAGTTAACGGGATCCAGTGAGGAATTTCTCCTCGTTATCTCAAAAAAAGAGAGATATAGAAAACTGACGGCAACTAATCTAATCTATTTTTAAATATTTTTACAAGAAATTTTGAATTATAAATTTATAGACTTTAATATGATATATAATTATAATTGAATAATTTTTATAATAATATGTCAAAATAATTAAAATTGTACATGACATATTATTTAATATTTTAAAAAAAAAATTCCTGAGCTTAGAAAGTAAAATATTATATTAAAATTTATAATTTTACATTTTATCTTTTTTAAAAATATTTGCAAATATATTAAATAATGGAGCTTTGCCGTATCAGCCTCCGTTTTTCAAACTCGCGCAAATCAGCCTCCAAAAACGCGTTTTCGGGGGCTGATTTGTTTTTATTTTTTACAAATCAGTTCTTCGAAAACACGTTTCGTGGAGCTGATTTGCGAATCTCCGAAATAGGAGGGCTGATACGCAATTATTCCTTAAATAATGGACGAAAATTTTATAGGATAATGACATATAAGCCCCCAATTTCAAGTTTTCATTCCAAATCAGCCCTCCATTTCAAAATACGTCCATTTTAGCCCCTCATTTGCTGTTTGGATTTTTTCGGACGAAAATACACATGACTGTTCGGATGCCTAAAACACATATTTAAAATTATTTTTTGAAATTGTTTTTAATATGAGAGTTATAGATCTCGACGAGATCTACAACTTTCATGTTGAAAATATTTTCAAAAAATGCTTCTAGATAGGTGTTTTCGGCGTCCGAACTGTTCAGTGGATTACGGATCGACCCGTTAACAGTTCGGACCCCGAAATCACCTGTTCGGAAGTATTTTTTGGAAAACTTTTCAACATGGAAGTTGTAGATTTCATCGAGATCTATAATTTTGATGTTAAATTTTTTTTCAAAAAATACTTCTAGATAGGTGTTTTTGGCGTCCAACCTGTTAACAGGTACATAAATATTTTTGTCCGAAAAAAGTCCAAATAGTATTTCGTGGGCTAAAACGACAGATTTTTGAAATGGGAGGTTAATTTGGCGTTTTCAAACTATGAGGGGCTGATATGGTATTATCCCAAATTTTATAGATCGTCTCAAAATAAGCGCTGAATTGAACGGTCAGGATTGTGGTCGGACTGACCGGTCGGTCGCAGAGGATCCGCATATAGGACGGGTCACACGAGAAGAGATCGTACGAGTTCACATATCCCGAGGAATGTGTGCTGTGTGCATGACATCACATCTGCTATTGATGCTGGAATATGTCTGCATCACGTTATAATATGGCGCATTACTGGCACAAGATCTTGAATTTACCAAAACTAATATTACTATATTTAACTTTTTATCTCTAAATTCATCTCTGAATTTCAAGCTTACCAAACAAGAGTTTGCTCGTACATGCAAACTCTTGTATCCTAATGTGTAATAAACAGCATAACGTAATGTGTGCTGTTATTGCTGTAAATTACGATATCGAGAAATTACGGATCAGTCCCCATAATTTTAGAGATTTATAAATCGTCCATCGAAAATATATTTTTGAAGAACTAATTTATAAAAAAAAAATAACAAATTAGTCTTCGAAAATATATTTTCGGAGGCTGATTTGTACTAGAAAAAAAAACGGAAGGCTGATATGTAATTGCCACTTACGATATTATGGTGTACTATCTCAAAAATACTATTATACATCAGAATTATTAAAAAAATTATTCAGAATTATAAATCGTATATCCTAATATGTACTGTATATATTCGATATGCTACATATGACTTATTATATTACTCTTAGCTAATCATAACAACACTAGTTCAACTAAATTAGTAAAAAAATGTAATTACACTAATGCTAAAACTTGATTAAATTAATTTAGCAAAAAATTCAACACAAACAACAATAAGTGAAGCAATATTAATGAGCTGAACGAAATGATAATACGAGAATAATAATTACTATTTTTTAAACAACTAACGCTGGTCTAATTAGTTAACGGCACTGAATTAAAAGACGATCGTAGCCTGTCTGAAGGATAAATCAAAAGTTTAAATTTCAGCCGCATGAATTGTGAAAAATTTTTGTACTATTTTACTTTCGGCAAAAGTATAAGATAGCAATCGAAGTCGACGGTTATAGATAAAAAAATATATCTTACAAAAATAAAAAAATAATAAAAATAAAAGAAAATAACGGGAGATATAGTTACTATTACAAAAATAATAATAATAATAATAAAACTCTTCAAGTGGTCCTAAACAGGGACCCATAATCTGTACCCTAATATAAATACAAAGCATTTATTCATAGAGTCATAGGCCACCTACTACTCTCTAAATTGGGATAGATTATAATTATCAAAATAATTAATATTATAGTTTATAATTATATTTTTTTAAAAAAAATACTTCATATATAACAAATAAACTTCTGAGAATTATTGTTCCAAAGATTAAATTTAAACTACATAATTTTAAGATCTATTTGACATGTCTTAAAAATATTTTTTTTTAAAAAAATTGCAACTATAACAGAATAAAATAATATTTACTTATTTATTTTTTATAAAACACTAAACTATTTATGATGTCACAACAAACAAAATTGGGATGGTTACATATTACTTTATATTTTTTTAGACTATATAAATAATTTTTTTTTTTTTTAAATATATATTAATATGACAGTACATAAGGACTCGTTATGTTATCCCAAATATTACGAGATTTATGCAGAGAGGAACGGGACGCCTCGCTCGAAGCGGTGCATGGGGATATGAAGAAGGTAATACAAATAAGTTCCTGTTCACACCACACTCCTGTATAGTTTTTGCAGAACTAGGTGACAACATATTTGCCATTTAGCCCCCCACTTTTTGAGTGCTCCGTTATGGTTCGAATCCCTTACATTTATAAAATTTAATTATATAAGGCACAGACTAATAAAATCTGTCAGTAGGGCTATATAATTTTTTGTCTGATATATAAATATATTTGAGCATATAAATTGGATAAAATGATCGGACGGTGATATGGGAGTGAGCACTATTCGAAAATTATGGTGTTATGAGGTCGAACAAATTGGGGCTATTATGGATACAATTTCTTCCGGAAATCTCAAAAAATAGATATGCCATTTATAATTTCTTCTTAAATTTTCTTAAATCAGCTCCGGATAGAAGACTCAAAAAAAAAAAAAAAAAAAAAAAACGCACAAAAATTTGTCAGCACTTTAAAAAAATATTACTAATACTATATCGAGTGTTTAGACTTACATATTCTGAAAATGTATTAATTATTATTCCAGTTTTCTAACTAGCTTTAGATAGAATATATTAGAAATGATTTTATAATTCTAATTTTTATCTATTTCACAATGTAAAGTACTACTCCCTTTTGCACCACCAAAAATTAATAATCTGCATGATTAGTTAAAAAAAATGAGCATTTTTTTTAAAATAAAAATTATAAATTTTACTAAAATCTATATTAATTTTTTTTAAAAAAATATTTTAGAATAAAATTAAAATTATAAAATTTAATAAATTTAAAACAGATCTTATGAACAGTTTTAAAATCCATTATAATTAGTTAAACGTTAGAACTTCAAAATATTTGTTAAGAAATATTTTTTTACAAATTTTTTTAATATGAAAGATAAAATCTCATCATACTTTGCAACTTTCATGAAATTTTCTTGAAAAATATTTTCAAAATTTTATTATATTAATTTTAATCAACAGATTATAGATTTGGTATATTTATTGGTGTCAACAGCACGTCTTCTAAAACAAAACTATTTCGAAAATAATAAGATAACAGTTACTCACTTATTCATTCATTTTCTTCTCTTATTCCAATTCATCTATGTCTGTAGAAATGCTAGCGTAATATTTCTACTTTGCTTATTATTTTGCACATATCATATAAAAACAATAAAATCATAAAAGATCTGATGAAACCAGCAAAAAATGATTAATAGAGACCAATAAACGATCTTATTTAGCTACTGAAAATAATAATTATTAATATAAGTTAATATACATATTAGAGTTCATATGCATACAAATCCTACAAAAATAGTTGAAAATTTAGGCTAAAACAACAATAAATTAAACTCACCTGCAAATTTGTTGTTCATCAGTTCATGCATGTCTGCAATTGTTAGGATTCTAATCGCTGGAAGAAGACGTTGTTATCAGAATCACCGCCATCAATCTGTCGCTGCATTTTCTTCTTCCCGTGAAATCTTTCACCTTCTACTTCTCTTTCATCTCCCTCATCTTCATCATCTTCGCCGATGTCGTCGTCTTCGTTCTCACCTTCGCCATTGTTGTTATTGCCAGTGGTGGTGGTACTGGGGTTTTCAGTGGATTCGACAATGGAGTCTAGAAGCTCCGAGTATTCTTTGCGAACTCCGGCGACGGTGCCGGAGGATTTGGTGGAGTAGAGTTGGTCTAGCTCGTGGAAATAAGGGCATGTCTTGGAGTGCTGGGATCTTTTTTTACCGCTATCTTTAGTTTTTCTGAAGTATTTGTTGATGTTCTCCCACTTCTCTTTGCATCTTTTTGAGCTGCGTTTGTATCCCATGGCCGCCATTAATGAGCTCACTTCCTCCCACAGAGGTCCCTTCAATCCAGGCTCCTGAAATCTCACTTCTAGACCACTCCTCACTCTTATCAATGCCTGCACCTCCGCCTTCGGCCACCTGCTCGAGTTCGTCGCCCCCGCTGCCGCGCCTCCGTGCCGGCATCAATTTTGATGGAGCTGTCTTCTACAAATTTGGGTTTGGTTTTATCCTCTTGGTTGGTTGGGAGGACGAGGGTTTCGCCGGTAAGTTTTTCAAGCAAGGTGATGATGGTGGCGTCGCGTGCAGCGGCGGCGGCACGGTCGCGGGAGCGGGTGGCCGCTTCGCGAGATGCATTTGCCGCCTGCTGCTGCCACCACGCCTCCTCGCGGCCGCGCGCTCGCTGTCGCGCTTCTCCATGGATTCTAAAAACTTACTGTGAAAGCTGTCTTGGCGATCCATCAGCTGCTTCACTAACCCTTCGAAGAACGCCGCCACGGAGCGAAGTTGATGATGACGGCGTCGCCGCTTCTTACGCTTGAACTTCTGGCTCTTCGCCGCCGCGACGGCGGCTTCTAACGCTCCTGTAGAAGTGTCGGATGTCACGTGGTGCTGATCGCTCACCGCCGCCGCCACCGGCAAGGGTTCATTACCCGCCGGGTTTTCTCCGGTGAGCGCGGAGCCTGATCCTCCGCCGCAGCCACTTCCGCTCCCGCCGGGTTTGTAGATGGCTTCCAGCTCGCTAAAGAGCTTGTAGTTGCTGCCACCACTGTTGCCTTGCTCATGTTCACCGCAGCCGCCTTCTTTCATTCTCTTGAAGTACTTGTGGGGGCTCTCCGGCGGCTTATCCTTCCCCCCTCTCTTGCTTCCATTGTTGAAATCCAAATCCAGTGGCCTCCTGCGGTAAGATGTCAGTGCAATGCGATGCAGTGCAATTCATAGTACAAACATATACAAATTGATGAACTCCTTCGCTTTTTGGCTTTTTGAAAACTTACTTTTACCACCCGTGACTCATAATTTCAAAAAGTTCGAGTGCATTTACGCAAACATATTGCATGCATCTAGCAGATCAAATTGCTGGAGAAGTTTCAAAATGGAAATCAAAATCTTAAAAACTCGCAAAAATGGTGGAATCTGCTTCGAAGCAATGCCGGCTACTAAAGAAAAGGAAAACCAAAAAAAGAAAGTTGAACTGATTAGTTACCAGAAGGGTTCTTTGATGGAGGACTCTTCTTCAGCATCGGCGCGCCGCCATGGAGCATGCTGTCGTCGTCGTTACCCCCGCCGGCGCCGCCGCTGCTCTCGTTCACTGCTAATTTGAAGTTCATGGAGGCGGTCAGGAATGACGATGGTGCTCCGCCGTTTCCTCCTCCGCCGCCGCCGCCTCCGATCATAGGCGCCGTCGGCGAGCTAGAGTTTTCCGGGCCCGAGTCCTGGCAGTCCAAGCCGAGCTGCTGGAGCTGCTGCCGCCTTCGCCGCTGCTCCTCATGATGATGATGATGATGATGATGATGGTCGAAGAGTTGAAACTGTGGGTGGTGGAACAGCTGCTGCGTTATCGGAATAGTGGAGTGGAAGTGCTGGAACTGCGGCGGCGGCTGTGGTGGCGCCCCCGCCGGATGAGAAGGCTGTGGGTGGTGGAGATGGTAGGGTCGGTGGTGGTGGTGGTGGAAATGAAGATCGGCGAGCGCCGCCGACGTCGGCGGCACTGCCCCAGCGGCAATAGGAAAAAGCGAAGCTCCGCCGCCGCCGCGATAGTTTCCACCATGAACTGCTGGATCTCTGAGACTCCTCCGCCTCCAACGCCGCCGCCGCCGTACCCCGACTGCATGCTCTCTCTCTCTCTCTCTCTCTCTCTCTCTCTCTCTCTCTTCTCGCTATGCAGTAGCTTAGCTCAGCTAAATATATATAAATTCTTAGATCTGCTACGCGATGGGCTCTGCAAAATCTTCTGCCATGAAAACTCCGGATAACGAAAACTTAGCTGAAGCTTTCTCTCTCTAGCTAGTAGCGCGAAATAATTTATTAGATTAGTACTAGCCTACAAATTTGATAATTCATTAAACATATTTTTAATATAATTTTAAATTAAAATTCTAAATTGCAAATTTAATATATAAAAGTTTTTGCAATACTACTTAAAAAACCATTGTAATTTTTAAAAACGCACTTTAAAACAGTTTTGTCGAAATTATTCTCAATTTTTTTTTTCATGGAGTAGCTACCCTCACTCAAACATCTTGTTTTATTTTTTCAAAATAATTCTCCTATAAGTGAATTTCAAATATTTTTATAAAGGTAATATCGGTAAATTGCATTACTTTAAAATATTGTGAATTTTTTTTTTTATTCACGGAGAGGAACATTGTTCCTTAAACTTTAATTAATTTTGAAAAATAAATATCACATACAGTATTGTCAAGAGAGAATTCCCAAAGTTAAAGAGAGTCTTGTCCGCGAGTTGGTCCGATGATTAGCTTCGCGAAAAATATATCGGGTGTGTACCTCCCGTGTCCTTCAATAGATTCTCCGCCTCCAAGGCTCCAACTTTTGACGTAGGAGCTCACAACTTATGCTATATCGACCGCTCACAATGTGTATTCTAATTAATTAAAGAAAATTTTGCTCATTTAAAATAAATTTTAGAAGTTAATATTTTTTTCTTAAATTTTTTTCTAAAAATATTTCTAATTATGTTTATTTTGTAATCAACAATCTACTAAAAATGGCACATCTTTCTACTATTATTTTTTGTCACCGAAAATGGAACAATAGGATATCTCTCATTCACACTCATTGTGAGTCGACTTTCATTCATGAAGGAGAGACACAATCATCTTTTCAGCATCCAATCCTATTATAATTATATCATATATAATACTTAGAATATTTTATTAATAGCATAATTTTTATGTTGTTGAAATAAAAGTACAGAGCGTATTTCAATTTGTATCTTTTGTTCATCCTTCACATTTACTTAAATTTTTTTTAAGTTTATGGTTAAAGATTTTAAATGTTTGTACAATCTTTTCTTTTTTCTTTAAAATAAAATTGATAGCTAAAATATTTAGGTATCAAGTCCCATGTAATACCCACAACAAATGTTCTTAATATTAATATATTGTAATTTAACATAAATACAGAAATTTAAATTTATAGTATCAGTAATATTTATAAAATAGTATATATATAAATATATAAACATTTTATTCAGAAATATAGAAACTTATTACTGTTTTCTTTTCTCTCTCTAGCTGCTGGTTGCAGAGACTAGAGAGAGAGAGAGAGAGACAGAGAGCGTAGCGTACAAAGACTGCACTCATGAGGGAAGATGAGAGGACAGTGCTGACGTGGACGACGTCAGCGTCGCGAAAAGAGACAGAAATCTAGGTCGTTTCTTTCCGATGGGAACCGGATAGGAATCGTTCCGCAGGATGGACGGTCAAGATTAGATCGGAAGGTATATTATTGTCGACAGATGATTGGATGTATTGAGTGTTCGGAGTTTGAAGAGTCGCACGCGATTTTCGATACGAGATCAGACACCGACCGACAGTTCGGGCGGGAGTCGGACCGCTTTTGGCGGAATGATACATGGTGGGACCCCTACGCCATATTCCGAAAGTAAAGGCGGTTTACAACTGCACGGTCTGCACCATTCCTAAAGATCTGAAATCCCAGCGCCCCATCCTAACAAAAACAATAGAAATGTCTTAATCAGAAATCGAAAATATAGTAAATCATAAATATATTATAAGTATTTTGATATATTATTATATATAATTTTAGTTATATTAGAAATTATAATAATACTTTTAAAATAAATTTTGTAAGATTATTGAAAAAAAGAATTTTGTTCGTAATAAATCTTATTTATACAACCGTAATAGATAAACTTACGGTAATATAGAATCATATTTCACCAATAAAATTTTTATTTAAATATATTGATCTGACAAAATTTGAAAGTCCATTTTGTTTCATACGAAACACATAATGAATAAATTTCTACTTTTCTTAAAGATGTCATCTATATATTCGAATTTAAGATATATACTTTATAAAATAAAAATTTTACTATTTATCCTAAATACCGTGAGATCTCTAAAAACAAACCTTCACAGAATCATCTCATTTTATAAAGATGATCAACTAACCAGTCATATTTACTCTCATCTTTTGCATGCCATCGACATATTTTATATATTAAAATGCACACTAAAAAAATCAACGGATATTATTTGGTCAGCTTCTATTTTTGAGTTGTTGAAGAAATTATTCTTAATTTCAAATTAATAGTGATATCACGTCAGTAAAATAGGAGTTATTTTATTTTAATTTTAATAGGTGTTATTTTAATAGGAGAAATTATTTTAGTAGTGATGTCACGTCAATAAAAAGATTGATTTATCTAAAAATTTAAACATATGAGCTGATTTGTGAATATTTCAAAACTCAAACTTTTACAAAATTGTACTACTAAATTTGTAAGTAATTTGTCCTGCATTTAAATTGAAATTCTTTGTCCTTAATACACTGAGTTACAGTACTTCCTAGAATCATAAATATTATATTCATCTTAAGCACAAAGTCTAAAGAAAAGGAAGTCAGCTCTTACTTTTGCACCGTTTTGCCAAATTAATTTATCTTTTTTGTAATTATTAAAATAAAATTAATATATATATATATATATATATATATATAAGTATTAAAATAGCTTTTTATATATTCTACAACTCTTGTATATGTTAAAAATTAAATATAAAATTGTACAGCACAACAAATTCTATTTTTTCAGTATTTTACACTTTTTAGTGGATATTTATAGTGGACGGATGTGTAGAGGTAAAGTCGATAATGCCGGATAAGAGCTTCCTATGATACTAAATAGCTTTAAAAAAAAGTTAAATAAGGACATGTATCTTATAAGGGCATGGCTATTCTTACCGGCTATCCATAATGTTTATATAAAAATATTTTAAAAAAAATATTTAGAACTAACTGTTTGGAGACATTAAAAAAAAAAGATTTCAAATCAAAAGTTTATTTATCGGGTTTTTGCGCGTGCCGTCACGTCAGCGCAGAAATGCGTTTTCAGAAATTAAAATGCACGACTGTTGAAATAGGGACTGATTTGCAATTATTTGTTTATTTATAACATGAGGGGCTGATATGTAAGTCTCCCTTGAAGGATGCGTGTGACTCAGCATCTAGGGATGGGTATTTGAGTACGAAGGGTGGAGATGCAGCCATCCATGCAGGGGTGATTGATTGAGCAGCACCAAGAGACTGACTGTGCTGCACAACAGAAGCTTAGCAACAAAACCAGCTCACATATATGCCTTTTGGAAACATATATATGAATGTGATGTGGACTCTTAAAATTTTGCTTCTAAGTAGAAGACATGTATGTGTACGGGCAAACCCTACCAAATTAGGGTTAGGGTTTCTCTCTCTCTCTCTCTCTCTCTCTCTCGGATTCCATAATGGCTTGTGAAATCGACGCTCTTTGTTAAGTTGGTCCCCTTCGACGAAAAGGACTTCGCAGAGCGACCATATATCATCTCCCCATAACTCACTGTTAATGCTGATGTTGGCTGTGCATTATTTTCCTCCGCAGGTGATACTATTATCGGTCTCTTTCGAGAACATGTATCATTTGTATTGAATCTGCCACACTGTCTATATATCGAGCTCGTCATGTTCAAATATAACGGACAAATAGTACTACTATATATATATATATATTATATATATATATATATATATATATATATATATATATATATATATATAGCAGAAGATGAAATAATTTGAATCTAAACCTTCTCAATATATATCGCAATGTCTAGAAGATCAACTGACATATAATAATAATCCAGTAATAAGTCTTGCTAAATACAGCATGAAAAAGTAGATAGGCGCAACCATGCTCCTCTAAACTCT